>JARHVA010004241.1:710000-807500 GCA_037957365.1 Torreya grandis | reverse complement strand
GTTGATTGTTGGCATCCATGAGGATGTCATGATGTTCATGGATATATATTTTAAATATATGAGGATGTCTTTTATGATTGTATCTATATTATGGTTGTGGAAACTATGATTTCCATGATGATGATGTAATATTCACTTGGAACCTTGGTTAAGTTCATCCTTTCCCTGAGATTATGTTATGTTAAAACAAGAATTGATAGTCAACCTTTGACTTGTTAACACAAGTCAATTGGAAGGATAGTGATAGAGCTTGTTATTAGAATCATGAAACCATGTTTGGTGATCATAGGTGAATTGAATAGGTAGGGCATCTTATGATGATTGAGGTATAACAGTCATGGGAGGTCTAAGGATGTAGCTTAAACCTAGAGGACCTAGTAGGTGAATATGACTTACTTGATTGGGTGAGGGTGTTTTGGGGATATTTTATTGTTAGCAAATAACATGATCCATCTAATTCATGAGGCATGGACTTTGTTCAAAACCTTATGATAATCATGGATATAGATTTATAAGTTATGTCGAAACACACCCTTCCTTGAAATAACATGTTGATGAACTTGAGATCCCTAAAATTGAGCATGATGATATATGCTAGATATTTATGCCATCTTGGATGACATTTGGATATCATGTAGATCGATGAGGACCATAGACACTTGTGCTTTAATTACCAATGTGTTTGAGTATTGTGATGTGAAAATACCTTAACATAATTTACCAAACCTCTAGACCCATATGTATGTCATTGTATTGTGTTTTCCTTCAGTGCATGTCAATTATTTTATGTTGTGTAAACATTTTACATTTTTTTATCTATATTAATCATGTAAACTTGTAACTTCATTTCTCTTTGTGAATGTAAATAGTTATGAACATTCATATGGTCCCTTGATATTAGTATTATTATATGTATGTAATTTTATGTTATGTGTTCATGAACCACCAGGTGATGTAGTTTTTCCTTCTGGAATCATCCCCTTTCCACTTTAAATCTATCAAGGTATCATGAATGTACTATTTAGTGTGATCCCACATCACTACTCTAGCATTGAGTTTTGATCCAAGTATGAGGTTTAGGGTAATTAAAACACTATATCCATGATGATTAGACTAGATAGGAGCTAGGGAGTCAAGTCTTACATAGGCTAAAAACCCAATTTTCCCCTTTGCACAAAGTAGCCACTTGATTCATTCAAGTTGTGCACCATGAGTGATCTGTAAACTCTACACTTAAATTTGAAGTGCAAATAGTTTATCTGGATATTTTAATAACTCCCTTTATTAATCACTCAAATTCTTAAAAATTTCTACTGAACTTGTAAAAATGATAGAAGTTAGTGAAAAACACAGTTTTAAAAAAAAATGGATTGAAATTATTTGTGACTTTTACTATCATTCACCATTTTAACTATTTTTAATAACATTGTGTTATAATTGTCAAAATTTGAATCACTTGCATGAGTTCATGTACTAATTAAAATCAAATCAAGAAATTAAAATAATAACATGCATAAAATGACAATTACTAAAAACACAAAATGTGATAACAGAGTTTGGCTTAACAAATGATGCCTACGTCTTCAAGTTCACCAAAGGAGTGGACTGTTTCCATTAAAGGCACTTCAAACACCTAGAAACAATAAAAATCTTTCCTGCAAGTTGATATCTCAATGCAAAATTCACCTTCACTATGATTGATTCAAGCTCGATACCTTAAAATTTTAGGAGTCTTCATAAACACCTATAAAGTCACTCCAAAAGTCCTAAAAATCTCCTCTAAGGTTATAAAAATACTCCTCCAATATGGAAATTGGCTAAATAGAGTATTAAGACTATGTATTATGGCCTAAAAATGGATAAAAATCCATTAACATAAGCTTACCAAAGATTTTACAAGGTCTTGGCCTATTAAAAATAAAAACACAGTTAAAAATTGATCCCTTTCAAATAGAAATTCATTCCTTAAATAAAACTTTGACCCTAATAGCACAAGCAGCCAAAGCTTATCTCTTTTGTGCAATAGGTGTTAGGTTCAAGTTTTCAGCCTACTTGGGCACTTATCTTATCCTTTATCATCCAACATGTAATGATTTTAGGATATAACAAGGCTTTAAAAATCCTTTGACCACCCACTTATCATGTGGCTTCAGCCACATAAGAATCCATTTTTGCTAAGGCTCGGGCTCAGTCTTTCTTTCGAGGGCTCGCCACATGACCCACCATAAGACCCCATGTATTTTTCCTTAGACTTGAGGTCAATCCTATGGACTCGCCAAAGATCTTAGCTCCCGTGTGACTTGGCAAAGAGCTCTATCCTACTCCCCCAAACCAATCTCCCTTGGGCTCACCACCTTTCTTAGGCTTCATAGAAATGAGTCATCGATCTCTCTAAAGGACTTGCCATATGGCTTAATCAATGAACTTATCACATGAGCTTAGTCACTTAACTCCACTTGGCATAAAATGTGACATGGCAAGATGAGTCACTTGTGACATGGCAAGATGAGTCACTATAATGACATGGCATGTTGATGACATGGCATAATCATGAAAGAGGCCAAGGCACCCCTCTAAATGAGTGTGATGCCCCTCACTGAGGGCCCCTAGTGAGCCAATAATGGGGGCCTTTTTTTGATGAACTGATGTCAAATATTAGAGTAAAACATCAAACAATTTTTTCAAAACTTTTCAATCTGCCAAGTGTTGACCTTTGATAGGTCCTTGTGCCAAATGTTGAAACAACATCAAAACACATGCCACATGCTGCATTGCTTCAAGCAATCTTGTGACATTTATTGACCATCTTCAAATGGCCAAAACAAGAGCTCTTGAACTTAGATTTACATTCTAAAAAATGCACTGGAAATCTCTCAAAGAGATCTATAATGTGCCACCATTGAAACTTTGAATTGGAACCATTATCAGAACCTAATAGAAGGATTTTAGTCTCCAAAAGTCTAATATCCCTTAAAACTACAAATTGGTATATTATATCCATGAAAATAGAACCCAATCATAACAAGAGATATAAACAATTGCATTAAAATTATTCACAATCAAATTATAAAAATGCCTAATCTAAAGGCATGAGTAAGTGAATTTGCAACTGCCAAAGTGATTACAACATATCAAACTGCCTACCCAAATGTTACATCCTGTAAAGTGGTGAATTGACAAAAACTAAAACAACTCCCAATGTAACTAAAAGACAAGTTTATAATGCTGACAACATACAATAAATGTTGTGGACATGATGCAATACAATGCCCTAGTATGGGACTTATATGTTAAGCAAATGAAAACAACCAAAAGTGTATGCTGCCTATCATCTTAAACATGCCCAAAGGGTCTTAAAAAATGCATCTAAACATCTCTATGCCAAAATAGATACATTCAAAATAGCAGTCTAACTATCAAATGTTGTAAGGAAGTAACTCACAACATCACTCTACTATATCCCCAACTATTTCAAATGAGTTAATGTCTTATCCATTATTAGACTACCCATATAGTATATTCTTGAGATCAAAAACTTAGAGTTATCAAAAAGTGAGAATTGAAAAACATCATATGGTAAACCTGTCTTGAAGTGTTCCCACCAACTCTAATCTACATCTATCAAAGCTTGTTCATTCCCTTAGGTGTATTCTAACGATGATTTACAAAAATAATGTGTGATAATCCACTTAACCAATTCTTTCTTCCTAATGAAATTTATTGTCTCTATGGATTCATTATTAATTTCATACTTTATCAATTTGGGCTTTGCCATATGTAATTGAAAAGATTTTTGACTTAACCTTTTAAATGGATTTTCACTTGTAGGTTTTACCTTATCCTGGGTTGTATTGTCAACTACATTATGGATTGAATTAGCTTCATTAACCTTAGTGAGAGGTTTTTAAATCATCTTAGTTTTAACATTACTTGAATGTGAAGATTAATGAAGCTTAAAACATCTATCAATCCTATGTCCACTCACTTTACAATGAGTGAAAACATCCTTCTTAGGTGAGGGTCCCCTTTTGCCAATTCCCAACTTAACATGAAAATGGTTTTTCAAACATGCAATCTACTTAAACAAAGCATTTCATTTCCAACAAGTCTTAGCACTATGGTTATTCATCCCATAAAAAGTGCTTTGAAATGATTGCATTATCTTCTGTACATTATACCTAAACTTCTTAAAAGTATCAATTAGATCAGAAGATTTAGTGTAAGAATTAGGAGGTGGAATCTCAATACCTCTTTTACCTTTACACTTTTGAACTAGTGGCCTAGAACCTTTGCTATTGGAATTTCATCTTCCTTTAGACATGGAAGAAACTTCTCCATCATCCACCTGCACACTAGTATAACCCAAACCTACATGAAGAGGTCTATGCTCAACCTGAATTGGGTTAGATATACGTTGTCTATCTCTACCAAGTCCTCTTCCATTATAACCCATTTTAAACAACAATTTAGATCCTATGCCCTTAGTGTATCTTTCAAAATCACCAAAAACAATATTACTAGAATTTGAATCTAAAATGGTAGAAGAAGATGAAGATTCCTGTGGTGAAAAACTTGAAGTGCACTCAGTCATAGTCTCTACATCTGAATTTGAAGGCTTTACCTTTTCACACTCACCACATTGTAATCTAATCAAGAGCTCATCCTTGGATTTGAGCTCTAATTTTAACTTTTCCACTTGCAATTCAAGTGCAAATTTTTGGCATCTCAAGATTGTGTTTTCATCTTTAATGGCCTCAATCTATGACAACTTGCCCATGGTTTCCTACAAACACCTAATTCCACACTACACATTACAATAATAATCAATCTGCAAACCAATAATCCAACTAATATGGAAGCAACTGTCAACACACAACTAGAAACAAACCCCACATTCTAACTGCTCTAATACCAACTTGATCTGTAAACTCTACACTTAAATTTGAAGTGCAAATAATTTATCTAGATATTTTAATAACTCCCTTTATTAATCATTCAAATTCTTGAAATTTTCAACTAAACTTGTAAAAATGATAGGAGTTAGAAGAAAACATGGTTTTTTTAAAAAATGGATTTAAATTATCTAACTTGTACTATCATTCACCATTTAACCATTTTTAATAACATTGTGCTATAACTATCAAAATTTGAATCACTTGCATGAGTTCATTTACTAATTAAAATCAAATCAACAAACTAAAAAAATAAAATGCATCAAATGACAATTACTAAAAACATAAAACATGATAACGAAGTTCAACTCAACAAATGATGCCTCCATTTCCATTAAAGGCACTTCAAACACCAAGAAATAATAAATAACTTTCTTACAAGCCGATATCTCAATGCAAAATTCACCTTCACCGTGACTGATTCAAGCCCGACACCTTCAAATTTTGTGAGTCTTCAAAAACAATTGAAAATTCACTCCAAAAGTCATAAAAATCTCCTCTAAGGTTTTAAAAATACTCCTTCAATATGAAAATTGGCTAAACAGAGTATTAAGACTGTGTATTATGGCCTGAGAATGGATAAAAATCCATTAACATAAGCTTACCAAAGCTTTTACAAGGTCTCAACCTATTAAAAATAAAAACACAATAAAAAATGAATCCCTTTCAAATATAAATTCATTCCTTAAATAACACTTTGACCCCCATAGCACAAGTGGTCAAAGCTTATCTCTTTTGCACAATAGGTACTGGGTTCAAGTCATCAGCCTACTTGGGTGCTTAGCTTATCCTTTATTATCCCACATGCAATGATTTCAAGATAAAACAAAGATTTAAAAATAATTTGACCACCCACTTATCATATAGCTTTAGCGACATAAGAATCCCTTTTTTCTTGAGCTCGGCCTCTATCTTTCCTTTGAGGGCTCACCACATGATCCACCATAAGACCCCGTGTATTCTACCTTAGACTTGAGCTCAGGCCTGCAGACTCACCAAAGATCTTAGCTCCCATGTGACTCAATAAAGAGCTCTATCCTACTCCCTTGAACTGATCTCCCTCAGGCTCACCACCTTGCTTGGGATTTATGGCAATGAGTCATTGAGCACTCCAAAAGACTCACCATATGGCTCGATTAATGAGCTTACAACATGAGCTTAGTCACTTAACTCCTCTTGGCATAAAATGTGACATGGTAAGATGAGTCATTTGTGACATGGCAAGATGAGTCACTATAGTGATGTGGCATGTTGATGGCATGACATAATCATCAAAGAGGCTAAGTCACCCCTCCACACAAGTGTGTCGACCCTTGCTAAGGGCCCCCAATGAGCCAATAATGGGGCCCTTTTTTTTATGAACCATTGTCAAAGACCAGAGTAAAACATCAAACCATTTTTTCAAAACTTTTATATCTACCAAGTTTTGACCTCCGATAGGTCCTCTTGCCAAATTTTGAAAAAAACATTGCAACACATGCCACATGTCGTATTGCTTCAAGCAATCTTGTGATATTTATCGACCATCTTCAAATGGCCATAATAGGAGCTCCTAAACTCATATTTACATTCTAAAAAAATGTGTCAGAAAGCTCTCAAACAACTCTATAGTATGCCACCATTGAAACTCTAAATTGGAACCATTATTAGAACCCAATTTCTGATCAATGAGTGCCACAAGATGGCCATGGGATCTTCATGTATAAAGGTCACCTATTGGATTGTGTGTTACTTTAACCACCTCTTTGATGTTTTTGTACAAAAAACCTTGTGAAATTTATTTACGTATCCTTGTAAAAACATTATTTCGTCCTATAAATTGGATTTTTGTAAATAAAATCAACAAGATTAAACTTGCTAAAATACAAGCACACATTGACTTATAAAATCAAGCATTCTATGAATGAGTTAATGGTTGAATTACCTAAAAATAATGTTCTATAATGAATGTTTTGATTTATTGACATGTGTTGATTGGTAAGTGAAACCATGATGTGTAAAAAGTATTGTTATAAATATATGATATTATTTTTGGAAATGAATATTTCTGATTGTTTAAGCATAGTTGTAATGCTTGATGATTTTATGCTTAGGAAGAGTAATGTAAAGTCCTAATCATGTAGATTTTTAATTTTTTATACTTTTTTATGCTAACATAAGGTAAGGTAAGTGATATGTTGGGATTATGGTCCCTATAACCGTCACATGAGCTCACAAAATTGTGGAGAGCATGTTGGAAACCTTGGGGCTGCATATGAATGTCTAGTATGACCTATCCAATGTTCAGTGTGGTTGGTGTGGGATGCTACACTAACCCATGAATGGTTACTGTAAAAAGATAAGTAGCCATGGATGGATAGATCTACATTATTATTGACTTTCTATGATGAATTTTATGAAGGAGATATGAATACACCACATGTGTTATGGGAACCATAGTGGTATGGTTGTTGTTGTTATTTTTCATTATGTAATGAATGATTAAGTTATGTGTGAAGAATACTATAGGTTGTGGAAATGCCACGTACCTATATGAATATTGTGTTGTTTGGAATTGTATAGTATGATTGTGGCATTGTTTCACATTTTGTGGAAATAATGTAAAGTTATGAGTCTACACACACACACACACACACACACACACACACACAAAATTATATAACTTAAAATTTTATGGGAAGATAAAACCTCAAATCCAAGGATTTTATGAACAATGTTATGAAGTTATTGATTATGTGTTAATAATTCCTCATAATGTGAGGAAGATTTTGCTGAAAATTATTTTATTATAGAAAATTTTGGTCATGATTTCATGACTAAGATGAAGATACCTAATTATATTTTGTTTTCTATGAGCTAATAGCTATAAATTATGGTTTAAAGAGTATTGAAAAACTCTTTTGTTGTTAAATATTGAAGTATTTATGGTAATGGTAGCGTAAAATGCATTCTTTGACATGGATTAATTGATTTTCTAGCTACATAGGTGGATATAAATTAGGTGATGTTCAACATTACTATATTAAAAATATCAATTCACTAATACACTTGCCAAGGTAAGGGAAAGATTAAGTTAGGAAAACTTATTTCTATAAGTGTAAATGCTTTCCTTTGTGAAACCATGGCCTTGTGAGGCATAAAATAATATTTATTATTTACATTCAAAGTTACATAATTGAAAATTTGCATAAATGAAAAAGTTTCATGCAACACCTCATCTTGCTCACCTTGGCCTTATAAAGGAAACCAAGCCAAGTTGAAAGGATGGTTTTCTAGCATGGTTAAAATGAAGGGAATGGTTATCCTAAAGGTAGGCTATGGAATATCAGCTAGGTAAGGATGAATATATTTTTATAATGTGAGTAGATGAATCTACTTATTATACGAAAAAGGTAAATCATATGACAATATCCTTATTTGGATTATGGACTATGCAAGTATGTATTATGCATGACTATTATGTTGATAATAATTGATAAGGTTATCAATCTAGTTATTTCTATTAATTCTTGTAATGTGTATACATTTTTCTAAAAGATTGATAAAGTATATTTTTGATATACCATGATTCGTGGTTTTAATTATCATCTAAATGACTCCTCTTTAAGGAGGGGAAGATATTATGAGCTCTCTAATTGGCATTGGTATACAATCGATTGGATAAGGTCTAGTAGTATGTTATTTAGATCGTGGTTGGAATTAAACCAAACATTCTAATTTTAATCTAATTATTTAAAAACATACATTTATATACATATGTATATCAAAATTTATTTAATACTAAAGTGATATATTTGCATTATATATATACACACATATGTATATATATGAATGTATGTATATTCATGAGGAGCTTATTTTATCATGCATTGAAAGCTTATGAGCTTATACCTATGAAAACATTGTCATGTGTAATTATAAAGGGGATTTTATTATCCTAAACATTTTGCATTGGCACATGTAGTGAAGGACATATCAATTATTTTAAAACTTTATGTATAATGTTATTAAACATTTTAATTGTGAGACATTTGAGATAAAAAAGGCTTTTATTTCATTCATGTAAGTTAATGTGAGGCATTGTATAAAAGTATTTTTAAATGGTTTGATATTATTTTTAAAATGTGTATTGGTTCGTATATTTATGGCATGGGGGCCTTAGTTAGGCTTATGACCCCTTGTGAGATGTCTTAGACCACATAGTGACCATGGGATGTATGGGGGAAGGGTGTCATTGAATGCCTATGTAGGAAATAAAATAAAAACAAAGGAAAACATTTTAATTCCCCCTTAATCCACAAATATTATGAATACACTTTGTATGCACTAGATGGGAATGAAATAGAAAATATATGAAGAAAACAATGTTTCCTATTTAATGAAAGTTTGAATATTGGCCAAAACCTTATCTTTCTTTAGTCTTGAACATGGATAGAGATTAAATTTTAGCATGGAACAACTTGTTATTAGGGTTAGCATTTATATTGGAACTAATTTTGGACCATTAATTTATGGAAAAAGATAGAAGGGTGAGGAGAGTAAGGAATAGGGTTTGGGGGTAATGCTCAGTAGCCACCATGTTGGGGGAAAGTATTGAGAAAATATTAAGGGATTACAAACCTATGTTTTGGGCTGCCATGTTGGGGCAAGAAGAATAAGGAAGAAATGGAGAAAAATGTATGATGATGTTGGTAGAAAAAAATGTTTCTATTATTGGTATGGTGCCATTTTGGGAGAGGATTAAAACCCTGTATGCATATTTTCTAGGCATGCATTATTTTTCTACTTCCAGGTTTAAATTCTGATTTCTAAATTTAGTATTAATAACTACAAGCTATTTGAAAACCTTGCTTAGTATATTCTCTTATGATAATATTTTACTATTCCCACTTGAGCATATACCATGGCTAGGGTAGTATTAAGGGCTAAATATGAAGTTTTTATGTGTGTAAAATTTTGGTTATTATGTTTTATTGAAAAATAAGGTATGACCCTAGATTTTATCTGGTATTTATCTGAATAAATGGCTGCCTCCATGAATATCTTGAACCACATTAGAGGGTATAGTATTTATCTATGAGGGGATTGGATTTGCATGATTTTGGAAATCACCTTTTTATGGATTTTTATTTCTCAAGGTTAGAGTTTGAAAAATCATATGTATTTCATTATTATTCATGATGTGGTGAATTTTCCCCAAATTTTGGCATTACCACTTGGTATGAAAACTCCACTATTAGTTAAGAAACTATGATGTTCATCTCCTTTTTGGATATTTTTATTTGGTATTAAATGCAATAGGTATATCATGCATTTAACTCATCTTACATAAATGATCAAACATTAGCTATATATATTAAAAATGTGTGAAACTTATATACATAACACCCCCTATTGATATTGTGTTCATGTTGGCCTAGGCGGCCACTTGTAGTGAAATGGTAATATTATGGTATAAATTATTGAGATGCATTTATTATTGTATGAATTTTTTTTTCCATTAGTTAACAAACCATTAAAATTTAACTCTAAAACATTATATCTTGGGTTGAATAACCTATTATGCATTCCTAACATGCTTATGTGTTTTCAATATATGATGCTTGCCTATTAGAGTTGGTACTTTTTGATCTTGTCATAATTATGATTTGTAGGGTTTGGTGTGCAAGGAAGGAAGTAGGGAGACTAGTGTACAAGTACTTAACTTTGAGCTTATATATGGTAAAATGCCATTGATTTTGTGAAGAAATGTTGAAGTTGTTTTTTTTGTATCCTTAATGCTTAAATTCAGATGTATTTTTGAGTACAAACCATTGTGAGAGGTTGTTCTCATAAGGATAAGTGGTACTATTGGAATTAATCTTTCTCATATATATCTTACTATTGGCATTATCTTTCTTTTAGTGGTGGTTGAAAAAGCTTAAAATTTTAAGTTTAATAAAGAGGTACTTGAGTTCTTGTATGTATTCCATTATGTTATTTCATTTGGGATGGTAGAGCTCACTTGATAGTAAATGAATTAGTTAAAGTAGTCAAATAATTAAGATTAGATAACGGTTGGGTATTTCTTGGCTATTGTATATTGTTATATTTCTTGTTATGAGTATTGTTAATATTGTCTCATAGGAGATACATGGGTATGCATTACCATGTTTGTTTAAAATTTCATATAATGGTTCATTCATTCCTCTTTTGTAAAAATTTTAATTACATTAGTAAGTAATATTGGGATGCTCACCTTTATTTTACATAAAATTGAGTTAGTTGATGTTTTTCCCTTACTGAGCTTGTTTTAATTAAAATAGAATTTAATTTTTAGAATATTCACTAAGAAGGAAGAATGCATTGTCAGCGTTATGCTAACACATTATTTGCACCCTCTCAGTGCAAGAATTTTATTTTAGTTGGGTCTTTCCTTGTGTACTTGGTTACCTAATTAACTTGTCACCTATTGAAGGCTATGTTAACCATTGTTAATTTATGAAGGGTATTGGGATGATAAAGTTGTTTTTTGAGTTATTTTAATGAAATAATTATGTTAGATAACATAAATTATATTGAGTGCCTAATTTAAAGATTTGTATTTATATGATATCACAATAGGTTCCTTGTGCATATGCCTTCAGGCTTGAAAACATATTCATATGTTAATAACTATCAACCTTTTGAGGTTGTTTGAACTATGGTATCAACCCTGTTCATGTGATATTAGATGTAGTGAAGTAGTCTATTATATGAAACTACATGTTGTATTCTATAGTATTCATTTTGTAATTATAATCAACATCCTTATATTAAGGATTATCATGTAACATTAAAGATTTGCATTTGAGTATTTAAACCTTGAGCATGGTTAAATTTAAATTATTAGAATTCCTTTATTTGAGGAGAGTTACCCATGTGGGTTGGTATTTAAGGCTGAATTAGCCATGGATGGAATATTTATACATATGTGTTAACATTATTCAACTTGCCTTAGCTATTAAATTACATTATGTGAGATGATTAAGCTATTCACTTTCCTATTGTTAGTTGTGAGGTGTTATATATTATGAAACTTATTTCTTAAGAAATTAAGTGTATATATTCTTTTCATATATGTATACATACATGTTTATAATAAGGCCACATCATGATGATAAGTGCTGGAATATTATATTGTAGATGCATTATGTTATGGCCTTGTGGAAACCTATTTATCATGTTATTTTAGTATTTATATTTCCACATTAAATTATGAATCCAACTTAATGTATGTCCATGTCAAATGATAAAACCCTTGATAATATTTAGTGATGTTGTAAACATATTCGATTTGATAGTGTTTATGTCTAGCATTAGCAATATGGCAAACTAATGCATCAATATTTATTGTCTTATAAAAATGTGAATTAAAAAATGATTAATGGTTGTGAGTATGACTTATGAGTTTAATATTACAAGATAAACATGATTATAAATGAAACTTTTATCTTGGTACACACGGATTGACCATGTGCAATTAGTATGTTTTATAGTAGTTGGCCATTTAGTAATACAAACCATAGCTAGCCTAAATTTATGATATTAAAAGTAGCCTAATGTATGAATTATAATTAAAAAAATTCATTACTATTTTTGGTTAAATAATTCTTTTTTATTAATTTTAGGAAGTTTAATTAACTATTAGTACAAGGACCCTATGGTCAGGGATCTACTTACACAATACTAAATAGGTAGCACTACTATTACTGGTTCATTTTAGAAATTTTAGATTATCCTATATCGGGTACCAACCCCAATGGATGAGTCCTTATATTTATAATGGGGTGGTTAAGGATGTTGTGTCTTTTCTAACATGTAAACTTTTACTTGGTGAATGTAAATTGCTCATGTTGGTTAAAGGAATGTTGTCATATAATACCGTGATAACCATTTTCATTTTGTTGGGGCCATAAGTGGTAGGATGGAATTAACTAAGAAATGGAACATTGGTGTAATTACCCCTAAGATTATGGATCATGGAATCATGATCTAATGTGGTAAAAACTTGAACTGGTCCTCACTTATGCAATCATAAGATTTTATGTTCATAGTCTTATGTTGGATCACCTTGGCAGTGGATTGATGTTAGTTATTGGTTGATCTTAAATGTTGTAAGGTTAGAATAAGCCAAAGATTGGATTGATGGCACCTTTTACCTCCTATTATTAAATTGTTATGATCCCTCCTTTTATCAAAATTATATGCTTTATAATGGTCAATGAGATGAATCACTATTATGTTGAATCTTTACTCAGGGTCATTAGCCCTTTTTAAGGATACCTGAGGGATTGATTGAATACTTTTACCTCATGAGTTTCCAAGTCATAACCATATAGAGTTATCAAAATTTTATATTGGGTTGAGGATCCCTAGGTGGTTTGATGGGTAAACCAAGTGCCTTTTTAAAGTTTGATGGATAGTAGTATGGACCCACATGCTAATACCCCTCTAATGGTTTACCATCCTTTAGGAAACCCCATTTCTCTATGGAATCCTCTATAGATGGTCATCCTTTCATAATTATCTCATTGACCAATTCTATTTATGGGTTATCTACTCATATGGTGTAGTATCATGATGACTGCATCATTCATGATAAATTTATGTAGTAGGTTCTACATGTAGTTATGTCATGTACTTTGTTAGCAATTCCCCAAAATAATTTTTTTTGGGTTTCTTCAAGATTTTAGTGAATATATGGCCTTAATCTCTAATGTATAATGTCACCCATCCACTTTTCAAAATATTATAGCCTCATTGTCACAAAGTTAATAGAGTGTAAGACTAATTTTGATTTGAATTATTCTCCTCATGGATGTATTATATTATCAATTTAGATTTATGTCTCTTAAATACAAATCTTGGTCATATTTCACCTTTACTATGTCCAATTAAAATGAGACATATGTAATCATCTGATTAGTTCAAATCAATAGAGTTACAAAGTGCCTTGGATTCATCAAATTATTTTTTACATTGTATAAACAAATAATTTGATTCATTAATTTAGTTTGATAGTAATTCATAACACATAATATCACCCCTTATGTGTATCAAATATCCACATGATGACACCCTATTTAATTAGTTAGAATGTGAGGTCAAATGCCTCATCACTTTTTCGTCATCATGCTTGACTAAGATCACAACATGTAATGATATCTGATTGCTTCACAATCATTATCTCTTTGAGTTCCAAGTGATGAATTGAAAAGTCCTTGGATGTGTAAAAATATTTATTTCATTTTAATTTCCTTTTATATCCATCCCTTTTCTTGCATGTAAAAAATTAAATTTCAGTCACATTTATATTGAAAGTTTCAATAAATAATTATGCTATAACGTTAGAAGGAAATACATGGCATTCATAGAATGGCCATGGAGTTGTAATTTTTTTAATGTTATGTCACAATTTTGCTATGTATATCTTTTGATTTATAAAATCTAATTGATAATCACACAAACCCATACCTTTATGTACACACAAGAGATAGGCACGTCAAAAATATATTCATACATTTAAAAATATAAGCATATCATATAAAAATATAAGTGGAATAAAATGAGTAAAATTTAATCCATTTGACAGTCATGTCCTCATGAATTCATATAGTTATAAAAGTCTTAAAGTGATTAAAGTGAAGTCTATGTATCTGATATAACTTTTGTTTGATATTTTGATGTGTCCATCAACTATAAAAAATAAAGTAACTAAATCATGATCATAAATTTTAAATAAAACAAGTGATATATATGATCATTGATTAAGTGACATTAAAAAATAAGACACATGGCCTCCCTAGTAGAGTCATAAAGTACTAAATATCCAAAGTGTGAATAAACTTTTAAGTAAACTGATGCTACACACATGTTGAGATCTATATACTATCATTATAAAGTCTGATTGAGCATTAAATTTATGGAAGCTTATGTGTGGAAATTTAATATAAAGGTCAATAATATGTGAACTATATATTTAGGATATGTGTGGTCATGAAGTGTTGCAAAATGTTTAAAATGGTACATAAAACAATAAGTGATCAAGAATTTGAAATCAAAGTTGGTTACGACTAAGTATTGAATACACCATGGAAACCTCATGAAATTAATTAAAATTGAATATTTAATTTCTCTTCTTCTACCTTATAATTTCACTCATAATTTGAAAAAAATTGAGACAAGGATAAATATATGAAAATAATTTTGTACCTAAATTTCAAAATGGGTTTAAATTTATTTAAAAATTAAAGCAGGTGCATTGATCACAAAAAATGGTTCATATGAATTAGTCTTATTAAAGTGTTAAGTGTCATATCCAAGAGACTTGATAAGTGTCATGATATATAAATTAATTTAAAAAGAGTTACCAAACATGACATTGGTTCATTTATTTCCATCTATGTGAGGGATGATATTAAAAATCTATGCGAATGTTATGATACATAAATTAATTTAATAAAAATTATCAACCATGGCATTGACGCATCACCTTCCATATATGCAAGGGATAACAATCAAAGTTTATAGGAATGATGAAGGGTTTATTATTTTCACCTTGGTAGTGTGTTCATAAAATTAGTATTCTTAGGTACATATTAACTATGAATTTCCTTCTAAGGAACCTCTTTATTAGGAAAATTTTCTTTATGTAACTCTCATTTTGATATTTCAAACTTTAGAGATGGAAAAATAGTTTTAGTGGGTTGACTAATAGTGAAAGGTGTATACACATAATATTTTTATAAATTTATCAATTACTAATGCTTTATCTCTTGCAAGAACCTATCATAGATAAATATATTTGAGTGTATGCCTTAAAAGGTGCATCAAGAAACGGGTTTGTATATCTTTAGTAGTTTGTAGGATTGTTGACATCCATACCATTACCTAAAACAACAAAAATATACTCTTATCTAATTCCTTAATAAATAAAAACCCACTTACACACTCCCCTAGGAAATTCACCATCCAAAATATCCAATACCTAATAAAAACTCCCCTTTACCCATTTTTTATTTTACATCAACTAGGTCAACCTTTTTAGTAATTTAACACACATTATGAAACCCTATTAGCCCATACCAATGTAGTTTGAGGCATAAAATCTCTATTTCCTAACAAATAAAATTGACCCAATAGACCTAGTTATATAAATTATCAAGAAGTTTTATGGTTAATCCTTGACTATAAATAACCCATAAATAAAGGATAATTCAACTATGCATCATTACTACTAACAAATCTACTTATAATATCAATAGGAGGTTTCATTTCTTAGGTTTTTGCCTTTGATAAGTAGCACTTGTATTATGGAGGTCTTGGATGAATAGGATAACTACTATGGCCTAGATTTTATCAATACTTGTGATCATTAAAAGTCACAAAAATCTCTTAAAAAGTGTCATTGTCTAAAGGAGAGATAGAGGCACATTGATTTCACATCAACAAAGGTAAGTATACTCCTAGCCCTTCATATTTTGATAAGTAGATATTGTAGAATTAATGTATTGAATTGTACCTCTCCTTACGTAGATTATTTCTATGTTATATAATTTTATTTGGTTGTTTATTATCTTCCCCATTTGTTCAAAAAACTATGGTGAGCACTAGATTAGCTTGCATGTTTGTTTAGTAGATTAACTTTATTATTATTATTACAATCATAATGCCTAGTTAGGGTTATCACAAAATTGAATTTGGATAAAGGCCTTGGAAACCTCTCCTTTGCCATTGTGTGATAAGATATAACTTAGTGTAGATTTAGTGCATACATTATTGGTCATGATCCTAATATAATAAAGTATTGTTAGTTTATTACATTCTCTGATATTGGATATTACTGAGTAGGATAAGTTATATATCTATGTTATTTCACTTTCATACATGTTAGTGAACCTGACATGAATCTAACCCTTTAATATTTTAATTTTATTTTACAGATAACTCAATCCACCTTATCAACCTAGTTTAACATTTTGGGCAAAATTTTATATACTTTTTCAAGCCTATCCACTTAGTTTGGCTTTATGTACAGATGTTTTTAGCTTTGTCAACCCAATCAACCTAGTTCAAGCATTTATTTTTAGGTTTTTCAACTAGTTTGAGTTATTTGATCTAGTTTGACCATTTGTTTATAGGTTTTTTAACTAAGGCAAGATTTTCAACCGAATTCGGTCTTCTATGTGTAGAATTTATAGTTTCAGATAACTAGATCAAACCCCTCAACTCAATTAAATTTTTTGTGTTTTGCATATAACTGAGTCAATATAATTTATTTTTTATGTTTTGTATTTATTTTTTATAATTACATCTATCTGATCAACATTTTTATATTATTCTATTATTTACCAATTTTATTTATACTAGGATAACTCACCTAAATCTACTTAATAATCCTATTTTTTATATTTATAGGGTTAAAAAATTTCTTCAATGGCCCAGTTAATAGTAATAACTCAACATCTTTAGGAAAACTATTATATCAACCTAGTTGACTCTTTATTATCTTCCAGGTCCTCTCTAACCAAATCAGTATTTTCACTTTATCAAAATTTTAACAAATTCATTTTCCTACCTCTTATTCAAAATTTAAACTTTACTACTATTTTTACCAATTTTTATGTTCTATAAAAATATACATTTAGATTCAACAAGGTTGATTTGGTCAACCTAGTTTGGTTTATATTGTATCCATATAAATCTAATCGACTTGTTTCAGTATGTTTATTATGGCCTAGATTTGTAAAAAAACTAAGCCAATTAGCTCAACTCTATTATATTCTATTTATTTAACTTGGTCAATTGGATTGACCCTATTTATTTTGGTTTACTTCCTAGTTCAAGCAAAGGGAATTAACCTACATTGATAGTAATTAAAATAACTTTAATTTTAAGTTGGGTACCTATTTATTTAATTTCAAAAACTACAACTTGAATTTCAATGCATTACTTTTTGCTCTTATTAGTGTATGTTTTTTTATTTTTCTCTTATGTTCCTCAAATTTCAAACATTGAAATAGGTGGCATAGTTCCCACTATCACCTATAATGTATTGACCAATCCAGCTTTGTAGTTGAAGACTTTTAGCAATCTATATAAATATTGGGTTAAAATTAACACCTTTTTTGCCACCAATCTCTTAGCTAAAACCTTTGTTGATGATATTTTATAATGGTAAAATCAACTTCCTACACATTCCATTATGTAAATAGAGGATTTATTCAATACTATGGTGAAGTAATTCTAACATAATGATCTTCTTGAAAACTACCTTAGCCACTTCATCAATTGTATTAACTTCCTAATGAATCTACTAACACTTTCATCAAACAATTATTATTCTATAGCTCACAAAGTGGACATAACATTAATGATTATACTCTCTTAAAACCATTTTTTACTACTCTTAAATCTCCCCTTCAATACGAAGTTTGTATGTTTTCTCCTATAACATTAGATGAAGCCTTAGACCAAGAAAAATTCAATAATTTCTTATAACTCTATTTGAATCACCTCAAATAGATACTAAAGAACCTTTCCAATCATTTTCTCGTAACATTGATTCATATAAGCCTCCTCAACCTCAAAAATGAGCTTCTCATTCAACCAATTTTAACCAAAACCACCATCCCTTGAGTCTAGAATAACTTAAGATGAAATTTCCACACTCTAAACCTATTAGACTTGATCCTTCCAAAGGATCTCAAAAAGTGTTATAATCAAAATAATTTATATTGCCACCATGATACTTGTCATGATATTCATCAATTTATTCTTATTTCATTGCTTGGTCCACATTTAAATATTGATGTCCTTACATAATAAGTTATCAATGCTATATTTAATCCTCATAAACCCAATCTAAAGAATCAAAATCACATCAACATCACTACCAATGATAAAAAAATTATCACTTACCTCCACCTCATCCACTAATGATTTATAAAATACAATTGATTTTACTACATACACTAATAAGGAAAGTATAGATAATTAACATATTTAAATTGATGGTTTCATCTATCACACCTTAACCTATTAGGTCACATGAACCCAAAAAACACCTAGTTAACATGCCTACTCCAAAGATCATCATACATGATCATCATTTACCTTATATACCTATTCAAACCTCTCATACACATCCTATATCAATTTAAACATCCTTAAAAATAAACATACTAACGCATTTACCTATATCTAAATGTGCCTACTAACCCAATGTAGTTCATTCTAATTGTTCTAATTAATCTCATTCCACATCAAATTTTGGGTCATCTTGTGATGCCCATAAATATGTCACTTTATACTTTGTGGGATATTATGATGCATATCCCTACATCAAATTACCCTTTGGGGCATCCTATAATTCCCAATATTATTCTAGATTGCGTAATAACAAACTAATTCAACTTCAATAAACCTTTCAAGACACATAGGATTATATTTCACATGTTCATCTTTGATATAGACACTAGCATATAATTTTATTTTATCTATGTCTCATGTTTCTTTGATTTTTTGCATTTCATTTCCATTTTGTTTAATTTTACTTACAACAATGTTTTCTCTTTAGTTCTTTGGTTTTATTGCATTTCTCTTTCATCATTTATTTCAATTTAGGTTCTTAGAAATCCCTTTCATTATTATATTCTATGTCCTTATTTTCCTTAGTATATTTATGATTATTTTACCTTTATTTACTTTCCCCCTTTCTTGGGATGACCATTTATCTTCCTCATCTTTTAGGATGACTAATACTTACATTGGTTCTTGTGCTAAGATACCTTGTGGGATAGTACAACTTGTTAGTGACATGACTATCATGATCATATCCCCCTCCATTTCATAGTACAATTTTTACCTCATTGTGATCAACTATGATCATATTAATCATTGCATCACTTATTACATAGATGGATATTTAATTATCCCCATCATTCCCTTATTTTGTTTCATTTGAGGCACACATAGATCACTTTTGAGATTTCACACTTACTTTTGGGCAAGTATAAAATTATTTAAACACCATGGTATTTAGTTCCTCTTGTCGAGTGACCAAGTGTAATCTATTTTTGTCCATCACCTATTTTAATCATGATTTTTTATATGAATCCATACGGAGGAGGAATAGAAAAATCTAAAAAGAGTTAAAATACAAATCATAAAATAAATGAAAGGTCTTGATTAAAAGGCAAAACTAATCTTAAAAGTTAGATCCCACCAAAATACATTATCTTTGGCACATCTCCTATATTAGTCAAATCTTGAACTCCATATTTGTCCTCATGATAAATCAAAGGTATATTGGGGTGTGATAGGCTAGTAGACTAGTGTAGGAGGTTTCATTATATCATATACTATCAATTGAAACCTAATTTATCATACAAGTACCTAATATTTATAGTAGTATAATATCTATATAATGGGTCTAAAGGATGGGGAAGGTAGGGAAATTTTAATTTTCATGCATAAAAACTTCATGGGATGATCTATTTGCTTCATTTATTATCTAAAGCTTGGAATTTATTAGTTAAAGTGTCTTAAATCTTTGATGTTGATAGTTTTTAGTCTTTCTCACTTAGTTAATGTTTCTCATTCCTAATAAGGATGTTTATATCACCCGTGTGGTGCCTTTCACTCCTTATTTACATCATATTATTCCCACTATCCCTTTTTAAGATATTGATTTTATCTGATCACATATATCTAGTTATGCCTCTTGGTTTATAGTTTGTGAGTTACATTATAATGCCTTAGATAGGACTAGGTTTTCCTTACAAACACCATTAAACCATTTTATTATAACACCATCTTATTATCATACTATTCATGTTATTACATGGTTGTGTTTCCTTACATTGTATCTTAAAACAAGCACTATGTTTTATTTGTCATCTTTCAAAAAAATTTATTTTCATCTATCATGCTCTTGTTTGATTTTTGTGGACCAATTATATTAAATAATAAAGTTTGCATTCTTGTCTTACATATTGATTTACATTCTCATTTTGATTCCTTTATGCTTTATTTATGTTTGATTCAACATGATTATTTTACATGAGGTGACCTTTCACTTTATTAAATATATTTGGTAGAGATTTATTGCATTAATATTTGATTTACTTATAATGTTTTACATGCTTCCCAATGATCTAGTATGTTTTACATTCCTTTCTATCATTCATGTTTTACATGCTTCCCAACATGATTTATTATTATTTATATTATTTTTTGTCATTTATGTTTTACATTCTTTTAAAAATGATTTAGTGTGTTCTACATCCATTTGTCATTATTTTTTCATTTACAAGCTTGTTCTTTTAGTTATAACCTAGACTTAATAATCCTATCTTGATAATTTTATATAAGTAATTTAATCAGGTTTGAGAATTATTCACTATTATTTTGACCATCCCACATACACACACATTACTTATACCTTTAGTATTATATCATTAGGGTTTCTTGAATGTAGGTATTACACCCTTCATGATCAAAACTAGGATATTTGCATGTAGTCATTTAGTAGAAAGGAAAGTCAAGGTATGTAAATGGTACTTTTAGGTACTTTCATTTCATTTCATCATTAATTTCAATATTTAATTTTTAGTTAGATCAATTAGTGTGTTTCTATATTATTTCTCTAAACACCATCCCATGTGATACTCACATGACATGATGAGATTCGAGTGGGGCATATGTATACATACAATATTTTTATAACTTTATCAATTATTGATTATTTCTCTCTTTTATGGAACCAATAAAGATAAATATTTCTAAGTTCATGCCTTAAAGGGTACATAAGGAAAGGGGTTGATATACCTTTGGTTCTTCTCAAGACTGTTGGCCCTTATACCATTACCTAAAACCACTAAAAAATAATCTTATCCAATTTGCTAAGTAATAAAAACTCACTTACACACTTTCATAAGTATCATCATCCAAAATATCCCTTACTTAAGAAAAAACCCCTTTTATCCACTTTTTCTACTACATAGACCTATTCCACCTTGTTGTGAATTTAGTGTATATTAAATAACTTCATCAAGCCAAGTTGATGTAGTTAGAGGCATAATGACTCTATTTCATGCCAAAAAAAGTTGACATTTTTGGATAAATTCCTATATGGGTTTTTGGTCAATCCTTGACTATATATACCACCTTAACTTCATTTCTAAATAGAGGATCATTCAATTATGTATTACATTACTCATAAGTTTGCTTATACTATCAATAAGAGGTTTTATTTCTTAGGTTGTTGCCTTGGAGAAGTAGCACATGTCTTATGTAGGTCTTCAATGCATAGGATAAGTCTTATAGCCTAGACTTGATCTATCCGTAATATCCTTACAAACCACAATAACCTATTATATATCACGATTGGCCAAGGGAGAGATTGAGGTATGACAAGTTCACTTTAAAAAAGTTAAGTATAATTCTATCCCTTCATATTTTTATAAGTAGATGTTGTAAAAATAAAGGATTGAAATGTATCTCTCCTTGATTGGATTATTTCTATGTTATATAATTATTTATGCTTTTTTATTATCTTACCCATTTGTGCTACAAGCTTTGGTGAACACTAGATTAGATTTCATGTTTATTTAATAGATTAGTTTGCTTTCTATTATTAAAATCATAATACCAAGCTACGGTTATCACAAAATGACATTTGATTAGAGGCCTTGGAAACTCATCCTTTTCCATTATGTGATAAGAGATCCCTTAGTGTAGGTTTATTGGATCCATTATTGGTCATGACCTAGATATAACAAAGTATTTATAAGAGGATTTCTAGTTGATTACCCTCCCCTAGATTGGATATTACTAATTAGGATAAGGTATTAGGTATATCTTATTTTTATTACATATAGAAGGTGTGATTGAATCTAGTGGTGCTTTTATAGATGTATCTAATGTGAGTCCTACACTATTAATAATCTATTATATCTATTTTTAAAATCCTAACACTTATTCAAGGCATGCCTATAAATTTTATGATAATAAAAAAATATTACTAAGATTATTCCAACTTATTGATCCATTTATCACATTTTTTTTATTAACCCATGCTTGAGAAGGAACTTTTTGAGAAACATGTTTTTGATGGAGAAGCAAATATTAAATTTACATTAGCATGCGTAGGATATTTGGTATGCATAAACTTATATTTAGGTGATTTAACCTTTAGACAAAAAAATTATATTTTATTTTTGACATATTAATGGATTACATCATAGTAATTATCTAATCATACATGGCCACTCTAGATAGACTACTACTCATGGGTTGGGAAGATATAAATTTACAATCACAAACCTTAGAATTATTATATTTGATAATCATACACAATTTTATAGGAGGATGCACCATACCTCTAATATTTTGATAGAATGGACCCCTTTATCTATATAATCTTAGGAAAAATAATGGGTTAGGGATGGTAAATATCACTACCTTGAGGAGTAATTAATTGAGTCTCAAATGGATTTATTTTAGATTAAAAAATCATACAATATGCATCATTAAGGAGAGATAAGAAAATTATCATTATTAATTTCATCCTTAAATTTATTGTGAATAAATTTTACCCATTTCAATGCATGATTTTGAAACCAATTACATATTTTAGGATAGAACAATGTAATCATGAAAATCATAGATTGAGTCACAAACATACACTATAAGAATCCATTATATCTATGATACAATTCACTTATGTAAACAACAAGAAATCAGAAATTGGATGTGAAACCCTGATAAGAAAAGTTGAAACAATAAAAAATTAATACCTATGGTTTATCATGATTAAGCAAAGATTGGATTCTCTTAAATGTTTTAGGTTTTTTTGGATTTAGGATATATAAATATGATAAACCTATTTAAATTTAGTTTGCATAAGCTATATCCTAAACTATAAAAAATTAATTTCTTAATGATGATTTATTAAAATTAATAATTAATTAAATAACCAAGGGAGAAGGCACTTAACTAATATTCTATTATTTATTGCTCAATTCCTATACATAGTCACATTTTGTGTTATGAAATGGATATGAAAACTTATCTCAAGAAATAAACGTTCGATAATATGCTAGGACACTTTTGGTGAATGCATAGACACTTGTGATAACTAGATACATCCAATATCTTCTGTAATTATTCATATTGATTTTACTATTATCTTTTAATTAGTTAAGTGGAAGGAATATATATATATATATATATATATATATATATATATATATATATATGATTTTAGTTTAATTTTTAACCTTGGTCCTATGTACAAATATTAATTTTGTATTTATTTACATTGAAACCTGAGCTCTAATTTTGACACTATCTTAACATGAAATAATAAGGTAAAATATGGGATGGATAACCATAAAAAATACTCATTGAGTCATTGAGAATTTATTACATGTCAATAAATAGAATAGGTCTCAAACTACACATATTTATCAAACCTATGTTAATATGTGATCATTAATGTTCCATTAAAATTTAATTCAACTCTTTAGATTTTAACACTTAAAAAATACTATATTTTAGATTTCAACACTTGAAAACATGCATCTTTGACCCTATGTTAATGTTTAGATTTTCATTTCAGGAAGGTTTCATGTTTGATTCATGTCAGGTTCACTATAAATTTTTAACTCATTCTGGATTTATGTGATCTAAGTTGGCCAAAATTATTTAAATTTATATTACATAAGATATAACATAAACCACATAAATCTAAATTGTTAAAAAAAGATTCACTACACTTACTAAATATATAAATGACAAAGGGATACATAATGTGGTCAATATTATATTTTTTATTTCTCACTAGGTGTATATAATTTATTGAAATTCTCTACAATATCTTTGTGATTGCTTGGCTTAGGAAATAGACTGTAAATAATTTGGTAGGATAATATCAATGATTCCCAAAAACATATGGTATCTAGATCTATTCAATATCTACTAGAATTGCATGTTGATTTTTATTCTATTCTACCACATATCACTACCCTTTCATATCAATATTATTTATTGATGTTTATTTTTCCTCAGTCCTATGCATGAATCCTTATTTTATTTTCCTTTGCCTTAAAACCCTAGCTCAAAATTTGACACTAGTTTGATCTAAAATAAGGGGGTGAAATATGGGTTGGACATCCACAAGCACTAGTCATTGAGTGGTTGAATATTTAATACATTATTTTTCTTTGACTAGGTCTCAACCACATGTAATTCCCCTGCCTATGTGTATGTGTGATTAATAGTGTTTCACTAGAATTCAATGCAATTCTTTGGCTTTCAACACTTAGAAACATACAAATTTTTAATTATGTTAGTTTTCACAGTTGTCCTTTATGACTCAATTTTATGGGGTTTTATATTTTAATTCTTTTAGATTTTGTTTCAAGTATTTTCATATATATCTCTCAATTTGCAAGTAGTTTCAATGCAATCTATAAGTTGTGACCAAGTGAATAAAACATGAGGTTTGTCTTGTATGTATATGAATATTTTTAATACCACCCATAGCTAAAATTTTATATATGAATTGGCTGACCAAAAAGAGATATTTTAATTTTAAAAGTATCTATTTAGGATCTCTAGACACTTTTGATGAAAGTGGACACTAGCAGTAAACACTATGTTTTCAGCCTTGAAATCCTTTCTACCCCTGAGGGCACTCATGAGATTAATTTATATGAAGAGGAAATTAGGAGACAATTCATGGGATAAATTAGCCACTCATTAATTTTAGGACTAATGTTGGTTTAGTCCAAGGACCAAGTAATTTAACCTTTTTTACTCATAGAGTAGTGATTGTTACCACTAGAGGTTTAAGATGTTCACAATTGTAATTTGGTTTCACTATTAATTGAAGAAACATATATTTTTTATTTTATATTGATTCATGTCTTAAAAAATTATAAATTGGTGTAATTGTTTTGGCCTTAACATAAACATATAAAAAAGGGAAAGGTACGGTAGGAAAGAGTGTTTACAACCCTAAAAGGTGCCAATAATCCAAGAATCGACCTGAGTTCCCCATCACAATTATACATCTATGTGTTAAGTTTCACCAATGGTTATAACTTAGTTTTACACAAGGAAAAATGTATAATGAAACACTTAATTCATAAACCCCAACTAAACATCAATAGTCAAGGAGCCTATAGTAAATGATTCATAGCTCCTTTAAACATAATATGCAAATAGATACATAGATTACTAAAGTTGAAAAATAAAATCAGAAATATTTATGAATGGCTTAGAAAATAACAACACATTATAACCACTAAAATATTGGAATCATAATTATTGAGAGGGGGGGACTTGGTATTCAAAACATTCATACAAACATATAGATCAATTAAAGCACAAACAAACATACATATGAACATAAACTACAAGAACAAATTAAATATGTGGTAAAAACTCAATTTGAATAAAAACCATTGATATATTCAAATGGAATATAAAGATAAAACCCAAATTTAGTGAATCACCAACTCTACATGGAGCACCAACCCCAACTAACGAAGCACCCACTTTCAAAGAGGCACCAACCCCATAGATGAATCAGCACCAAATAAGATAATTATTGATTTGATCACCTTTATAAAACTTTTTTTCTTAACCAATATATGATAACTACCTCTTCATCTCTTCACACTCTTATCCCTCTCAAAGTCCCTTTTAGGTCTCTTTGCTCAACTAGGTCTCTTCAAGACTGATTAGGTTATATGACCTTGATATTCATACTCAAACATACTATTATATATTCATGATATTAAATATAATATTTTATTATGTTATATAAGACCTCATTCCACTCAATGATCTTCAATATCATTCATTCCTCTATCCAATCCTCTTTCTCACCCAAATAGGCCTAATAAGCCTTGTTCTTATACAAGCCTCTTGATCATACACATCTTGTTCAGTCACACATAATTGAATAATTATATTTTACACAAAATAGGACTTAATAGAAGTTAAAATTAATAATAAATCATTACATTATGTCAGCTATAACTCAAATAGACCAAATCCTTCTTTAGGTCTCATGGAGACCTGATTCCATTTGGCCTACTTTAAGACATGTTACCTTATGACCCCTTAGAATACTCTACACCTATATAAATGGAATAAAATTTTCATACAATCATAAAATATGCCATATCAAAAATAATTCAAGCACCATGACACCTTTTGGTTTTATTCACCACTTGAAACACTCAATTAACACTATTCACATTAGGCCTTTCAACACATAGAAAAGTCTATCTTGAACAATTGAAGATAACACATCATTTAGCCACACAACCATGATAATAAATAACTTATTCAAAACCTAAATATCCTTAGGGTAATCACCATATTATTTAAACACTTCAACTTTGGGCAAAACATCTTAAACTCATCTCTTTAGTATGCTCACTTAGAATTGCTAAAACTGTCAAAAAATATTCATGAAACTACTTGAAATCCAACACTTGAAAATAAAATTTAAATTATTATACATAAATTTAAAATATTATATCATATATTCAAAATTACCTCAATGAAAAAACCCATAATCTCTAATATAAAACATTAGTCTTGTAGATCAATCTCCTAACCTTATCTCACATAGCCTTGCTTGAACCAGACAAGCCATTTTGGCTTCAACTTTTCAACCTCTTACACTAATTGTCAAGATTTTAAAAATATTAATATGAATTTAAAGTAAAAAAAAAGACAAAAAACTAAATTTCATCACTCTTTAATTTAAATTACAATCAAATCTAACTTTTCATCATTACCACTTGCTTACTCAGAACTGCCAAGACTATCAAAAACACAGTCATGAAACATTGAAATTATAACACATATATAAGTAATTTAAAAGAATTAAAATTAATTAAAATTATAATCTTACATATATATACCATATTCAAATATAAATATCATATGGTCTAGTGGAAACTATTGGTCTTATAGACCAATTTGTTGACCTCACTACACACAGACCTCACTAAGCCAGATAAACCATTTTAGCTTAAATGTTTTCACCACTATACCTAAATTAAAATATATTTAAAAATATTTAATATTACATACTAGTCCCATAAAAAATATCCATGCACTTTGATCCATCATTCTACCTTCAAAACACACCAAAACTAACTTCTCACATTGTTTGGGTTTTATACTATTTGCACCATTAGGCCTGTTAGTGACTAGCCTACTTGGATCATCAAAATGAGAAATTTAAGGAATATAAAAAATAAATAAACCACCATGTACATCAAATACATGTCTCTACCTTCTCTATTTAATCATTTTCAAACTTTATCTTATACAAATTTTGATAGCTAGAATAACTTCTTTAGAAATAAGCCTGTATCTTCACATTTTATCTCTCATCTCTCTAAAAAGCACCACTTGTAGGTACCTAGGAAAGTAAAATATAAGATCCAAACACTTACCAAGGCATACCAATCCATTTTGGGCATTTTTTATCAACACCTTCAACATTGGGTCCTTATTATGGTTCTAAGACCGTTTAAACCTATTTGAAGTTTTAACAATCATTCATAAATTGTATCCCCTAAATTTAACAAATAATTATTGTAAATTTCACCTATGACCCTTCACCATATCTCATTAATATCTTAGGTTTCGAAAAAAAAATTGATGAGATAATGAGCACAAGAAAAACCTTCTCAAGTTGAGAACCCTTCATTTTACACACTCAAGAGACCTCAAAACCATTTTTCATGCCTTTTTTGGTAAAACATGACCTAATAATTCATTATCACTCTCTAATAATCATGAATTACCTATATAAATTCTCTCCTTCACACATTCACCTTGAAATCTTATCTTGATGCCTCATTAGTCTAGGTAGGGTCTAATAGTGATCTAGGTGAAGACTTGGTCTGAACGTTCTACCCCATAGGTTCACCCTGAGACTATTGTGACTGATCTAATGCCTCACATACATAATAAAATTTTTACATAAATATTTCACATTCTTGTGTTCATTAATTTTCATGCACATACCTCTTCATGTCATGACTAGGATCATGACTAGGCTTGTTATGCAACTTGGCATCAAATACATGTACCTTCATGTAACCATAAATCATTAATTTCATTAAAATTATCTTTAATGAAAACATATTTAAATTAAAAATTCCATCAATTCCCCTTGTCACATCACCACACTACCAACTAGTCACACTCTCTCAATTTTCTCTCTAGACCTTGACCTGTGAACCATATTAGGCCTTAAAACTAACCTTAATGCCTCTATCCATGCATTCTCCAACTGACTCACATAATAAATAAACCTCATACAGCCATTATTATTTGCACTTATCTCATCAAGCCACCATTCTCATACCTTCTCATAAGGTCTCTTCATGCCATGACTAGGTTTAGGCTACTTAAGCACTTGACCTTAAAGACTTGCTACCTATGCATTTTTCAAAAATGACAATAAGATAAAAACACTAATAATCATTAAAATACTCTCTTTCACACTACATACATTTAATTATCATAAGCCTCATAAGTTTTTCACAACACATACTACCAATTGGACTTATTCACAATAACTCTCTTACAAACCTACTTATCATCATACCTTCACAAGAACCTTTAATTATAGCTTCAAGATGATCTAAACCTTGACATCAACAAATAGAAAAGATAATTCTCAACAATATTACCTTGTCATATCATTCACATACCTCAATTACCACTCACCATGCACCTTCACTAAATGCACCTTGACATCAATGACATCAACCTTGGCATCAATGAAAACAACATGCCAAAAAATTACCCCTTTGTCATTGATGGAAAACACACTAAAACCTGATAATTCTCATCTCCCCATTTTGTTCTTTCTCCCCATTTGACATTAATTACAAAGGGTCTTCCACAAACTACCATATGAACCTTTCACCTTAGGAAACCATATTTTTTATGACTGTATTAACATTTAAAAACATAAAGCTACAAGGCTCCCTCTGAGGTGATGCTTCTCCTCATATACACTAGATGTAAACCACTCTCATAAATTTATCATTCTCTCACAAATATACTTCTCCCTCTAGTATTCATTTTCCCAAAACTAGTTGTTTTCTCAAATAAACATGATCACACCTACAACATATAGACTCATACCTTCTCACAACAAAAGTTCAACATACACATTATGAATCACTATATGAACATGATCCCCCTTAATCCATGCATACCTCCTTCATATGAATATATATCACAAGACCACTCACCTTGTCCTTGAATGACTAATATGACTCACACCTTTGATCACATACTAAGCCACCATATTCTTTACATCAAATAAAGAATTAGGAATCCCCCTTTGTTTTCATATCTTGAGATTACCACATGAGTCATTAAGACTCACATACCATCCTCATATTCTTTAAAAAATATTGATGCCAAAACCAAATCTTAACATAAATTAAGTTAGCTATCAACTGATAGAATTCAAATATATACTTATTTATCTCTCATATACTAATTGACTACTTTTTAACCTCAGAATCCTGATGTCAACATTAGATCTCTCATCATGCTACTTACTAACTTCAAACCTCAAAGCTATTAGGTGCTCCTATATAGGTAGTTTTATCATTTTATTTTAAAATAAAGTATGATTTAATAAAAACTTGAAATAATAAGGTTTATGTAGATACCTATGGATTAGAAGACATTATGCACTGCTTGAATCCAGTGATAGTGAAATCTCATTTTTAGATGGGAAGGCTAACTTACACATATGTGAATACCTGATACAAATGGATTAATAGATAGATGAGTAGATTTCCTGATCAAACATCAGTTCTATGAAGTGGTAAACTTCCTGAGATGGATGTCAGTCCATTATTTATGCAATAAAAAAAATGAAAACATAATAGATTATAAATAGATAAGTGATGTGATAATAGTTCTAATTCAAATTTTCCTCCTCAATTAATTCAATAATTTAAATAAAGTATTATTCCCAATAATTAGAATTCAAATATACATCATCCTAAATAATATCTAATGATTTTTCATAGGATTCATCGGAGGGTTCGTAGATGATGGCATAGAAGGATAGCTCAAAGGCTATGTCACTCTAATGCATAAATAAAGGCTAAAAGACTATAGGGAGATTGATAATGCTGGTCACATCATCGAATAAACTAGGTAGAATCATCTATAGGGAGAAAACCATGTTTTAAACAATAATAATCAACAAAGGGATTGGAAATAAAATCTTAATATATTGTTTTAAGTCCTGTGTATTAAACATAACAGATTGATGTCAATTCTAATAAGATCAATGACAATTAGCAAAATCAATACTGATTTAAAATAAATTGATGTCAATTTTCTATTTATGAGTTTAATAAATAGAGAATGGAAAATGAGGTATATTTGATAATAAAAATTGATTTAATAGATGATCAAGGATACTAATAATGATTAATAGTTCAATGGATAGCTAAATGATTAATGATTTAAAGATAATGATTACTTGAAATGTAGTAATTACCTTTTAATCAACTATGAATGGAATGGTCCTCTTCCACAAGCATAGATAACAATTTTGGTTGCATAGAGAATGTGATGGAATGAGCTTAAAATATAATAGAGTGCTGATATAAGCATCATCAAAGTCTTTGAGGAGTTCACAATCACTTCAAGGCTCTTAATGTTCTAGTTCCATCATAAAATGCAAATAGAGGCTATATATTTATGGATAGATGTTGATATGGAGAATCGATGCCGATATAAGGATAATCATCACTGATTCACCAAAAATGGAGTATTTATTTAAATTAAGGATGAGAATAGGTTGGGTATGGGTGGAATTTGGTTATAATTATTCCACTCTAGTTAAATTGGTTATGCATGTAGATTATAGGTTATTATTGGTTTTAGAGGGTTGGGAATGGTAAAAGGGTAAAAGTAAGAGTCATTTACCAAACTAGTAAATAATCCAAACTTTTGGATATGGTTTATTTAAGGATTCAAATATAAATAGGACCAATGATACTCAAATAATCATTCATAGGAATATGAAATTGTAGTGTCTATATTTTCCCCTTTTTATGGAGTAGTAGGGGATTTGCACCATGAGACAAACTATGAAGGGTCCACTTCTCCAAATTTATTTGAGGATGTGTCCCCCTTCAAACTAGGATCCAATAGAGGATAAGAATTAGGAGATAGGTTTAAGCAATGGATGGAATGGATAAATAATAGATAATCTCTAATAAATGTAGATGCATAACATGAAGTGTATATTTTACACTAGTAAGATTAATGATAATATAGTAAAATATGCCCCAAGGAAAATCTTGTAACCAAATGCCACAATTACAAATAAGTGGGCTTAACAAAGGATAAAGAACAAGAATCAGGTTATCTAAATGAATCATCTAGTGTGTTAAATGGTGTGCACGCTACCTATATACAACTTCTCTCAAGGAAAATTGGACTCTTAGGACCCATTGAAGTGAGATACCTAAAAGAGTACATGCCTTATGTAGGATATGGGACCATCAAAGGGTCAAAATACACAAACTTAAAAATGGTATAGGTCAAATAATAGGGTAAATGTGGCAAGGAACTACGAATAGCTAAGAACTAAGACTGGATATATGTGAGAGTACAAGTAATGCCAAAAGGAGCCAACTGGCATCATTCCAAAAAGAATCAATAGTGAGCCATCTAAACAACATTGATCCAAAATAGATTGATACCAATCTTATCATAGCTATATAAGTAAGTCTAATGTAGAAAAGTGCTCATTTATAATCTACAAGACCCGAAATGACATTTCATATCTAAAATGATGAAAGTGTTACGAGATGAAATGGTGGGTAATAGTATCAGTTCATGATGATAATGACTCTCTTAGGATGAGGTAGGTCATATATTTTATTAATTTATTGATGTTTTAAAGTTTTAAAAGTTTTTAAGATTTTAGGTGCTAAATATAGATTAGGCTATAGAGAATTAGAGCTACATAATCAGCTTTGATTCCCTAATGAATTGATAATGATTCAAAGTTAATTGATGTCATTTCATCAAAATCATACCAATCCAAGAGAACAACACTGATCTATAAGGAATCAACATCATTTCTCCCCAAGTGGGAAGGGTTTAGGGTAGAGCTAGGTTTTTAGACTAAGTTAGGGATTTTAAGATATTTTTAGGCTTATAGAGGATATTGATGATAGGCATAAGGGATGATATGACTATGAGATCAAGTGTCACCATTACTAGAGAATTGACAAGTGAGATTGAGTGATGATGAATGGGCCCACCTAGAGGCCTAAAGCTTAGGAGGGGTGCATCATTATTGATGCATCCATTAAGACACTATATTGTTGGTAAAACTAATAGAGTGATGGGACATCACTACAAATAATTTTTAGTTGTTGAATATTGAGATGACCATTATCAAGGAGGATATATATAAGATCTTACAACTTCTAGTACAAGGAGAATTGATAGTACCTATGGATGAGTAGTGTCAAGATGCAGCCTTGAGGTACCTATATGGTGATGATGTAGATGGGATCAGATTTATTACTAGTGGTTTTATGTTTGAGCCACTATATAAGGTAGACATAACAAAGAGAGGCATGATAATGATGATGATGCTTGTGATCTCCTACTATGTAATCCTAGACTCAAGGAGAGGTAGATTTCCATGGGGCTTGACTGGAGTTATTGTAGATATGTTAGAGTATCACACTATTTTTTCTTGGGTCCCACTCTACTAGCATATATATATATATATATATATATATATATATATATATATATATATATATATATATAGGGAAATCTAAGGTTGGTAGACCTAGAGGCAATATGGTTTGGATGTTATAGTGATATTATAGTGTTGGTCTTATTAGCACATTTAGATAGTGCATCCCATTGGTACCCCATGGATACAATGGTATGAGATTGATTATAGCATGGCCTTCCTATGGTGGAAGGCCAATATAACATGTAAATTCATAGATGGCATTTTTATAGATCTAGACTACTATAAGGGAGTGTTGGACAGGTTAAGGGAGATAGATATCATCTAGAGGCCCTATTTATGATTTCTAGAGGGATGAGGGATAGATACAGAGTTGATAAGGATTTGGAGAGAGAGATGGGTGATAAGAAGGAGGAAGGATAAGTGGGATTACCTATATTTCATCTAAGTGTGGTGATAGTTTGGGCTTGTATAGGACATCCCATGGGTCCTGCATGTATATAGGTGGGATGAGATAGAGTAGGAGCTACCAAGACCAATTATGGGAGATGTCTTGGTGGAAGAAGACTAAGTGTTAGTAGGGAAGGATGTAGAGGATGAAAAATCCTTCATATATAGTTTGGTGGGAAAAGAAGTTGGGGTATGATAAGATACAGTGATCCAATGATGCTAGGGGGAAAAGATGAGGAGATGGAATATGTGGAGGAGGAAGAGGAGGGGGATTATGATTTTGAGGTGATAGGGGAGGAGGCAAGGGATGAAATGGATGATGAGGTAGTTGGGGGAGATATTGGAGGAAATGAGGAGGAGGTAAAGGAGGAGGAAATAAATAAAACTAATTTGATTATGAAGAGAGACATATTATGGAAGTGCTGTGCCTACTTAAATGGACAATTAAATATAACATAGGGGGAATTGGTTGTTATGCAGGTGGAGTAGGATATAGTACAAGCACATTTAGGTATATTATATGTTAGTTTTGATTTATTATAGTTGAGTCACAACATGGTGGTAGAGGAGTGTGATAGGTACAGGGTAGATTTAGAGACATTGATTAAGAATATGGAGGAGAGGGATCCCTCTATATAGGTGATTGGGGAGATGTCAAGGCCTAGTATGAGGCTAGTGGGGATAGTGAGTATGGAGTTCTATAGGGACCTAGTGGTGGAGCTAAGATATTATGAGCGTATTATCTTAGACCAACTACACATAAAATCCCCACTACATGACTTATAAACCTACATAAGGTAGGTCCTATAGGTGGAATCATACAGATTCTATGAGTATGGGAAGTGTCACATGAAGGAGGGATAGGGATAGAGATGGGGGTGGAGATAGGGAGGGAGATCTGATGAGTGTCCACCTGAGTAGATTGGATTTTACATATTATCTTGATGTATATATATATGTATTTATATTGGCTAGAGAGCCATCAACATGTATATAGACCTCATGATGTGTATTGATTATATATATATATATATATATATCATGTTTTTGGTTTATGTGTTTGTTGATGGATACATGGATGATTATGCTTATAGATGTATTATTATGTTTTATAGATGTTTTAGATTATGTTATTTATGGATTATGGTAAGGATGCTTACATTGTTTATAGATTATGTGATGCTATGTATTGTAGATTTATGGACTAATATGTATAAATGATCTTATTGATGGATTATGTATGGCTATGGATTATGGATAGAGCATAGATTATGTGATTATTGAGTTATGGATTGTGATGGAGTATGGATGGATTATAGATTTATTTATTATGTTTTATGTGATTAATGGATTAATATGCTTATGGATGTGATTAAATTATTGGTTTTTAGATGTGATGGTTTAATTTTTATGAATTAGATTAGATTATTATGATTAAGATTTTGATGAAATTTTGTATGAATCCTACTTTGTATTATAGATGGTTCATGGATTATGCATGTGATGGATTAAAAATGCTTATGATTAACATGGATATAATTATGCTTATGGTTTAATTAGATTATGCTTGATGTATTATTTATGGATTTAGTTACATATTTAGGGATGGTGATGTTATTTTATTATGGATTTTAGACAATGTGTTGGTTTATGTATTTAAAATGTATGATTTGCATTTATTTAAAATTTATGTTTTGGATTTATGGATTATGTAAAATAGATCATGACTAATTATTATGGATAAATGATAATTTTTTATAGATTTAGATTTGGATATTATTTAATATGGAGGGTATTAATTAAATTTACAAAAGTCTTAATGTTCATTAGTAACACATACCATCACCCAAGGAAAACTATGTAATAGTGATGCACATGCATCTTTAGCTTAGTGATAAAAAGTCCTAACAACTTAAAGTCAACTAAGTTAAGGATCTAATTGATTTGATTTTAGGATGTGATAAAAGGGGTTATAAGGATAAGATGTTTCCATATTATATACCCTAACTAAGGGTTAACCTGTAATCCTAATGTGCCAATCCATATAGATTGATCAATGCAGGAAGTCTAATAATTAAGAAAGTTGATCAATATAGGAAAAATTTTATGGATTATTCATGCATGATAGCCATTATTCAAGGGAGTTATATATATATTAAGATATACCTTTTCTAAAATGGTTGTATTTAAATGGATTAGTATATACTTTTGAAATAGTTTTGCAAATTTTGTGTATTTAATATAGCTTTCCTTCAAGGGAGCAGTCTATTCACTTTTCTTTGATTTTTATTTTTATAGATGATTCAATTTTGATTTTTGATCCCAATTATATTTTAATTTTATGGATTGGTCTTAGGTATCCTAATATAATTTCCCAAAGCTTTGATATGTAAGATAAAACACAAATATTCTCGAAAGAAATTTTGGAAATAAGGAGGGGTTTTAGGGAATAATTATTTGGAGATCCTTCCCATAATAGGAAAAGCTTATCCAAATAGAGAATGATATAAATAGAGATGGGGTATGTATAATTAAGGTTAATAATAGGTAATGACATAGGATAACCAATTATTTTTAGATATCATTACTGGGAATAAGAATAAGAGGGACATGAAACCTATAAACCAAACTAGGTCAACCAAAGTGATTAGGATTAATTAACAGTCGAAAGGATGAAAATTCAATGCATTAAGAGGCTCTCACTCTGATTTTCTATCAAGAGAGGCCAAATGATATGTCCTATATCCATACTTATGGGTAAAGATTTATGGTCCTAGCCAATTTGGATTAAATTTTCCCCTTTTCCATTTTTCCATATTAGTTACATGTTGAATTACTTTTAAAAATAGATCACCAATGTTAAATTCAAATTGTTTTAAATGTTCATTATAAGTTATTTGATTCATTCTTTATATACATGTAGATAGTCAAGGTTAACTGAGTGATTCTCATCTAAGAGTTGAAATTGGGCAAATTTTTCTTAACAAAAATCATCTTTAGAAATGATATCCTTCAAGGAGATAAATAGGGATGGAATATAAAATTTGAGAGGAATTATAGCTTCAGTACCATAAATGTGAGAGAAAGGTGTAAAACATATAGGGATTTGAATACTAGTTTGATAAGCCCATAAAGCATAGGGAATGTGGAAGTGCCAATTTTTTCCTACTTCATTGACTAATTTTGTTAGTATTTTGACTAGGGTCTTATTGGATGCCTTAGCCTAACTATTAGCTTAGTGATAGTAAGATGAGGAAAAAATGAGCTTAATACTAAAGAAATCATATCATTCTCTAAAGGAATCATATCATTAACTATTAGCTTAGAGATGGTCTATATATTAAGATATAAATTTTCTAAAATGGTTGTCTTTTAATGGATTAGTCTATAATTTTGAAATAGTTTTGCAAATTTTGTGTATTTAATATAGCTATCCTTCAAGGGAGCAGTCTATTAACTTTGCTTTGATTTTTATTTTTATAGATGCTTCACTTTTGATTTTTGATCCCAATTCTATTTTCTTTTTATGGATTGGTTTTAGGTATCCTAATATAATTTCCCAAAGCTTTGATATGTAAGATAAAACAAAAATATTCTCGAAAGAAATTTTAGTAATAAGGAGGGTTTTCAAGGAATAATTATTTGGAGATCCTTCCCATAATATGCAAATATTATCCAAATAGAGAATGATATGAATAGAGATGGTTTATGCATATTTAAGGTTAATAATAGGAAATCTATTGGATAACCACTTATTTCTAGATATCGTTATTGGGAATAATAATAAGAGTGACATGAAAACTATAAACTAAACTAGGCCAACCAAAGTGATTAGGATTAATTAGTAGTCGAAAGGATGAAAATGTAATGCATTAATATGTTCTCACTTTGATTTTCTATCAAGAGAGGCCAAATGATATGTCCAAGATGCGTATTTATGGGTAAAGATTTAGGGTCCTAGCCAATTTGGATTAAATTTTCCCCTTTTCCTTTTTTCCATATTAGTTACATGTTGAATTACTTTTAAAAAAAGATCACCAATGTTAAATTCAAATTGTTTTAAATGTTTATTATAAGTGTATTTGATTCATTTTTGATATACATGTATATATTCAAGGGCAACCGAGTGATTCTCATCTAAGAGTTTAAGTTGGGTAAATTTTTCTTGACAAAAATCATCTTTAGAAATGATATCCTTCAAGGAGATGAATAAGGATGGAATATAAACTTTAAGAGGAAGTATAGCTTCAGTACCATAAATGTGAGAGAAAGGTGTAGCACCTGTAGGGATTTGAATACTAGTCTAATAAGCCCATAAAGTATCGGGAATGTCGAAGTGCCAATTTTTTCCTCCTTCATTGACTAATTTCATTAGGATTTTGAATAGGGTCTTGTTGGATGCCTTAGCCTAATTATTAGCTTAGGGATAGTAAGATGAGGAAAATTTGAGCATAATCTTAAAGGAATCATAGAGTTCTTGAACCTTTTTATTCTTAATTTTTTTTGTAAAATGTGATGATCTTATGAGGGATGCTAAAGTGACAAATGATACATTATGTAATGAATTCAATGATATTATCTTCTTTTCTCTATATAAGGGGGAAATCTTTGACCCCCTTATTAAATTATTCAGTGGTGGTAATGATAAACCCATGACACTAGGATGATTTTGGATTAATTTGTCTAATAAAGTCAAGCCCCCACTGAGAGAAAGTATAGAAGTCTTAAGAAATGTTCAAGGCTTGGCTAGAGATATGGGATAAGTTCATGTACTATTAACACTTGATACATTTCTTAATGTACTTTCAAAAATATTGATTTAAATTAGGACAATAATATCCCATCCATAGGAATTTTTTAGTGATAACATGACTACTAAAGTGTCCTCCATATGATCCATCATGAGCTTCCTTAATAACAAGTGTAGCTTCATTATCTTGAATACAACAAAGAAGAATGCCATCAAAACCATGCTTATAGAGGGCACCCCTCAATATGACAAAATAGGTTACATGACTCTAAAGGACTCGCTTAGAATTTCTAGATAGGTCTAGAAGAGTAATCACCCTAGATAGATAATCAAATATCTAAGAACACTAGGAATTTGATAGATCCTCTTCTATATTGTGGAGGGATAAGAGGCTAGTTTTGATAAAAGAAGGTTGACTAATCCTATGAATAAGGACAAACAAATTTGACTCTTGAGATGAGGATGGGATAAAAAAGGCTAGAGAGGCCATGGTATCTACAAATTTATTGGTCGATCAGGGGGTCGTTTAGATTACATTATGCTCAAAGGTAGCTAGCAATTGATTATCTAAGATTTTATACTTCTAAAGAATACCATTATGAAACTAATATATGCCTTTGATTTGGTTAACCATAAGATAGGAATCACCATAAATATTAAGCATTTTAATACCCAAGGATAAGGTAGTTTATATACTTATGATTAAAGCCTCATACTCTACCATATTAATAGTGTAGTCAAAAGCTAGTTTAAAGGATATAGGGATATGTGTCCCCTCAAGAGCGATTAAGATAATTATAGATCCTATACCACATTCACATTTGGATCCATAAAAAAAGAGAGTCATTTGATATTATGGATCAAATTGAGATATGGAGGCTATATATTCATCTAGAAATTCATAGTTAATAGGCTAACTATCAGGAAGAGGTACTTTAACAAGCTAATCAACAATAATTTGACCTTGAATCGATTTTTGATGGATAAACTCCAAACTAACTTCTACCAAGAGGATAAGCCATTTAACCATTCATTGATTTTGATAAGGCTTGGAGTGCATGAAGTTTAGGGTATTAGTGTTTACAATAATGTAAGTATTATGATTGAGGAGATAATGTCATAACTTATTAGTGATCAAAATAATAGCCAGGCATAAATTTTTAGTATGAGAATAATGTGTCTCATATTTAACAATCATGTCACTGATATAGTATATAGCTTTCTCTTTGTGTTGCTCATCATGATGAGCCAACATAGATCCAAAAGCATGGTATATTACAAAGATGTACATGAATAAAGGTTGTCCTTATTTTGGAGGGGTGAAGACTGATGGGGAGAGAAGGTAGATCTTAAGACCTTTGGAAGCCTCTTAACAACTAGAATCCCACTTAAAATGAATATCCTTTCATAAAACGTGATGTAAAGGTTGATAGCAATCAGATAACTAGGATATAAAATGATGAATAGATTGTAATTTACCTTGAAAACTATAGAGCTACTTGAGATTGGATAGAGGTGGCATTTCTAAGTTGACCTTGATTTTAGAAAGGTTAAATTCTATCCCATGGATGGAGACAATAAAGCTTAGGAGTTTACCCATCAATAGTCCAAAAATGCATTTCATGGATTTTAAACAGATGTGAAATTTGATTAGATGATAAAAAATAACCTTCATAAAGGAAATGTAATCTTTTCATAACTTTGATTTACTTAGTAGGTCATCTACATAATCCTCTACAATCTTATGGATAATATCATGAAAAATATAGGTCATGGCCCTATTATAGATGGCTCCTACATTATTTAGGCTAAAAGGCATAATATGATAATAGAAAGTACCCCAAGGAGTAGTGAATGAAGTCTTATGTTGGTCTTCTAGTGTGATAAGGATTTGATTGTATCATTAAAGGCTCATAGAATGGAATGTGTTTCAAATACCACTATCTAAAGTATCTAAAGTTTTTTAAATACATGGGAAGAGATAATGTTTATACTAGAACCATTATCTATCATGACTCTTTTAATTTGAGTTTCATTTATCTAGGTAGTGATAAATAAGGTGTGATCCTGGTCATCCAGTTGTAGAGGTGATACCTCCAAATCATGAAATTTAATAGACAAGGGCTTTTAGAGCAATGAAATGAAGGCCAATGATGGTTGGGGTTAGTCTTTTTATATTTATATAGCCTTAACATTTCTATTCATGGGATTACAATGTTGTAAAGAGTTCTAGATAAGTTTGTACAAGGACATTTTTACCAGTAGTTGATGTAGCTGATTCAAGATAGATATTTATATAAGTTTTGAAGCATTTTTATTTTTTGCCTTTCCCAAAATGGAGACCTAAGGTTTGGAGGTAGGTGTTGTTGGATTATTTGTGATAGGTGTTGGTGCTTTATCGATAGTTACTTTAGATTTCTTATGATTATGGGTCTTATGACCCTATGTTTGGGATCATGTGGCTATATGAACCAAATATATTTGTAAAAGAGGGGGATTTGTGATTTCAGAGTCATTATCACATATGGGGAGAGAGTGATGTTGAACCTAATCAATAGTTCTATCCTCCTTCACAACTTACTCTGACATGTTATTTTATTACATAGATGAAACTATAAGGGGATGTGCATGATTTGGTTATTCTATCGAGGGATCATCTTCATCTAATATATTTCAAAAAATGACTTTTAACATGTTATATCTTTCTATGTCATGCCTAGATATTTGATGGTATGTGCATGACCTCTTTTCTCTATACCATGATGGATTTTGAATGTGAGGGTTGAGAGGTTTTATAGGTGGTAACATGATTGAGTAAGTTTGAATAATCTGATTAAGTATCTTAAAATAAGATCCCTTTAATGGGTCCTAACTCAACTTTTCCATTCTTTAAGATTTTAGTGGAGTAGAGGTACATGGCTACAAACCTTGGCCTCTTCAATTATCTATTTAGATAGTCCTTATAGTAGGTACTTTATGTTGATAGTAAGTCTTTACTCCTAACCTAAGAGGGTAATAGGGGTTTAATGGATTATGGATTGGCATGTCCAAAGTGGGAATATTTTTTGGTGATTGCACTTGTGTTTTAATGGTAGATTTTATAATAGAAGCTTTTAGTTTGGCTAAAGTATGGGGATCTAGTATAGATGCTCTAGTGTTAGTAAGGGGTAATGGTGATTTTCCTTTTCACATCTACTCAAGGGTTACAAGGATGTCCTCTTTAGGTAATTCAATCCTAACACTAGGATGTTGTAGATATTTTCCCCTTGGGGCTCCTAGATTCTTGTTTGTGGTATCTACAACTTTCCCTTTGCTCTCTCTAAGTTTTAGTATCTCATTAGTAATGGGGGGAACTAATCTAGAGGTAATTTGTGGTAATATAGTTTATTTAGGGTAATAAACTAGTAAGAATGGGTATACTAGATGCAAGTATATAAATTTTATATGGAAGGTGATCTTGAAAAATTCAACACAAACCTTTTTTTAAATAAGTTTTCCTCTTTCATTTCTTGAGTGTCTTTAGATATGGATTCTTCCAATGGGTCCCAAAAAATGAGATCTAACATATCATAGGAAATTCTTGGGATGACCTCACTAGGTTTAGCTGGTTCAAAAGTATCTCCCATGAGTAGATCAAGGATAGGGGAATCAACAACTTATTTAGGTAGAAGATAGTCATGGATGGTGTTAATTATTTGAGTATCATGTTTTGACATGGATCCTAATTTATCTTGAAAAGATTTTTATGTAGAGGCATGATTTGAGAAAGTTTGTTTGAATATAACTATGGATTGGTTTGTTGGGGCATTAGGATTATCTAATTAAATTTTTTAAATTTTATGTGATTTATTATATTTTTCACTAATCCCTTGAAATAATGACATTTTCTGACATCTTGGCTTATCATGTGATGAAAATTACATAATCCATTTTCCCTAAACAAACTAGGTTTAGGATTAACTCATTGAGAGGTTTAAACGGAGGGAGTTTAATAAGAGAAGCCTTTAGGAGTTTATCTAAAATATATGCATATGATTCTCCTAGAGGGGTATATTATCTTAGAGGAAATAATGTTAACAATGTTTGAGACTATGCCTATGAAGTGAATGGCTTGTATTGATTTATGGCTTGAGGTGATGCAGACTTCAAAACTATAGTGTTGGTAGCCCCTTCAATTTTAATGTTGTTTTTATTAGTAGTCCCTTTGGTGGGTTCCAATATAAATTTATTATTTCATAGTTTCACCTTCCCTTCTTTGAGGGCTCTAATTTCAAGCTTATGAGCCACTGAAAAGGCCTCATCAAAAGTTTTAAAGGACTAAACACATAGTATTGATGAAATGTGCTTGGCATACAAACTTGAAAATAGTTTGATTAACTCAGGCCATGGAAAAGAGAAAGTGAGTTGGTTGATTAAAATTTTCCATCTTTCTAAAAAGTTGGTAATAGACTCATCATCAAATTATCAAATGGTGTATAGGTTTATAATGGTAACTTTTCTTACTATATTAATGGAAAAGTGTTCTAGGAGAATTTGAGCTATTTACCCAAATGAAAAGAGGGAATGTTGGGGGATTGAGCTATACCAATCTAGGGTAGGTCCAGCCATCGACATACGAAATGTCTTAAGAATGAGTGCATCATCATGTGCTATGAGGTAATAAGCATGTTGAAATTCTCATAGATGTCATTATGGGTCCTCATTCTATAATTTGGTAAACTTAAGGAGTTCTCATTACAAAGGATATGGTTTGATAAGAACTTCCTAATCAATGGGATTATTATAAATCTATTCATAGGTGAGCATGTTCTTCTACTCAAACGTAAAATATTCTAAGTTAGCCATATTATTCATCAAGATACTCATGAGATTGAGTTGGACATCATGTTGATGGATTCCTCCCAAAACATTCTATTATGGGAGTTGGTATGTAGGTAATAGTGTGGAAAAATCCTAAGACAATGGATAACCAATTGATGTAGTTATAATGGGTTGAGAGGATACTACATACTATGTATATTTTAAAGGGATGTACATAGACTCGATAGCCTATATAGGCACTATATATTGGGTGTTTAAGGGTATATACTATTGACGGGTTTGACTCATAGTAGCCTATTGTAATGTTTACATCTAGGTGATTTATGGACATACTAGTTTGAATTAGTGGTAGCATCACTGAAATCGATATGGCTAGGTTATGGAGTGAAGTAGTAACTAGTTGGGTAACTACAGGCCAAGTAGAGATAATGTTCTAAGTTTGAGTAATGATTATCAATGTAGTATTAAACATCACTAAAGGTGGGTTACCTAAGGGTTGTGTCATAGTGGTATCAGAGCTATCAAGAGGGGTATTATTATGGGAAGTTACCATAGCACCAGTAAATCCTTCACCCTCCTCAAGGGGCATGCCATATGGATGTTGAGAGAAATATGTATGGGGAGATATTTGGATATGTATGGATCTAGAGGTGAGATAATGTTTAAGAGCTATGAAATTGCTATCTAGTATTATGGAAAACTTAGGATTACCTTAGGTGTAGTACTGAGGGATGCCCTCTCCTATGGACTCAAGAGAATTAGGGGGCTAGGTGAATTCTCCATAGATGAAGATACAGATGGGGGATAAATTTTCTTCTATATCTTTTATCATGTCAAAACCATGTAGTGATTAAAAAATAAGTATAAATCATTCAAAGGATTATTTTTTTGATAATTTATTTTTAAAATTAGAATGAAAAGATACACACACTAAATTTGATCCTAAAAAGCTTTTACTTTCTTAACTTTAAAGTGTGTAAATGTAATAACCCCATTGGATTAGAAGTAGAAATATGTGAGATTTTTTTTAATTTAACACGAACACCAAATATATATTACACCATGATAATCTACATATATCATAAAAAATACACAAGGTGATAATTACAACAAGAATAATACATCACATAACAGTGATCTCTAACATCATGAGAGTACATGTCATAATGTGAATATAGAAAATAATTACATTAACTTAATTAAAATTGAAGAAAGTCTACAACCACCACTAAAGATTTACAATATAATATAGTTACAACTCAATGATAAATATAATACAGTAAAATATAATATGCATATAGATATATGGCTCCTTAGAGCATGAGTTCCCTAGACTCTCGTATATCTGTGGCAATCTCAAGTGTCATCTCAAAAGTAGTAATATTTTGGGAAGGGATAACATCATCCAAGTGCTTTTCCACCCAACCATAGACCAATAATCCTATGCATTATCTCATCAAGGAATTTTCCTCCCTTCATAGATGAGTAGATAGTGATGGCATGGGAATCTAGAGAGACTAGCAAGTACTTGTGTGTTGTGTGATTATAAACTAAAGATGTAGTGTATCATAAAAATTTGTTCTATTACAAGATATTTCACAAACATGTGAATCAAACTCATGAAATGAGAATGTCTCAAAAAACATACTTTGTCCCAAAGTTTTAAAAATAATAAATGATAATGATCTAGATCAATTGATTTCATACACACCACTTGATTGGACTACCTTCATGTAACATTGCAATGCTAGTAAGCTAATGAAGTCTGTCTCACTCCTTACTCTACATTATCAATGTAGATTAATCAAATACAATTCAACCACAAGATCATCAAATTGTATCCTACTAGTAAATACATCACATGACATGCTATATAAAGGAGTAATAATAATATACATTAAGTTCATCTAACATATGCATGAATCTTCCATTATATTCTATCCCATACTATAAATAATGATTACAAATATACCACCTAGGGAAACATAAAATTTAATTGTACAATTCAAAAATATAATTAGTTTCCAGTTATCCACACTCTATGGCAACCCATATTACCATAGACTAGTGTTCTAAGACTTAACTACTAGATTTCCACAATCAATCATATGAAGTAGTCTCAAATACATAAAAACACAAGTGTTACACAAGTAACTATATATAATAAAATAAGTCATTATTCCTATGGAACACAATAACATTCCAACACAACATTTTTTAATTTCTCATAGTTTGCATGCATGTATACACAAGTATACCAACTATAAAAACATGCACTGTCCACAACAATAACTAGTATGTATATAGATAAATGTATATATGAATTAGTTATAATAGTCATAGTAAGTACCACCTAGGTACAACATAATTTTATACTTTAGTGCCCTATTATATCCCCTACTATCATAGGTTCCCAACTACATAACAACATATAAACCAAATTTATGAATTTAAAGACCCAACTAGACCATGTAAATAATAATAAGTAAATAGTAAAGTATTATACCACCTAATTGTATTTTGCATACAAGCATGCCAAAGTATTTCAACATAAAAACATGCATCACAATACACCATTAAGCACTAAATATAACTATACTTTTAACACACTCATAGTATGTAATTTCATACAAGTATTCCATATTGAGTACATAAGATTAATTGTGAGACAGCTAATTCATAAATATCATTATGACTTTTCACCCTAATGACTCATTACTTCTAGGAGCTTATTCCAATGGTTATAGATCATGATTCCTATGTGACTTAATGACTTAAACAAATCATCTAAGTAACTATAGGTATAATATCCACATACAAACACTGACACATCGTAATGTACACCAAAGGTAGATATTCTAATCTTATGTAATTTCTAAACCATAGTTTAGTGTTTTAATTTAAACTACTAAGCATAGAAATCAGTTAATGAAGTAGTTATACCTGGAACACAATTATTACAATACTTATAAAAGCCAAACTTCATTTTCTCAAAACATAAGTAACCATATTTTAAAATTAGTTTATATTTGGGGGTTAATAATTAATCATTCACTAAGGAACTTAATCATTCATTTCAATTTATAGCTAATGTTTCACTCGAGAATTATAGCCAAAGGAATCTACCCCAAGTTTTTAATTATGCAAACAATCATGACTAAATACATTTTCAAGCTCCTTGTAATGGTTTTCTATATAATAAAAGATATAAAACCTCCTCAAGGTTCAAATCACAATATAGAGTAGCTATGTTCCACCATTCAACTCGCATGATTCATCCACTCTATGTTTGACAATAACTATTTAATTAGTCAAGTTCTGGGAATCATAATATTCCATAATTATTTTATATCCTAAGTGATATATATAGTATATTTTAATATATATATATAATATATATATATATATATTCAAATATACTATATATATCACTTAGGATATAAAACAATTATGGAATATTTTGATTCCTAGAACTTGACTAAGTGATATATATAGTATATTTGAATATATATATATATATATATATATATATATATATATATGCAATTTAATATTAGTAAAATACATATATATTCTAATAGAATATATATCTAAACATATGAGCCATGTTTTGCAGTAGGTTAATAACCAAACCCAATGGTAAAATAATTCTCAAATAAGGATGAATATTTATTATGGTAAAAATTTTGGTAGACATATCATAATGAGCTATTGGTAACCTAACCCATGTTACCACATATATTAATAATTTTTTAAATATATATCCACCTTTATGTTAATTTATTGTCTCCATAGATTAGTTGTTATATGTAATCTATGCTTGATATTGGGTACAATATTATATGTCCAATTTTAAATTATAAAATTACATTACCAATCTATACTTTTTCCAATCATAGAATTACATTATTACTAACCAAGTGTAAAAATATGTCTGATAACCAATCATAAATTAGTAACCAAGTGTAGGTCTCCCTCTACCCTTCTCGTCAATTTACAATAATGTAAAATCAAATATGTTCCAACCAATGTATAATGAAACTCATGATGAAATGGAAGGAAGTCAGTTTAAAATTATAATTTTTAAATATAAGAAATAGATTTGAAGTGGCTCACACTCCCAAAAAGAAACATGACCAAAATACATATACATTATATATATATATATATATATATATATATATATATATGTCATCTCTAGACATGGAGACAAACTCATATTTATAGTCTATTGAAAATGTAAAGGGGATTTTTGAGTCCACTAAAATCCATGATTGAAATAGATCACGGTTCTACTTGAGTTGAAACAGATGAGATAAAAATAATGGTGGTGGTTTTGCTTTTGAGATCAGTTAAAGAGAAGAAAAGAACAAAATTTGATATGGCAACAACATTAATTTTATAGGATAAAAAGGCTACTTTAGGAGGTTTGAACCCTAGATGTGGTGATAACAAGGATCACATGAAGGTAATAAAAAAGGTGAATATCAAAACATTTTTCAATTCAAATTGATGCCACAACCATAAAACTGCTAAAAAAATGTACTAATAGTCCCCGACAATTTAGATCATGGTCACCATTATTATCTATGGTTAAAAAGTCCCATGATTCTATTTGGTTAAAAAAATTTAAACTTGTACATAGTCCAACTATAAGTGTGTATACTATGACTTGATATAGGTGTAAAGGCTAAAAAAATTCCAAAAAAAACCATAAATTCATCTAAAAAGATATAGTTATGGTAGTTGGCAAAAAGTGATGCCATTATGTAACTAGACTCTCTCTCTCTCTCTCTCTCTCTCTCTCTCTCTCTCTCTCTCTCTCTCTCTCTCTCTCTCTCTCTCTCTCTCTCTCTCTCTCTCTCTCTCTCTCTCTCTCTCTCTCTCTCTCTCTCTCTCTCCTCTCTCTCTCTCTCTCTCTCTCCTAAATAGATTCATATCACTGCAAAGTGTTGGTCAACTCAAATAAATATTAGTATAAATATATACCATCAATATACCTCTATATATCATGCATGAGAATAAAAGACAAATTTTACTCCATAAGGGTTCTAGAAATCATATGAGTATTCTATATGTGTAAAAGGTGTTGTCAATATAGTTACATGGAACATTATACAATTCAAGTTGATACACTACTTATTTAACTCAGTATAAATAGTATATCATGTATTTATTGTTAGTAATTTCATGTAAATCATATGGTATATACTCAATTTAGAGAAACTATTGATCTATAGATCTATAATTGCTTCCAATATGCCTTAAAGAAAATCTAGTTCTTTACAATATATATAGGATTATTTTTTAGTATATGAGATTAATGATATATATTATAGTAAAAAAAAACATTGTTTTAGTGTAAATAAATCATAGACTATCTATAAAAATATTTATAAAATTCAAACACCACCAACCTTGTAAGCTTCAAGATTTGCATGGCACCATCTAGACCAAAAAAATTTTCAATTTATTCTTTCTTTTCCTTCCACGTTCTCCCCATTATCATATTTTTATCCTTCTATTATAATTGAAAGAGAATAATTTTTTTACACTTTAAAGCTATATATTATTTTTCTTAATTTTCATATAAGGCTTTAATCTAAAAAATAATAACTTTCAGTTATTATTATTATTATTATTATTATTATTATTATTATTATTATTATTATGTTTTTCATTTTGTTTTATCTTTTTACTTTATTATATTTTATTATTTTCCCTTATATATATATATATATATATACATATATATATATACATATATATACATACATATATATATATATACATATATATACATATATATATATATATATGAAATTCTAAATTTAATAATTAAATTAAATTAAATTAAATTAAATTAAATTAATTCCCAATATATTATAATAATTTTAAATGACAGAGCCAAAATTTACAAATAATCCATATTTATAGATTTTACTTTTTGCCAAATTGCCCTACCAACATAAATAGTAGAACATGGTAAACACCACAAAATAAATCTTTATGATAATTTTACCTACTCTTTCAAAGCCACAAAAAGCAATACTTCAAACAAGTAATCAAACCACACCAATAATCAAGTTATTTTAATGCATTTCTACCATGAATAAATTATTATGTGTGTGCAAGGTTATTCCATCTCTTTGTCAACATGTGATGTTTCCATCTACAATATCCTCTTCGATGATGTTCTCCCTCTGATATGCTTGAGGTAATAATTCTACTGTGTCCACCTCACAACATGTAAGTCATTATAGCTTTTCACATGATAATCATAAGTAATAATATATTGTTGAATGAATAAATGAATATGCTTAAAATGTAAATGTATATATAAACTAGTTCATAACAAGAAATCATGTATTTTAATATAACTAAGAAACCTTATATTATCTTGAAATAACATAAATCTCAATCTTAGTCATAAATATATCCAAATACAAATTATTTAATTGCATATATCCATGCATAATCTAGCAAGTTTATCTGATGAAGAATTAAGATGTAATAAAAAAAACCAAAAAGAAGGATATCAAAGGTCCTAAGAAATGGTGATCTAAGGATGGTCTCAAGTTTTTGTTTTTGGTGCTCAAGGATTTTTTTATTGGTACCAATACTTGGCTTGGTGTTGGGGCCTACCCTCTCACTTCACATACCATAATTTAATGGTGTCAGGGCCTACCCTCTCACTTCACATACCATAACTTAATGGTGTCGGGTGCTTATCTAGAATATATCGATAGACCATATTTTATACTTATCCAGAGAGTTGAGTTAATTATCCCCTTGGAGGTGAAATCGAAGTGGGATCACTGGAAGAAGGTTTTCACAAGGTGATGAAATCCTTATTTGTTCCCTTATGTCAAGTGTTTTGATTAGTTTATTTTGTGAATGTGATTTGGTTTGTGTGTGATGAAAGTGATGACTATGATAATTTACCATCTAGATTATTCTATGTGAGTAAACTAAACATGCAATAGGATGCAGATTCTTTGACCTTTTAAAAAAGAAAAATGCAATTTGATTTTCTTTTAGATGAATACAACACACAATGGAAAGGAAAAGAGATAAACAAATTTAGAAATGAGTTTTAACAAAAAGAGTGAGACCTTAGGGTCCCATCAGGCATGCTAAAATGTTTAAGTTTTATTTTCATTTTCTTTTAAAATAAAGTATGATTTACCAACAAATTGAAAATAAGGGGTTTATGTAATATACCTACGGATTGGAATATGTTGCACACCACTTAAATCTAGTGATAGTGATCATTATGTTTTAGCTAGAAAGGCTAACCTACACATGTGAATACTTGACAAAATATATTAATAGAGAGATGAGTGAACTACCTGATTAGAGATCAATTATAAGAAGTGGTATACTTCCTTAGATAGATGTTAGTCCACTATTTATGTAATCAAGTGAAATGAAGACATATTAAATTAAAAATAGATAAATGATGTGATGATAGTTCTAATTTAGATTTTCTTTCTCAATTAATTTAGTAATGTAAATAAAGTATTCTTTCTAGTAAGTAGAAGAAAAATATACATAATCTTGAATAAGAGCTAAATATTCTTATAGGATTCATTTGAGGGTGCATAGATGATGGCATATAGGGCTATCTCAAAGGCTATGTCACTTTGATCTACAGATAAAGGTTTAAAGACTACATGGAGATTAATAATGCTAGTCACACCATGGACTAAACTAGGTAGAATCATCTATAGGGAGAAAGCAATGTTTTAAACAAGAATAAGCAAAAAAGGGATTGGAAATATAAGCTTAACATATGGTTTTAAATATTTTTTATTAAACATAGTAGATCAATGTTGATCTTGATAGGATTGGTGTTGATCGATATAATCAATGCTAATTCAAAATGAATTGGTATTGATTCTCTGCGTCTGAGTTTAATAAATAGAGAATGGAAAATAAGGTAAAATTACTAATAAAAATGGATTTAAAAGATGATTAAGGCTAATAATAATGTTTAATAGTCTAATTTATAGCTAAATGATTAATGATTTAAATATAATTATAAATTGAAATAAAATACTTACCTTTTGATCGACTATGAATGGAATGGTCCTCTTCCATGAGCATAGGCAACAGTTCTAATTGCATAGATAATGTGATGGAATGAGCTTAAAATCTAGTAGAGTTGTATACAAGGGTCATCAAAGTCTCTAGGGAATTTAATAACAATTTGAGGCTCTCAATGTTTTAGATCCATCACAAATTCAAATAGAGGCTACATAGTTATGGATCGATGTTGATCTAGATAATCAATGTTGATATCAAGAGAATCATCATTAATTCACCCAAAATTGAGCCTTTGTTGCAACTAAGGATGAGAATAAGTCAATAATGGAAGGAATTTGGTTGTAATGATTCCACACATGTTAAATTTTTTATATGGGTAGATTCTGGGTTATGATTAGTTTGAAGGGATTAGGAATGGTAAAGGGGTAAAAGTAAAAGTCATTTACCAAACTAGTAAATAGTAAATAATTTAAACTTTAGGATATAGTTTATTTAAGGATTTAAATATAAATAGGACCTACAACACTAAAATAATATTTCCTAGTGGCATGAAATTATAGTGTCTATAGTTCCCTAAATTCTTAATAAGAATCCTTCTTTGTCTACAACCTCATGTTTTTACATATATATGAGTGTCTCCATGAAGCTTAATGGATTCACCCCTTTTCATAGGGAACTAAAACACCATAAACTCAAGAGATTCCTAGATCTCCAATCCACTCTTCTTTTCCAACTTGCAATCATGATACTAATAGTCACTCTTTAGAATCCACTTAGGCTTGACTAAAGAATTTGAATCCTCCACCTTGTCATCCTTATTCTTCTCTTTGAATGCCTTATCAATATATGTGGATAACACATTATTTTTACATTACTTCACATCTTATCCTTGTTCTACTTTATAAAATAGTCCATTTTGACTAGTAGACTGATCATGACTCACCTTGACTATCTTTGGTTTCCATATAAATGTTTGACCCTTCTTGTGCACTTTAGGAGATCCATATACCTTATTACATCGTGAGGCCCTTATAACTCTATTTGGATAGAATCTTGAAATGTGTCCCATATTATGAAAACTATAGAAAACAACATTATTGATCTTACCTCTTGATCTATCACTTCTTATCCCATGGTCCCAAGACAACTCATCCCTTGAGACCATTCTACAATCACTTGCTCTAGGATAAAGGATATGACAAGAAAAATAATAACCATTGAAATAATTTTAATACCTAATTATATTGGGCTATTTGATTGGTCTCTTCATGTTGACTTTCATGTTGGTGATCTTAACTTATTCTATATTCTCACACTCTTTATCAAAATTTCTCATCTTATCTATGAGACGATCATGTTCAACATTCAAAGAATTTAGATATCTTCAACTAATCATAATCAACTTATTTTTATTAAAACTTTGTATTAACACCTTCTAACTAATTCCTAAGATCCTTTATGATCTTTTCATCCCTTTTAGATTCTTTGACCTAGTCACTCTTCAAGGTACATATTTATTCCTTAAGACCATTGACCATATATATCAACTAATTCTTCCTATTATTTTGGTTCTTCAAATCATCTAAGGCACTTATGAGCTCAAATTTAAGATCTACTTAAACTTTTCCTTATTCACTATCATAGCAGACTTCTTCATCATACATGTTGTCTTCTTCCTTGGAGCAACCTACTTATTGAGCCAACAATATAACTCTATTACCAACTTGATCAAAATAATCATCATCATAATCAAAAACCTTATTACCACTTACCTCATATGACTTCTTCTTTCCTTCAATATTATTCAACCTCTCTTTTACATACTTATCTTATGAAATTAATTGATCTTTATTGATATCATGATAAACACTAATATTATCACAATCCATTCTTACAGTTCTAGGATATCCTTTAGGATGTTAGACCTACTTTAAAGTACCATTATATGATACTAATTTTTGGAAGTGTAATGAATAAGAGGGGGGTGAATAAATATGCAAAACATTCATTCAATTCCACTTAACATTCATAAGCTATTCATATAAACATATAGATCAATCAAAGCACAAATGACCATACATATTAACATGAACTACAATAACACATCACATATTTGGGAAACACTTAAGAAGAAGAAAACCAATTTATATATAGAAACATAGTATATTCCTATAACATAAAAACCAATTTTAGTGAATCACTAACTCCACATGAAGCACCAACTCTAACTAGCCAAGTACCCACTTGCAAGGATGCACCAACACCCTAGATGACTTAGCACAAACTCTACCACCTAATAAATTTTATCACCTTTAGGAAACTTTGTTTCTCAAAAAATATATGATAGCCACCTCTTTAACTCTTCACACTCTTATCCCTCTCAAACTACCCTTTAAGTGTCTTTGCTCAACTAGGTCTCTTCAAGATTGATTAAGTCATATGACTTTAATATTCATACTCATACATCCTATTACATATTCATGAAAATAAATATACTATCTTATTATATGTTATAATACTTCCTTTAACTCAAGGATATTTAATCTCATTTGTTCCTCTATCCAATATTCTTTCTCACACAAATAGGCCTAATAAGCCTTGTTCTTATACAAGCCTCTTGCTCATACACCTCTTGGTCAGTCAACATAATTTCCCACTTAGATTATACACATAATAAGACTTATGACACATTAAAATTAATAATAAATCGTTAAATTAGGTCAGCCATCACTCAAATAGACCAAATCCTTCTTTAGGTTTCACGGAGACCTAATTCCATTAGGCCTACTTTAGGATAGCTTACCTTATGACCAATTGTAACATAATAAACCTATATACATGGCACAAAATCTTAATAAAATAATAAAATAGGCCTTATCCAACATCCTTTGAGAACCATAACACCTTTTAGTTGCAACCACCACTTGAAACACTCCATTAACGTTGTTCACATTAGGCCTTTAAACACACAATTTTTTTTGTTTTGAATAACTCAATATAAAACATCATTTAAAAACAAAAAAATGACAATAAATCACATATAAAAAACCTACATTACCTCAATTTCATCACCATATTCTTTAAACACTTAAAATAAATTTAAAAAGGCTTAAATTCATCTCTTTATTGTCCTCACTCATAACTATTAGAACTATAAAAATAAGTCATGAGACTAATTGATATCCAACACTTAAAAGGACACTTTAAATAATTATAAATAAATTAAAAATATTATATAACATACTAATAACAACCTCAATCACAAAAACCATAGGCTATAACATAAAATGTTGGTATTGTAGATCAATCTCTTAGCCTTATCTCACGTAGTCGTGCTTGAACCAGACAAGCCCTTTTGGCTTCAACTTTTCAACTTATTAAAATAAATTTAAAGATTTTAAAAATATTACAAATAATTTAAATTAAAAAAAATTAAACCATGCACTACATTTCATCACTCTTTCATTAAATTGCACTCAAATTCAACTTTTCATCACTGCCACTTACTGAGAACTGCCAAGGTTGTCAAAAACATGGTCAAGAAACATTGAAATTATAAAACATGTTTATGGAATTTAAAATACTTAAAATTCATGAAAATTATCCTATAAAATATATATACCATATTTAAATATAAAAATCATATGTTCTAGTGTCAACATTGGTCTTATAGACCAATTTATTGACCTCACTACACATAAACCTCATTGAGCTAGATAAGCCATTTAGATTCAATGTTTTCACCAAAATACCTAACATAAAAGATATATAAAAATAATTAATAGTACATAACAGTCAAAAAAACATCTTCATGCACTTTGATCCATTATTTTACCCTAAAAACACACTAAAAATTAACTTCTTACACTGCTTGAGTTTTGAACTATTTGCAACACTAGGCCTGTTAGCATTTGGCCTAATTGGATAAAAAAATGAGACATTTAAGGAATATAACCAATATATAAACCACCATGGACATAAAATTAAATAATATACCTTCTCCATCCAATCATTTTCAAACTATGTTCAATATAACTTCTAATAGCTACAACTTCTTCAAAAATAAACCTATATCTTCACATTTTCTCTCTCATATATCTAAACACCACCAAATGGATGTTTTTAGGAAATTATAATACAATATACAAATAGTTACCTAGGAATACCAATACATTATACTCACTTTTGATTAACACCTTCAACATCAGGTCCTTATTAGGGTTCTAAGAGGGTTTAAACTTATTCATAGTGTTAACAATAGTTCATAAATCATATCCCATTGGTTTAAAAAATAATTCATGTAAATTTCATCTAGGACCATTCCCTATATCTCATTAATATTTTATGTTCCCATGAAAAGGTTTTACAAAGTAAGAAGTATAATAAAAATCTTCTCAAGTTGAGAACCCTTCATTATGCACACTCAAGAGACCTCAAAACCATTTTTCATACCTTTTTTTGAAAAACATGACCTCATACTTCATGATCACTCTTAGAACAAAATTAATTACCTATATCCATGATATCATTCACACATTCACCTTGAAATCTGATCCTTGTGCCTCATTAGGCTAGGTAGGGTTTAGGAGTAGTCTAGGTGTAGATTAGTCTGAAGGTCCTACCCCTATAGGATTACCCTATGACTCTTATGAGTGATCAAATTCCTCACATATAGGATGAAATAGTTCCATACATCCTTCACATTCCTACGTTATTCATTTTCATGCACATACCTCTTCATGTCATGACTAACCTCATGACTAGGCTTCTTATGCATCTTGCCATCAAATACATGTACCTTCATTCAACCATAAAGCATTAGTTGACTTTAAATTATTTTTTTCCTTAAAATTATATTTAATGAAAACATATTTCAATGAAAACACTCCATAAATGCCCCTTGTCACATCAATACATTGTAAACTAGGCACACCCTCTCAATTTACTCTCTAAATCTTGACATACAAACCATATTAGGCATTAAAATTGACCTTCATGCCTCTTTCCATTTACTCTCTACCTAACTCAAAACTTAATAACCCTCATAAAATCACTCATGACTATGTGCACTTATCTCACCAATCCACCATGTTCATACCTTCTCACAAGGTCTCTTCATGCCATGTCAAGGCTTAGGATAATTAATCACTTGACCTCAAAGACCTGATACCTATGAATTTATCAAAAATTGTAACAATAAAACAACACTCATAACCACTACAATACTCTCTTTCGCACTACATACCTTCAATGCTCATAATCCTCATAAGCTTATCACAACACACATTACCAACTAGCCTTGCTCACAAAAACACTCTTGTAGACCTACTTGTCATCATACCTTGACAATAAAATTTAATTAAAATGATAAAAACTTAAATTTTACATGAACCTTGACATCAACCAACAAAAAAGACAATGCTAAAAAATCTCACCTTATCATATTATGAACATACCTCAAAGATCACTCACCATACACCTTCACTAGATGTAGCTTGACATCAATGACATTAACCTTGACATTAATTAAATGAACATTGACATCAATGGAAATAACATTCCAACATGCATTTATTTTGTAATAAAACACTTTTTCAATTATCTAACATTAAAATTTATTCAAAACTAGAGATGATCAACATAATAGAAAATAAAAAACTAGTTTAGTAGAAAATAGGGAATTATATTCATAATAATGAGTTCCTTTACAAAGAGTGCCTATCATGGTAGAAATTCATAGTCCAAATGATGAAATATAAATTAGGTGAAGTCATAAATTAATTTTTATATTATTTTAAAACCAAAATTACTGACCCTTTTACAATGAGATATAGCTTTGTAATTTATAGATAAGTATGGGGCTCACCTCTTTATAAGATGATATTTCTACCCAGGGCCATGATGGCCTTAAAAAGTTTGTTAAAATTGTATTATTTAAAAAATATATAAAATCCTCCACTCATTTCATAATATATTTGAGGTTCCACCTAACTAATACATATAGGAATTTCAAATGAACTACCTCCCAACTATTTGGATTCTACCTCCATGGTGGCCACAATAGCTACTACTAGGTTAAAATCCCAATCCAAATTGGACAATTAATTAGTGCATCTTGAAATATATCCTTTAATTGGGCCACTAAGCTCTAATAAACTTGGATTTGGGCCTTTATGGACACCCTAACCTATGAAAACTATCTAGTTATTGTAGTGGATTGGGTAGAGAGTTTGAGAACTCTCTAACTTACAAACTAACTAGCCTTTGCCACTTTATTTCTCATGACATAGTCAAAGTAACCTAGGTAAACTCTAAACTTGATCCTATCTAGTATAGTTCCATCCCAATGAAATAACAAAATGATTTTGACCTCTTTGAAGTAGGTTAATATATTTTTCCTACCTTCTTCTAGGAGATCCCTTACCATAGGTTCCATGTTCAACCATTCTTTAATCACATCCCTGATGCTCCAAAAATATGTTTGATACAACCTTATCTCTAAAGTGGGAATAATATTTAATTATGGGAACATACCCTTGTGATTGATCAATTCTATTTTCCCATACTTGATTTTAAATAGATAAATTCTCTTTAAATATGCCTAGGTCCTTTGAATATGTGCCTTATTGTTTGCCAGAGTCTCAAACACTCCTCCCAAAATTGATAATAATTTTAGGAGGGCATACTCAACTTGTCTGATTAGCTCTATAGGGAAGGATATTTTTAATTACACTTCCATTTATTCACATGTCCTCCATTATATTCTCTAACATATCATGTGTATCTTGGAGCATAGAGAATATGTGCTCATCCACTTTCTCTTCTCCAATGGATGTCCTCACTTTGGTGAGAGAGAAGAGGTATTGTTGAGTTTTCTAGACCATAGGATTCCCCTCTTTAATGAAATTATGGGTGAGGATTATCCTCATGTTCCCCATGGTGATTTTAAAATCCCACTACATAATAGGGTCACCCTTCTTAGTCATATCAGGTGCTTGTGACACCATAGTTATTCCTAGGGTGGAAGGAGGTGTTGGTAGGGTGATAAATATGGTTTTGATAAGTGGAGGGGGAATAAATTAATTGGGAGTGATGAAAGAGAAACTAAATAGAGGAGGAAGAGGCATGTGTAAAAAAAGAGTAAAGATTAAAGGGGAAGCCCAACATAAAATCTATGCTTACCACTAGATCTAGGGTAAGTTGACCTATGGGGAAATGACTCCAAGGAGGGGAATTCAAAATAAAGGATGAAATTGGATGGTTAAATCCAAATACATGGGTACTAAAGATGATGAAAAAGGGAGGCCTAAGAATGATGTAGGGAGTCACAATAGGTGGTACATGAGGAGTAGTCAGAGTAATTAGGACATGAATAGAAGGTCAAGGATGAATCACCTTCTATTTAATTCTATCCCTCTTACCTAAATCAGGTAAAACTATTGTAGTGGATGGATTGAAAGTGGCATAGGCCATATAGACTTGTTATGAAACCCCCTAGGTAGCTAAAGGTGTTATTATAATGGCTCGACCAAATTATGCTATGCATACTAGTGCACTTATTGATGGAGTTACAAATATGCTTGTTTGGTATGGAGTACCTATAGGTACCTAGACATATGGAAGAACTAGTGGGGGAACTTCATATATCCTTGCTTATGAAATGGATGATTTAGAGGGAACAAGGAGGTAAGGAGGTTATGCATGGATGAGGTCAGAGGCACTTAGGTGAATTGTAAAGGGGGAAAAATGGGAAAAGGCAAGGTATTACTTGAGTATACTTATAGGGATTTGGTAAACGAGGTGGTGTTGTGAGAGGTTGCTTAAGAGTGGAAGGAGTTGGAGAAGGGGTATATATAGGTTTTGATTATTGGTCTCACCTTAAACTTGTCTTTGGGTCATTAATAATAATAAAACATGAGTGCCTAAGTATATTGAGTTAGAGCCACTTATATTTGAGCCATTTGAGGCTAGACCATCCATGGAAGAACTACTTGAGTTCAAGCTACTTGAATCATAAGAGGTGGTGGGGCTAGTTCTAAGGGGGGATGATTTATAAATAGGTAGATTTCCTACTCTAAAAATTTTACTTATTAGATCCTTATAGGTAGATTAGTTTTAATTCCAAAATTCAACTATAGAAATATAATCAACTAAAAATAATATAATTCAAATAATAATGAACACTACACACAAATTGATAATAGATTTTGGTAGATGCCTATGTTTCTAGGTTCTCTAACTGATGAACCGATTCATTATAAAAATCCATTTTAAGTACAAATTTAAAACTTATAAAACTATAATGAATCCATCATGAACTCAAGAGTCAATTAGTCATGTAAAGACATATAATAGTCTTGGAAAGCTTGCATAATGTTCCAATATGGCGTCCCTACTTCACACCTTCCTATCGACTTCTCCTCTACTGCAAAACCTCCAAGAGCCTCTACACAAAGCTAAGTTGTAATAGGCATTAGTTATTGGCTCCATAAAATGATCCTCCTTCACGGCCTCTAAGTAGTGATAACTCCTCCAATAGAGATATTATATAATACTTGGCTTAATAACACCCTGCAAATAATAGAGAATCGAAGCTTCTGTATAATTCTCCTCTAGTGCTCCAAAAAAACCCTCTACTTTTTTCCCAAGATTTGAGTAATAAACACTAGAATTAGGCTTTATAAGCCTTTAAAAAATCTATAATAATAGTAATAAAATTCCAAATGTTTTTAAATACACTTGGAATGCCTTCACAATCTCTCTTAAGGCTTGGAAATTTGAATTAATCTTGAATGCCTTTGAATTAATTAGGATTGAGTGGCATGAGTGTGAATTCTTAGAATTAAAATCAAGTTATCCTTCCTTAAATGAACCTCCATCCCTTTTATATACTTGTGGAGGCTCCACTTTTTGAGGTTTGGATAGTAATCCCTTTGCAATATTTGTGGGATTTAACATTATCCCCCCACTTATACCACACATATGGGATTCACCATTATTTATGCCTTTAAATAAGGCTCATATGTGGGATGGAGGAAAAATAATAATTTATTTATTTATTTTAATGCTTCACATTTTGACTAGTCTATGCCATGTGTCTCCTAAAAAAATTTCCACATGTCCCATGATAATTTTTCCAAGTACCAACATTTAATTGGTCCATGTTGCCACATCATCATTTTTACTAGGTTTAACCACAAATTTTATTGGCCATAACTTTCACATATGAACTTAGAATTGGCCTAATAAAAATTCATCAAAAATCTTTTGATGAGTTATACACCATAGAACTAGTTCAAAAACATTTAAAGACCATCAATTTTTCTAATTTGATCAGCTTTGAATATCTATTGACCAATGATAATTGGAACATATAATGTCCATTTTTTGCATTCCAATATTTTTTATAAATCTCTTTATGATCTCTACATAATGGACCACATTTATAGAAAACTAGGGAGCATCTAAAAATATCCTCCATATCATGCCTCCCCATTAAGAAGGCTTTTGATCTACTAAAAGTTGAAACATTACTTTTTCCAGTACTAGATTTGGTTCTTTATAATGCCTCATAAAGATCTCCATAGTGGAATTTATGGCCTCTAAAAATACTATTTCGATATGGGTAAGTTATGCCATTCCTTTCTTATGGAAAATTATCAATTCATAGTAAGCACAACATCACACAAAATGATCAGTTTGAAAAAGACATCTCAATGTCAGAGAGACAAGTGTTTAACTAATTCAATGATCTACTAGTGAATAAGCTATACTATATAGCATGGGGATATCAAAATTTATCTATGTCATAGGTTGCATTCCAAAAATGGTGAACTACCTGTAATTATAAAATATCACTTGGTATAACTGAATATAAAATGCTACCCATGTGTGGGTCTTAAACTACATCCTATACATTCTATCATTAGATGTAATTTCATAACAATAGCTACTTCAATTATAAGTATCAAGTAGGTAAACTAAACATGTCTCAAATAACCTATTTATACTACTATCAACTTCACAATGGAATTAATTAAAATGTAAGAAAAACCAAGCATGATAAACTTGACACAAGATTCTCCTAATCTAGTTACTCCAAAAATATTCAAAGCTAAAACATTGGCTAATTTTCTTTTCATCAATAATCAAAAATCCCAAAGATGTTTTTAAAAATTTGCATGTTAATCTACAATTATAGCTATGAAAACATAAAACTAAAGAACTTCTTACCAACCCATTTTATTGAATTATCCTATTTAGGTGGTTATTTTTCCTTAGTAAATACTTGGGTTGAATCATCAACTAGTGGTGGATTAATAACTTCATTTACCTCTATACGAGGTATGTATTCCATATTTGTCTTATTATTTTGATATGGATGAAGTCTCCAACACTACTCAACCTGATGCCCATTCCCATGACAATGAGCACAAAAGTTCCTTTTGGCCTCCTTGGTTGAGGAATCACATTTTCTATTTCTTGCCTCTGAATGATGAGATTGGTCATTAACACCTTCCTTGTTTTTTATGAAATGCATCAAATTATTCAACAATGACCTTATCTTCCAATAACTATAAATAGAATGGTTACTTACCCCGTAAAATGTACAAGGAAAAGCTTTTCATATTTTCATACTGAAAGAGGATTAGAAGTTAAAAAATTTAAACAATTCTATCTAGTGTTATGCTGAGTGTAAGAATGAGGAGGTGGAATTTCATTACCTATTTTAGTCATTTGTTTACACCTTTCATCATCCTATTATGATGACATGTTCCTCTACATGGAATAAATCTAATGTACTAGTGGCATAAGCACTTCGTTGTTGAAAGGTTGTCTTCCTTCAATAAATTTGGAACTCTCTCATATTTCCATTTGCTCATGAGTGTAACCAAGACTTAAAAAAAAAGGATAATCCTTGACCTATATTGGGTTAGTAATACCTTGGCTATTCTTGTCAAGACCTCTTCCATCAAAACCCATTTTGAACAACATTTTTGATCTAATACCTCTATTGTGTTTCTCAAAATCACCAGAAACTGCATTGAAATTTGACTAAGAAGAAGTACTACATGGTCAACCTATAGTTTAATCATCTATCATGGTATCTACATCTATATTGGAAGGTAAATCCTTCTTCTATTCACTACTCTATTTCTGTGATAAGATCTCATACTTGGTTTTCAAATCAAGTTTTAACAATTCGACCTTCTCTTCTAAAGAGTGAAACTTGTATCTCAGGAAAGTATTCTCATCCTAGATCTATCAATTGAATGTTTCAATCTCTTCAAGTATTTCATGCTTCAAGGATTTGCCCATGGTTTCCTAATCTTGTAAATAACATGTATCTCCAATAACTTCAAACTACGCTAAAATATTAAATAAGTCCAAAATGTTTGAAATTAATTGAAACTGATATCAATAGGTTACGTAATTAGAATAAAATCCTACATTTGAACCGATATGATATAAAAATGATATATAAGTAGGTAGATTTCATACATTGAAAATTTTACTTATTAGATCCTTATAGGAGGATTAATTTTAATGCTAAAATTCAACTCTAGAAATATAATCAACTAAAAATAATGCAATGCAAGTAATAATAATTATTACACAGAAGTTGATAAAAGAGTTTGGCAGATGCCTACGTCTCCACATTCTCTAACTGATGAACTGATTCATTATAAAAATATATTTGTATGTAAAAACTTAAAACTTAAAAAACTATAATGAATCCATCACAAACTCAAGTGACAATTACACATATAAAGACCTAGACTATTCGTATAAGGCTTTTACAATGTTCTAACATGACCTCCCTACTTCACACCTTGTTATTAACTTCTCCTCTGTTGCACAACCTCTAAGATCCTCTATATAGAGATAAATTGGAACAGGCATTAGTCATCAGCTCCATAAAATGATCCTCTTTTTTAGTCTACAAATAGTGATAACTCCTCCAATAGAGCTATTATTATAATACTTGTCTTGATAACACCCTATGAATAATAGAGAATCAGAGCTTTCATACAATGCTTCTTCAGTGATCCAAAAAAACCCCTCTACTCTTTTCCTAAGATTCAAATAATAAACACAAGAATTAGGATTTATAAGCCTTTAGAAAGCAATAATAATACTAATAAAAATTTTAATGTATTTTAATACACTTGGAATGGATTCACAATCTTGCTTAAGGCTTGAAAATTTGAGTTAAGATCGAATGCCTTTGCATGAATTAGGTTTGAGTAGCATGAGTGTGAATTCCTAGAATTCCAATAAAGTTTTCCTTCCTCAAATTAACATCCACCCCCTTTATATACTTGTGGAGGGTCCACTTTTTGAGGTTTGGATAGTAATCCCTTTACAATATTTATGGTATTTAACATTATCCCCCCACTTATCCCATATATATGGGATTCACCATTATCTATGCCTTTAAATAAGGTTCATATGTGGGATAGAGGGAAATAATTATTTATTTATTTATTCTAATGTTCCAAATTTTGACTATTCTATATCATGTGTCACTTATAAAAAATTTCACATGTCCCATGCTAATTTTTCTATGTGCCAACATTTAATTGGTTCATGTTACCATATCATCATTTTTATCGAGTTTGACCACAACTTTTATTGGCCATAACTTTCACATAAAAACTCAAAATTGGCCCATTTAAAATGTTTTGAAAATATTATGACAAGTTGTATGCCATGTAGCTTGTTTAAAAATGTTCCAAGACCATCAATTTTTATAGTTTGACTAGCTTTGACCACCTATTGACCAATGATAATTGGAGCATATAATCTCCATTTTTTACATTCCAAAATTTGATGGAAACCTATTGATGAGATATATGCAATGGACCTTGTTTAAATAAAACTAGGGAACATCTAAAAATGTGCTCTAGATCAGATGAGTGGTAGGATTTCAAGGAGGAAAAGCTACTAGGACTCCATGTATTATTCTACATAAAATATAAGATTATTTTCTTAAACATCCTCATCATGATGAGATGTCATGGTAGAGTCAAGGCTATCTTAGGTAGATGTCCCATTATGATATTTATTTCCTTTCTTATACTTATTTTCATCAATTCAAGAAAATACCTCCTAATCATCAACCATGTTTAGATATAAATCATCCTCCTTATGGGGTTGGTGGCCACAGCTAATGTTTAGAAAGGATTAGTACTTCACTATATAAGTTTGGATGACACTATGCATATCCTAATCCTAATGTTTAGCCTTACCTAGGGTAAAGGTGCCTATTCCTACTACCATCTTCTATATAAGGGGGAAAGATATGTATACATGGTACTTGGTGGTGATCAAGAGGGGTGGGAAGGCCTTCCATTAGTGTTTGATGTAATACTCCAACATCCCCTCTACTAGATGTTATGTGATTTATTTCTTGAGAAAGAGGTCTAAAAGACCTAATAAGTTAAGTATAGGTGATCCTTAAGAGTGCCTACCATATTAATTATCCTATCCTCTTTATAGTACCAATAATATCTAAAGTGAGAAAGTGAGTCCCTAATCTCCTTTTACAACCAAGGCATGGGTGCCTCATTGATGGACATGTAGACCATTGGGTATAAATACTATCGTATCTCTCTGATGTGCTTTTGATAATGGTGAATATATAGCTTGTAAAAAAATTACATGGACTACCACACCTCCGAAAACCCATTTAGCATCAAGGTTATCTACCCAATCCTTAAAGATGTCAAACATTTGGTGAGAGATGATCCACATGGTCATCATATCTAAATCATAGGCAACTATATACTTTAGGTAGTTATAGTAATATTTAAATGTTCCTACTAAGATGTCAGCAATCTGATGCCAAGAATTCATATAGTATATAATAACATGTACACCAGTCAATGCTTGCTTAGCCATGAGTAGTAATTTTTTAAACAAGTCAATAGAGGGAAGACCTATGGGTTAGATATAACTTGGTGTATGCCACACTTATCATATGCCTAGAGAGGATATTTAAACTCATCCTCATGTTCATCATCATTACCAAAGGATTTGGGCACTAGGTCAATGGCATTAAACATCTCATTAGAGTGTTTGAATATGTTGATCCATACAAGAACATTGTGTCTCTATACTTTGGATCAGTTTTAGGGTTAGAGGATGAGGTCACCATTATAGTTTAGATGGAATTGTGTAATATCAATCTTTGATAAAATGGCATACACAAAGGGCATTGGTAGGACTATAAAGTGAGAAGCAAATTGTGGAAAATTAGAAGAAATAATGGCTAATGAGTTCATCATGGGGCACTTATATAGGTTCACATACATCTAATGCATTGATGGCATTTGTTATCTCACTTGGAATAAATTTAAATTCAAATTTTTGGCTTAATATTCCCATTTAATTCTTAATCTAGACTTAAACTTAAAGATTATGGGCATACACCATATTTTAGATTTAGCAGTCATGATGTGATGCTTTAAAATGTCCAACTAGATCTTATATCCCATATAATAAATGATAGAGTGTGGAAGGCACACATCCATATAATATTTGAGGATTATAGGTGGTTCCTACTTCATACCTTGTGTCTCTTGTTAATTAGTTCATGTTTCAATGAATACCACATAAGTGCAGCCTAGTGTTTCATATCAGAGAATAAAATGTCAGCTAGAGGATGTGTGGCATATTTTAATTTGCCTTTTGATTCTAATTTCACCTTATTCTAAACACCCCATAATCTTTTGGATTTTTCCTTCCAATATTTACATAAATTTCACTTGGCATGATGTGATAATTTGGGCTCCCTAGGATTTGATATCTCTATCAAGTCTAGGAGATTGATAAGCCTAAAAATAATCCACATGGTACTTTTTTATTTGGTAAAACTCTCTTAGATCCTAAAATCCTAGTCAAATATAGAATACTATTATGTTTGACATTGGATCAAGCCCATTGGGTGAATCCTAGAAATTTAGAACATTGGGCCATGTGGTTCTTTTCCACTTGATTGGGCTCTCCCAAGATTTGACATCTCTAATAGATCTAGGATAATAACCACTCTAACAATAGGTAACCATAATTAATTATGATCTAAAAAATTTCAACACTTTTAACATTAATCTACTCTTTGCTTTCCCATTTAACTACTCCTATTCAAATGCACAAAAGAGATTATGTAAAAGCATATAATTGTGATGAATATAAATTCTCACTTAGTTTCTAACTAAGCACCACAAGGTGACATAAAGGACTCTAAAATCTTAATACTTTAGGAGACTGAGAATATGATAAACTTAATATGAAATCAAACCTACATAAATATTAGTGCATTAAATATTCTAAGAAAACACTTAGTTTATTTTAGGATGTGACCAGGACTTAACTATGTTAACTTCAGAGGTCATGAGGCTCTCAATAGGGATCAATTGGCCATTAAAAATATATAATAAACTCAAGAAAATTAGGGGAAAAAATAACACGATGAATATTTTAGAAAGGAGTTGGTTATAATGAGATTGAGAGTATATAAAATTTGAGTTTGATCATTTTACAGAGGGGTCCCCCACTTATTTGGAGAATGGGGGTGTGTTTTCCACATCACACTAGTGTCAAACTATTGTTGGCATTATCTAATAAGGTAAAAATAGTTATTTACAATATGACAATATTATTTTATGATTATAAATAATTATATCATAAAATATAAATATATTGAGTATGAATGACAACAAATTGGGATGGACAAATCTATAAATAGGTAAAAAATAGGAGAGAATGTGAGCAAGAGTCAAATGTGTACACACAAGCATTTTATGTCAATGAAAGGTTAGAATTGATGTTACAAAGTTTTAAATACCATATTTAGGTGTATAAAATAGTATCTTGATATATAACCATTGTAAGGGAACCAATAATATGGGTGTGAGAATCTATGTATAGGTAGATTCAGATAAATTAATCACGTATAAAATACTACATGTACTAAATTATGCTTTCTCCACTGATTATACTAATTTCCAGCTAACTTGGTCTAATTCCTATGTTTCCTAGCTAAATTAACTACTAACCTAATAACCCACATCCAATTTCTATATCACATAAACCTTCACCCCATCCTAAAACCAATTAATTTCCCCATTAGACCTCTAAAAGAGCATATTACCTACTAATCTAATCCCTAAACTAACTTGATAATTTAAAATTCACATTTATTCACCTACCAAACTATCTACCCTACCACCCTATCCATTAATCCATCCCTATGATCCCAAAACCTTAAACCCCCTCTAATCCCCCTGTTTCCCCCTAAACTAATTGGGAAGCCTCTAGAACTAGAGTATCTTCTCTAAGACTCTAGAAGTATCTAAACTAGAGACTTCTAAATAATTCTAAATTCCCCTAAAATTCCCTTCATTTTCTTATAAAAGGCCATGCTTGGACCATGGACAATATAATGGGAAAATCCATAATCTAACTAGAAATCCATCAAGCCATCATCTAGCTACTCTAACTGCATCCATAACAACCTTCTAGCACTCATCCAAGCCATTATTCACTTCACACAACCTTTGGAAGCCATTTCCATGTTCATCAAGAAATCCAATAATTCAAAATTTTGACATCAAATCATTCAAGTGAAAATATTCAAATAGAGGCATAAAGAGGTAAATAGGATGGTAAGCATGTTCTATTTGTTCTGATTTGCCTATTTTATCCATTCCTATTGATGTCATTGGGTTTTAGGTTTTATTGATAATTTTGATAGTATTGTTTGAATCTAAAATTTAGTGCACATTTTGATGACCATAGTGGGAGAAATATCCCTTAATTAACCTAATATCATTTTTGGAATTGATTTGATTGATTGTAAGAGCAACTGGATATGAATCTAAGCTTGAAATTTCAATTTTTGTTATGTACAAGTAAATCATGACTTTGCACTAATATTCATGGTATTGTAGTTATGAATTTGTACAATCTATTAGCAATATTTTTATTTATCCACTAATGTTCAAGGTTTTCATATGGTTTTAGTCTTTGACAAAACCATGACTTTGATAATCATGACTTTATCTTGCTAGTCATGGTATTACAGATTGTAGTAGTGATATTACTAAAAATAATAGTTAGGGTTAGATTATAATTTGTTTATGACAACCCTCTCTTTTTATAGGTAGCCTATCTATTTGTGTTGTTTTTATGTGTAGGTCAAGAAGGGGATTCAATTAACATCTAGTCCTTAATACATTTTTGACAAAACTACAACTCTGATAGTTACGATATTGAACTAGTATCATATGATTATAAGTTTTAGTTGTGATATTATCAAAAATCATAGTTATGAGAGAGTCTATCATTTTTTTCATTATAAAACCCCCTTTTTAGATATATGTATGTATATTTCATATTTATTTGAGAAGGATATAGAAATTACTAACCCAACATCCAACTATTTTAATAGTTTTGATAAAACTATGACTCCCTTAATAGTGATATTGATCTGGTAATCATAGTATTATCAACGATAGTAATGATATTATATTTTCTCCTAAATATAGTAAAATTCTAACCTATTTTATTTTCTATATCTCCCACAAAATTATCTCAGGATCTAAAAAACAAGGTTTTAAGGTCATTGAGTCAAGATAAGATTGATTTTGTCAAAGATTTTAATCATTTCTCAAACTAAGTATTTTCACTTAAACCCCACTTACCTATAGAAAGACCCTTACAGAGTATTGTTTCTTAGTGTAATAATCACAAGTTGGGAGGAATAAGACAAGACAAACATCTTAGACCCCACCACACATACTGTTTTGACCTCTTCGATAAAACTACAACTCTGACAATTGAATTTTTGTCTTGTAATTTATAATATTGTCACTTACAGTCATGGTTTTGTAGATATTCAGTCAAAAGAATAACTTAGGATAGGTAGTTTATAATAAAATTGACTTATAGAATCTAAATGGAATTTAATCATTCTATTTAGCAACATAGGACTATATTCAAGAAAATTTTGTCACAAAATTATATATTTATATCATCCTTATAATTTATTTTTGATTTGGAAGAAGACTTACATAGTTACCTTAGGACATATTTTATTTTCCTATTACTTTATACAATATCATAGATTTTGTTTTGTTGATAGTTGTATTTTTTTCAATTTTAGTAATGATATTGATAAACAGTCATGGTTTTGTTTGCTAACCATGGTGGTTTCCTAACCTATGGCAAAGTCATGACTTGTGACTTGTGGTTTGGTTTAGTTAGTTGAGGTATTATACATTTTAGTTCCCTTTTTTCTCTATGCATTCATACTTTTAGGGACTTGTAGGATTTCAAAAAAATTAATTACTAACCCCTTTTATTCTAGGAACCTTAAATATTTTAGCACCGCAATAAGATTTCTAATCTTTATGCTTATAGGAAGGGGTGCCTTAGTTTTTTAATATATCATCATATTTTTATTGTATATATCTTTCAAAATTAATTTTTTGTACATATTTATGTGTGTGTGTTTGTTAAGTTTTAAATAATTACTATATTGTGCCCCTCACATAGGTAATTAAGTTAGTTAATTAATGTATCACATGCTTGCCTACTTATGAAGTCTTCCTTCTAGGATAACACATTACATAGAATTCATAACCAAACTAGGTATTAGTGTCCATGGGTTAGTGTCATGGATTTCACCACCACATGCTAACCAAACTCCATGTTCTGATGAAGTCTAAAAATTAGGACAACTATCATTATGCGTCTAAGTATAATTCCCCATAAATGGTTGTGTGGAGTGAGGGGAAATCAGGATCCAAGACATAGGATATTAAAACAACATCCTACACAAAAATGGGCCCTAATGTACCTTCATATATATAAGGGACACACCTATAACCTTTTGTGTATACTTAAATTAGGGGACTTTGACCCTAACAGGGGTATCACTTCAAGAGTTAGTATCAGATCTAAAGTAGACATTGATTACGAGTGGGGTTGAGAGGTTTCAACATACCATATGGGTCACTAGCCTATATCCTCAACTTTAAATCCATTGGCTGATATGGGAATTAGGTTACACACCCATTATAGTTAACTAATATAGGATCATACTTGTGTATGTTATTTGAGTGTTGTGACTAGACCCATATTGTTTGTGAACTAAGTTCACCATACCCATTTTTTATGTGAAACCTTAGAGACCCCTATGTTAACACTCATCATCTTATCATCATATCACATCCTAATTTCTCATGCTCCTTTATTCACCCATCCTATTGATCACTCATCCCCATTTGACATTCCATTGTTTACACCTAGTATCCATATAGTACCCTTCCTCTTGATCAATATCCATTTCAGACCTCAGCCATAATATTTTTTTCATTATTGTATCCCATCCTAGTGTTCATATCATTCACCTATATATACTATTCATCTGCCTCCCATTTTTCCCTTTTCCTCCACACCCAACATCCATATAGTGTTCATCTGAGATACCTATTTTCTATACCTCCTCCATCCCATATCCCTGTCATATTTTACCACTATGTTTTATACATATATTCATATTATTATCTCATATTCATGCCATATATCCCATATTATACATCCATTATCTACTAATCTATCCTATAACATCTTCATTCAGTAATAATCCCCCTTTTATAACTAGTTTGTATATGCCATCCTATCTCTTATCCATTTATGTATTTTGACCAATTTTTTTCTATAATACCACCCCATATTCATTTCATACTATCTTTTACCATTATCTTTTGAATCTACATTTACTTTATCATCTCACATTCACCCTATAGTTTCCATTTTCTATCTACTACCCATACCATCTATATTCATCTTATAACACTTGTATATAGTATCTATACCCTTTTTACATAATTATTTTATACATTAGATTATATATACCATTCAATATCTTGTCCATTCTTCTATATTTATTATCCATCCCCTCTACTATCCATGTCATCTACATCTTTCATATAGTCATCACCCCTTTCACATCATTCTTTGTAGAATAACTTATTTATATCTTATCTCATATCTATTAGTATATCCATCCTTTTGAATAAATCCATATCACACCATTAATTACTATCCACCCTATCATAATCAACATAGTATCTATCCCCATCACATTCCCCCATTATCATATAATTACTATCCACTTCACTTCATCTATACCACAAAACATTTGTCAATAATCATCCTCCCTCACACATCTTTTCTTTAGTGATTAGTTTTCCCTCATCTCTTTTACCTTCATTTGTGCATAACTCATCTTGAGTGGTTGTTATCCTTGTCCAGTCCTACACCTATCACATATTTTATTCATCTAGCACACACAGTATTTATAACCTTGTAGATCACACATTTCTCATATTCCACCCATCTAATTCTCTTCAATTACTAGATTAAATCTTGAAATCAAGATACTCGTGGTTACCAATATTCTTTAGGTAATCATTTGTCACATCATTATTGACTTTACATTTTCAATAGACATCATCTTATAAGACTCTAATGTAATGCCCATCTTTTATCTTTATCAAGTAATTTGTATTATCTAGCACCCATCATATTATTTATTTTATAGTAGATAAAGTATTTGATTGCATCATACTTTCTTCATCTTTTTTAGATAGGTATCTTAAGAATATTTTGTCTCTTATTAATTCTTAGTCACCCCATCCTCTTACATCACTCTCTTTTGATCACTAGTATATTTGGTCTCTAGATAGAGGTAGTATTTAAATAATTCCATCTCATCTATCATATTTCATGACATCACTTATTCACAACGGTTATCCATAATGGATCTCAAATCTAGATTAGATAGGCCTCTAACCAAGATAATGAACCTATGAGGCATATGGTTGATCTTAATCAGGAATATGATGAAGAACATAGTGAGATGTACACACCCTGGGAATAAAATGAAAGGTTAAACCCCCTACATAATGATAAAGTAAGAAACCTCATTGACCTCTATTTATATGAGAACCATGATCATGTACAAGCCCATGCCATAGAAATAGGGGGAACATTACCTTCTACTTTTGACCACATTCTATTACATAACCTAGTCCATCCTCCATCATGACAAATACACCATGTTAACATGTTAATCACATTACCCAAGATGAAGAAGGTGTGGAATATGGATTTGTCAATGAAGAATGCCCACCACCCCTTCATAATAAATACATTAAGGCTAATCATCGATAGAATATCATTTAGGATCACTTATACCTATTGACACAAAAAATCAACTAGTTACTCCATAGTAAATGCCCACCATCCCCTAGATAGAATCATAAAAATAACAATACCATCAATAATGCCAATAATACCAACACTACCAATAATTCTAACACCACCAATTATGTCAATAATGCTAATAACATTCATAACACCCATAGTACCCATATCCCTCAAGGTAGTCAAAATCAAACTACCAATCCTCTTGGGGATTGTGCTTTTTCCCAAGAATGGAGAATGATCAAAGAGACCCTCCAATAGATAGATCCACGATCACAAGACCTTAATTATAAATATGAAGATTTTTTTTCCTCACCCTTGGACATAAGTATTTTGAAAATCCCCTTTCCTTCACATTTTAAAGTACCCAAATTTGAAAAAATATCGAGAAAAGGGGGATCCTAGAGATCATGTCCAAGAATTTTATGTGGCTTGCCATGAGGTGGTTTATGAGGATGCTTATTTATTGAGACTCTTTCCCAAAAGTTTCATGGGACCCACTTTGGAATGGCTTATACACTTGCCTAAAGGGTCAATATCTAGATTTGGAGAGTTGATAGAATAATTCATAAGACACTTCTCATTTAATATTGAGCATGATATCTCCATTATTGACCTTTACAATACCAAACAATGAAGTGGTGAAAGTCTATCATATTTATTACAAAGATGATGGAGCCTAGAAAGCTATTTGTGGTGTACCATTCCTAAGAAAGAATTGGCCAAGATATTTGTAGATAATCTTAATGAAGAACTCAAGTATCAATTAGAGATATAGTGTGACAAGACCTTTGATAAAATAATAGAGAAAGGAATGAAAATAGAAAATTCCCCTATTTAAAAGGGGACCATCAAACTATATTCTTGGAATGAGCACACTTCAAATCAAGATAATTATTTTTTAAGAAATTCTAAAGTCTTAAATAAGAATATGAATGTCATGGGTGATGGGTTAATAGATTCTAAGTAACAACATGTAAAAATAGTCCAAAATGAATGCCTCACACCATACCCTAATGTATCTTCCATCTGAGTTTCTCAAGGTAAACCAAAGCATCATATAGGGAAAATAACACTCACAAGCTTGGGAGTCCCAATAAAAATAGTCTTTGATAAATTATTCACCACCAATATGATCACCTTTCCTAATATCAAACATGTGGATGATCACCAACCAAATCCAGACTACTATCATGAAGATGAGTTTTATAAGCACCATAGGGTTAAGGGGCATGATATAGATTGGTGTATCTAATTGAAATATTGCATCCAAGATTTAATTGAGAAGGGAGATATTGAGATCGAAGGAGAAGCCCCACAAAATTAGTAAACAAATGGGAAACTTATCATTTCCAAATATCCACTCCCAAAACATGACCAAAGGAATTGAAGACCATGAAGAGACTAGCGTTAGGCCTCTTCATCTAGTTTTAATGACTACAATAATGTCCCTTACCATTACATTACCACCATAAAAATATGCAACATTCAAGACCCCACTCCATAGTCATACCCCATCCTAAAGATTAATTTGTTCACTATTGATTTAATCATTACTACTAGGTACTATAATATCATAGTTCCCACAACACCCCCTAAAGATCCTTCCACTTCATCTGCTACCCAAAAGGAAAATGTCTCTAACAAAGCTTCAAGATATTCTAATAAGTCTTATTATATCATTCAACAACTTGAGAAGACTCTAGCAAAAATATATTTAATGGAGCTTCTTAAATCATTAACTTTACATCAAGAACTATTAAATCTAGTATTGAATGATCTAAAAGTCCCTAAAGTCTTAGATACTAACTAGTTTTAGGCACTAGTAGCACACTTATCCCCTTCACAATAGATCACTTTAAGTATTGAGGATATGCCTCCCATTGGCCCACATCATAACTACCCATTATATATTTAAGTAACTATTTATCACCATCGAGTTTCTTAAGTCCTCATATACAGAGGATCAACACTTAAATTATATAATCTAGACTTTTTGAAGAAATTGAGATATTTAGAGGCATCACTAGGGCCCACCTTGATAATGATCAAGGATTATGATGACAATGAAAGGCCATCAATAGGGACCATTTATCTTCCCATTGTTGTGGGACCCATAGTGCATCAAACTATAGTCCATGTTGTCAATTTGGATTTACCATTTAATATGCTACTTGAAAGACCATCGATTCATTAAATGCAAGATATTACATCCACCTTACATCAATTCCTAAATTTAATTCACTTCAAAATGGAGGTAACCATCCTTGGAGTCATAAACCATCTTCATAGTTTTCAAATGGATCCATCATCATCACCATCACCTCATCTTGGCAGAGATAATTCTATCCTCAGTCTAATAGCCACTAAATACCTCTCCCCCAACCAATTTAAATCCATATCTAATTTATTACCTAATGTCACTCATTTTAAGATAACATCAATAGGCTATGGAGAATATGAGTATAACACTTTATTCATTGGTGAGTTACCTCTTTCTCTACATAGTTATGTGTCCCTAGCCATGAGGAAGGTTGATCCCATCAAATACCAGTTTGGACTGATAACTTTCTCAAGCATTGGATTCTTATTTGATGAACACATTGAATATGGGGTTGATTCATGGCTCATTTTAGATGATGAGGATCTCATTTCTCCTAAAAACAATATCCCTGAGTCTAGAGAATGATGGAGAATATGCATTATAAAGAAAAGGGATTGGAAAAGAAAGAACAAGGCTAACTTGAGCCCATTATGGTTCAATAACACCCATAATATTATGGCCTGGTGTATAAAATATATGATGATGACCCCACTAATATCATTGTGGATTCTCTTTTGATATTTAGAGGGTTTCCCCTTGATGAACACATTAAAATAGGTTCCATCTATAGTCACTTCAAGAATCTCATTGCCACTAACATTTTCTCAAATACCACCACCCACCATTAAAATTTCCTTCTATTATCCATCACTTATAGACTTGGATTTGAAACAAGAGCCTTCCTTTGACATGTTTCAAAATGATGAGTAAATTTTTAAATATATGGGAGTTAGAGATTTCATGCCATTTGATGACCATTAAAAGGGTTTTTCTACCAATCTTTGTCAATCACCATACTTCTGAGAGTATCAAGAATCTCACAATCAAAGTGAGGAAGAACAATCTAAAGAAGAAGCACCAAACCAAACACCAAATGAACCTTTATATGGCTCATTTAAATAAAAAAACTAATATGACATCGACACTGAATGCTTTTGACATTAAAAAAATATCATTGCCTCCTTACTTGAAAGATCAATCACCTTCCCTTATTGAGTATGTGATAGAAGTCAACATTGGGATAGATCAAAATACTAAAATAGTCAAACCAGGGGCATCTCTTAAATCATAAGAATGTCATGTCCTCATAGAGTTACTTAAAGAATTTATTGACATATTTAAATGGATTTATGCTAATATGTCTAGGTTAGATCCTTCACTATTATTACATCACTTGGTTGTGCATCTAAAAGCAAATCCAATAAAATAGAAGTTACTAAAGATGCATCCCAAAGTGGCTTTGCTAGTCAAAGAAGATTTAAATAAATTCTTAGAAGCTAGTTTTATCTACCTCATAGATTATTTAGATTGGATTTCAAATTCTTAGAAGCTAGTTTTATCTATCCCATATACTATTAAGATTGGATTTCCAATATTGTCCCTATAACCAAGCCTCAAGGTGGAATCAGAATGTGTACATATTTTTAGGATACCAACAAGGCATGTCCAAAAGATGACTTCCCTCTTCTTAATATTGACATGATTATAGATTCTACTACTGGATATGAAATTATTTCTCTCATGGATAGATTCTTAGGATTTAATAAAATCAAAATCACCCCTAAGGATTAGCACAAAATGGCTTTTATTACTCCATGGGGAACATTTTCTTATCAAGTCATGCCTTTTGGTCTTAAAAATAAAGGCACAACTTATCAATGGGATATGATCATCATCTTTCATGACATGATTCATGACATCATCAAATATTATGTCAATGAAATTTTAAGGAAGTCTCATATCATATCATAACACCATGTGGTATTAAGAATAATTTATGAATGATTATAATAGTATAAGGTACAACTAAATCCAAAAAAATGTGTATTTGGTGTCACTTTAGGAAAATTATTGGGATTTAGAGTTTAAATAAGAGGCATCAAATTAGATTTATAAAAGTTTAAATAAATAATATAAATTCTTCCACCTCATAATCTTAAGCATCTATATAGTCTTAAAGGTAAACTATAAGTGATAATGCATTTTATTTCTCAGCTGGCAGATAAATGTCACCCTTTTACCCATCTACTGAAGAAGGGAATTATTGACCAAATTTGACCCCAAGTCAAATTTGGTTCAACCCATACTATTTTTAACTTTCAATAATATTCCCATGTGTCTTATAGGGTGTTATGTTGGTCTAATGTCTCACTCACCCTCTCCCTAATCCTTGTTAAAGTCTACCCTCTTTGTTCTAGACTAGTCAACTAAAGCCAAAGGATGGTCAACCCTAGTCAAAGGTATTAAAAGGGTCAAATTATGTTGAAAATATCCTAAGATGGTACTTAATATGTTTTTATGTGTTTACAAGTCATAAAATGGTCATAGATCTTGTCTCATGTGGAAAAGGAGGCCTTTTGGTCACATTTTAGCCCATTTAATGACTTGTATGGACTTTTAGGCAAGAAAAATTGACACCAAGGTTATTTTAAATGGGATAATGTCAATATCATGTCAAGAATAGTTATTTGTATATAAATAATTAGTTATCTTTAGTGGATGGTAGTTTTTGTTAAAAAATAAGAGTTTTTAGGAACTTGTACAGACTTCTCAAGTCCACCATCAGCTAAAAACATGGAAAAAGTAACTCCTCACCTAAAATAGTAAATTTAAATGCCTTTTTTTCAATAATAATGTCAAAAAATTCATCTAAAACTTGTTTTCCTCCATTTTCACTTGGCAAGCAAAGAAGGAACAACTTCATGCACTTGGTATGGGTCGTACAGGTGGAATTGAGAGGAGTGATTCTGGGGGTGGATCTATGAGTTAACTTAATTTTCATAAAAATTACTTGATATTTGGTTCATCATCATTTATGAACCATTATTTTAATCCCACATAGCTTTTTATGCATGTTCAACCTTGAGGGGGTCACTGTTTGACCTTGTCTCACAGTTTCTTGTTTTAGATTGATGGATTTGTGTGTTTCAAGTGTCTCCACATGATTTTTTTTTTAAAAATCATGCTTATTATTTTGGATAATTAATTTTTTTGATAAATCCTCTTTTAGGCTTGAAAAATATCTAATTTACATTCACAATCATCTCAAGATTTGAAAATGTTTCCTTCCCATTAGAGATTATGTTTTTAAGTTATTTTGAGAATGATCCTAGTGTATATTAGGCATTAAATTTTTGAAAACTTATATTTAATTTTATTTAAAGTATTCATTGCATGTTTCTTACCATTCTATGATTTCCTTGTATGTCTTAGTAAAAACAATTCCACATACAAGAGCATGCTGACATCACAAATGTAATTTTGAAGGGTGGACATGTCATTAACCTCTTGGGACCACTAGTGTACATTGAAACATATTATGGAGGCATGTAGGTGTTATAAACTTTCAAACTTAACGAGTGTTCTCAATCCTACCCGTATAGAGGAGATGACCATCTACAACTGATGCCATAGATGTGCCTTCCAAATATGTTCTAATAGATTGGTCAATCCAATTTGAAATTACTTGATATGGGAAGGAATAGATAGGCCTATTAATCATCATATATTGAAAATGAAAGTGTCATAGCATCAAATAGAAGGTTGGATTGTGATCAGGCCATATTGGGTCCCTTATCCCTAAAAATGGTAAATAAAGGCCTTAAAGGTTTTTTAGGACCTCATAAAATTCACTTGATAGGTGATCTAATATTTCAAATTAGATATATTGGTAGCATTATCACTTATAACAATTTTTCCAATTTTGATAAATAAAGGGTGAACGGAGATTGGATTTTACAAAGCCTAAAACGGCTAAAAACCACTAAAGTTAGGTAGTGTTAACTACAAGTTATTGATCAAAAAGTTAACTTTGCATCCCATTTTGATGATCTTAGACTATGATATAAATTTGAATGATTATATTGGTTAAAATTATGCTTGTATGATAAGAGGCCATGAGAGAAGGTAAATCCAATGTCTCGAACCTATAATACATACTTCTTTATCCGTACATAGGACTGTGGGGAGCCACCTATAGGTTTGTGAAATAGGCATTATCATGAATGAGGTGAAGGAAAGTTTATGTTTTGAATTCAAGAAAATACATTCATTCCATTAATTACGCCATGAAAAATTCCATTCTTGATCTTGAAAATAACCTATAAGCCTAAAATGAAGGAAGAGATAGTCACTTGCAATTGGGACAACAGTGAAGTGAGATTATGACACTTGAAGGAGTATTGAAGGACTTTAAGGCTAAAATATGTGTAAATTAAAAACCCAATTGCCAAGATCTAGAACATAAATCTCTGATACCAGCTGTCAAGATCCTCTCCTAAGAGTATAATTGATTACTTTTGTATAAGCAATTAAACACGGAATTAAACTAGAAGTAATAAGTAACTAGAATTTAAAAATAACACAGAATATGAGATATGAGAAACAATACAATCTATATTAACACTCTTCCAAAAGGAAATACAATGAAGAAATCTCACTCTTCCCACACCTCTTGGGTGTATGGTAATTATCCCTCAAGAGTTCTCTCTCTCAATCAATTACAACCAACTCAAACACAGAGTTGTTCCCTCCACCAATCAGTGACAATCAACCCAATGGTTGTTGTTGCCTACTTCTAGTCCACCAAGTAGATCTCCTTGATCTTGCACCCTTGTAGATCTAACTGATCTTACTTACCATGTAGATCTCCTTGATCTTGCTACCTACAGATTAACTGATCTTACACCCCTTGAGACAACCAACCCAGTTATTGTTCTTGCCTTCAAGTTGAGGATCTAATCCTTCTTAGTCCTTCATTACAATATAACCCCATGGGTATTTTAAATAGATCCCAAAACAAACAATAATTAGAAATGCAGACTCAAGACTAAAATTAGTCTTTACATGCAAACTAATTGTTTGTCTAAAATTAGACCAATTTTAGAAACACACAGGTGACCGACGTCGGTTTTTGTCTGACCGATGCCAGTCGACCATAACCGATGTTAGTTACTATGTATACTAAATATGACTGATGTCAATTGGCCTGACTAATGTTAGTTACTTTGTAATTCATCAACCTCCACCATTTGCATAATAGTGAATCTTTTAGCTCCATAATTTAACAATCTCCCATTTGGAGATAAACAACTACACCTGTACCTGTATGTGTACATCTTCTAATTTTTTTTGGCTTGTATCTCCATCTTTAAGTTCAATATTGAAGACCAACAAAATTTTAATGAAGATTCAACTTCTCCTTTGTTCTTGGCTTTGTTAACATATCAGTAGGGTTCTTATCCTTGCTAGCCACCATGACTGCAACAACCTTCTGCAACTCTGATATCCAGCTAACTGCCATTCCACCAACAGTGAACACATATCCTATGGTTCTTCTCCTATCATCCAAGTCACCTACCATATCTGAATCTACATACCCATGTAGAGAAGTGTTTGACCCTGCATATCATAAATACCTGCTACTAGTCCCTCTCAAATATTTGAGAATCCACTGAACTGCTTTCCAATGCTCCTTTCCTGGATTGGCCATAAACTTGCTAATAACTCCCACTACTTGGGTAATATAAGGTCTAGTACATACCATGTACTTAACCTCATCATGTGATTTAGGACACTATTCATAGCTCAGCTTGAACTGTCCAACCATAGGTGTGCTTGCCAATTTTGTATCCTGCAAATTGAACATCTCCACTACCTTATTCACTTAATCCTCTTGAGACAAAATCAACCTGTAATTTTCCCTATCTCTAGAAATAATCATGCCAAGGATTTTCTCTCCTCATAAATCCTTCCTAGCACATGTTTGAGCTACTTTTACCTTTAGGTCAACAATTCCCTACATGTGTGACCCTGCAACAAGCATATACACTACATACAGTAACAAGATAATGTAGCTAATATTATTTAACCTAGTAAAATAAACACAATGGTCACATTGACATTGAATAAAGCCATGCTTTGTCATAAACCTGTCAAACCTCAAATACCACTATCCTGGAACTTGCTCAAGACCATATAACCTGGCCTTCTGTCTCACCTATCCATTCTCTCCTTTCTTTAACCTATAAATCCGTTCATATTTCAGTGATTTCTTTCTGGCTGGCAACTCTACCAAATCCCATGTTTGGTTCTCTTCCAAGGAATCAATTTCCTCATTCATGCCATGCTCCCACTATTTCCTAGATTCTACCTGCATTGCCTCTTCAAAACTTCCTAGTTTTCCACCATCAATGAGCAATAAGTATTATAAAGAAGGGGAATAACAAATTTGAGGCTTATTTACCCTTTCAGTCCTCCTCATGGGTGTTTGAGACTCCTTGATAGCTTTCTATCTGCCCAAATTTTTTTTAACAGTGATCGATCTTAGTCATCTCTCAGTCTACACCCAACCAATGTCAGTTCCATGTGACCAACTTGATCGACATCAGTTCTTACCTGACTGACATTAGTTTCCACCTGCCCAACATCACCAACTTTGGTCTCCATTAGACCGATGTCAGTTCCTACCTGATCGACATCGATCTCTGCCTGACTGACGTTAGTAACTATGTTTTCTTGTGAGTGATGATTTTTACCCATGAGCTCATTTTGGATCATAACCTTGTCCAAACCAACATTTCCCTGCTCAAAAATATTTAGCCTCTTAAGCTGATCACTGTCCATCACCTTCTCCTTGAAAACCAAGGTTTTCCATTTCTTAACATTTGACTTAAGAACATGCATTCCCTTCTCACTCATGTGACCAAGCCTACAGAGCCACATCTTTGCATCTACATCTGAAGTAGATAAAACAAAAGGAAAATCAGTAATACAAGTAGATAGATAAAGTGTACCTACTTTCTTACCTCTTGCTAAAATACGTGCACCCTTGGAAACTTTCCAAGATTCCACTGTGAGAGTTACTGTGCAACCCTCAACACCCAACTTTCCTATAGAAATCAAATTCCACTTCAGGATTAAGACATGCATGACATCCTTCAACACCCATGTGTTGCCATTCTACAATTTTAGCTACACTTCCCCTTTTCCAACCATTTGACAAGGCTCACCATCCCCTAAATAAACTTTTCCAAAGTCTCCATGGACATAATCATGGAAAAATTCTCTATTTGGGGTTGCATGGAAAGAGGCACCAGAATCTAAAACCCAAGATTCTACTTTATCCAAGGAACATATAAGAGCATCTTGTGTAACAATACCTACATCATTTGCTTCTATATTTCTTTCATGCTGATCTTCTACCAACCAACAATCTTTCTTTGCATGCCCTTTCTTTCCACAATTCTAGTAGGTTATAACTCCATTTTTTGATTTGGATCTCCTGTCTATCTTTGACCTTGATTTCCCTTGCTCAATCTTCTCTCTTTATTTTCCCCTACTTTCAACACTTAAAGCATTCCCTGATGTTTCCCCTATGATTTTCCTACAAATATCTTCATTCAAGATTACACTAACAACATCATCAACTTTCAAGATATTTGAAGCAGATGCAGCATTACTAACTACCATTACCAAACTATCCCAACTTTTAGGTAAAGAGCATAAGATTAAGAGAGCCTTAATTTCACCATCAAAATATATATTGAATGAAATTAATTGATTTACTAATCCATGGAAATCACTAAGATGACTATATACCGATCCACTTTCCTGCATTTGCAAATTAAATAATTTCTTCATAAGAAATACCTTATTCGAAGCTGAGGGTTTTTCATATAAATTTGCCAAAGATTCCATTAACTCTACTATTGTCTTTTCCTGTGATAAGTTGGAAATCACAGATGATGCCAGGCTCAACCTTATAGATCCAAGAGCCTTATGATCAAGAACATTCCATTCTTCATCTTTCATATCTATGGGCTTACTTGAAACCCCACCCAATGGTAAGTACATATCTTTCTGATATAGATAGTCTTCTATCTACATCCCCCATAATTGATAATTCTTGCCATTGAATTTATCCATTCTTAGTGTACTTTCTTCTGCCATTGCTTTACTCCCACTCAATCAGAAACCTCTAAGAGTGCCCTGTAATCAACAAATACTAACCTGCTCTGAACCAGGCTCTGATACCACTTGTCAAGATCTAGAACACAAAGCTCTAATACCAGCTGTCAGGATCCTCTCCTAAGAGTACAATTGATTACTTTTGTATAAGAAAAATAAACATAGAATTAAACCAGAAGTAATAAGTAACTAGAATTCAGAAATAGCACAGAATATGAGATATGAGAAATAATACAATCTATATTAACACTCTTCCAAAAGGAAATACAATGAAGAAATCTCACTCTTCCCACACATCTTGGGTGTACAATAATTCTCCCTCAAGATTTATCTCTCTCAATCAATTACAACCAACTCAAACATAGAGTTGTTCCCTCCACCAGTTAGTGACAATCAACCCAATGGTTGTTGTTGCCTACTTCCAGTCCACCAAGTAGATCTCCTTAATCTTGCACCCTTGCAGATCTAACTGATCTTACTTACCATGTAGATCTCCTTGATCTTGATACCTACAGATCAACTGATCTTACACCCCTTGAGACAACCAACCCAATTGTTGTTCTTGCCTTCAAGTTGAGGATCTAATCCTTCTTAGTCCTTCCTTACAATACAACTCCATGGGTCTCTTAAATATATCCCAAAACAAACAATAATTAGAAACGCAGACTCAAGACTAAAATTAGTCTTTACATGAAAACTAATTATCTATCTAAAATTAGACCAGTTATAGAAACACACAGGTGATCGACATCGGTTCCTATCTGACCGATGCCAGTCGACCATAACCAATGTCGGTTGGCCTGACCGATGTCGGTTACTCTGTAACTCAGCAGCCTCCACCATTTGCATAACAGTGAAGCTTTTAGCTCCACAAATTAACACCAATGATTTTTGGAATCCAAATTATTTTTAAAAACATAAATAAGGACCAAACTCATGCCATTCTCAACCCTAAATCACCTACAGGTAGGGTCCTAGGACTATCTCAGTCTAAGAGGACAATGAACATTTAGAAAGCCTAAAATGGCCAAGATGTTAAGTTTAGAGATGATCTCACATTGTAATATGAAGGTAAGTCAAAAATTAATATATAATTTTTAAAACCTTAATTATATCCTTCAAATAAATATGTCTAAAGTAAAAACACTATATTCACTGTCATAGTTAGATAGGGTCATGAGCAAGAGATGAACATGTTAGAGTTTGGTGCCTTGGAAAGAAAATGAGAGTTAAAGAAAGTATAAGGTGAATTAATAATTATAAAATTAAGTAAATAATATTTCCAATACATCATCAATACACCCAATCCCCTTTTCTCATAGCAAAATGGACTTAATCTGTACAGGCAGGGTTGGAAAAGCCTTGTTTCAAGAGGTGAGTTTGGGGATTCTACCTATGAGAGAGGTTTTGAGTGTATATATAGGTTAAAAAATAATTAATTTAGTGTAATAAACATACATAAACAATGTGAATGCATCAAATAATTGAATAAGGTGTATCCATGAGGTGGTTTGGACAAGAACATGCAAAAACAAGGTTTCTTACCCCTTTTTTGAAGAAATTGGGATGTTTAGACCCCATAAACATGGAATAAAATAAAAAAATTTGGTAAATTTGGTCATTATGACCTTTTTAAACTCTTGAAATACTCACTTTTACCAAAAAAATAGGCTACCACTCTCTATTTTGTCTTAGAGCAGGGGCAATCCCTTCATACACAAGAATGACTATTTTGGGAAAAAGTGGTGAATTAATGATATCAAGGAAAAAAAACAAAATAAAGGTTAAATAATCTGTAGGATTCCTAACTAAACATGATAAACCTTTCTAGGAGGCTTGACAAAAAATAGGGCACCCTACACAATAAGGGTTACAGTCAAGTGTGAAGGAAAGCCTTTGGGCTGGAAGCCAAATTAGAAGTCATATGCATTTTCAACCCAATATATTATATAAAAGTGATAAATACATGTTTATATAGGTATTTTGGGTTTTTTAAATCCATCACACTACAAAGAGAACCATTTTAAGGTTAAGAGAAGCTCAAATATGTAAGCAGACCTATTGGTAAGGTCTAGGCCTAAAACCAAATAGGGGTAAATTTTCATTCCAAGATTTTGTAAATAAAATAAAATGGTTGTAGGAATATTTTAAGGTATATAAATATATTTTACAACTATTTTTTTCAAATTAAATCTTTAGGAATCAATTTTTGGCTTGGGAAGCATTCAGACCCCATCGAGAAGCAAAAAATGAGCTTGAATGTTAACTTCAAGTTCTTAGAAATTACACAAAGTTTTTAATGTGAAATTTATCCATTAAAATAAGTTTAAATATATCCCTAAGGATACATAATATTAATTCTTTCATAACTCCAATGTGTCATGGCTATCAATGAATGCTAAGATTGAAAATCACTCTAAAACCCTTGCAAACCCTTCTGAAGGATTCGAATGGGGAGAGATTGAAAATTAATCATGAATATGGAATAAATATGACATTAAAATTTGAGATAATATATAATAATATTATAGGCACGCCCAAATGCAATTTTTTTATATGGACCTATAGGAAATAGGGAAAATTAGGGCTTATTTTGACCATTTTTGGTATTTTGAAGGCATGGTGAACTTTAAAGAGGATAAATCAATTTTGGAGGAAGTTTTAGGACTTTTAATAATTTTTCATGGTCATTGGATCAATTTAATAATCTCCTAACTGTTCTTAGTAGTTTTCTCAATTTAGCCAGTCCAGTGAGCCAACTAGGGGAGACTTGGAGAAAATGGTGAAATTTCATTTTGGGACCATTCTAAGGATAATTAATTGTAAATAATGGTATTATAACTCAAAAATATTATTCATATTATTTTACAAATCATATTTTAGTTTTGTAGATCTTGAAGGTGACAAGTGTGAGAGGTAAAGGGAAAAGGGCTATTTTGAGACTACCAAGTATGATCATGCATGGCTAGAATGATAAGAAGGGTCATGATCCTCCAAAATTCATGTGAGGGATTCTTAGTAATCACTCCTACTCATATTAATCATCAAACTTGATCAGTTATATATTTAAGATGGTTTTGTAAGGCCAAATATGAGGGGTAGGTTTTTGTGCATAAAAAAGGAGTTTCTTGACTATTTATAGGTCTTGGAAGATTTTAAATGGCATTTTTAGCTTCAAAAATGATATGTCTCACCCAATACCTCTATCTCATGAATTTTTAATTGATCTTGACAATGGTGACACATGTCCTTGTGCCACTTCAACTTCTCTTCTCTCTCTCTTCCTCAAAGTTTTATAAATTGAGCCATTTTTTTCCATAATAAAGAGAAAATATTTTTTGTATGGTGAATAAATAATAATAAGAAATTAAAATTCATAATATAACATTTAATACAATTCTAATTTTGAGTTTGAGATTTTTTTTTTCTAAGTGTGTGAGCGATGTATAGTGGAGCTAAGTGATAGTATCATCCTTTCTCCCTTTATCCTTCATGTTTAAGCAAGAGTTATAATTTTAATAGGTCATGTAAAGTGTCTCGAATGTAATAATATCTCTTAAAAGTATTCAATTATCCCTATGGTGTGCAACCTACACCTAGGTCAAGTATCTTGTTGATTGTCTTAAGCATGCTCCCTTCATATTGAAACACTATGTTAGGATCCTTCAATGCATATAATTGGTCTTGGAAAGCTTGATGCTTAGTATAAGTATGATATTATATGTGATAAATTATTTTTGTATCACCTCTCTATTATATTATTCATTTTATGCAAATTTGTAGCTCTTTTCATGAACAAGCATTAGATTAGGTGATAAGCACTTAGAGAAGAATTTAGGGAACTAGCCCTTTCAATCATAGAGATTCATATATCTTACAAGTTCCAAAAAACTTGAGAGATGATTCAATGTTTCATAAAATTTATGGAGATTCATAGAGTGTTATAGGTTACACAATTTGATGACAATAGTTTTGGCATGCTCGGAGAGATAACTCATCCTAATTATTCCATTTCAAGGTGAATGTTGGTCTTGATGAGCCCAAAGTGAAGGAAGTGTTTCTAATCCAGTATTTGGTGACTCCAAAAGGTGATAATATCTAGTTTTATATCAATTTTCCCATATTATACTTCATGTTCCTCACTATATCATCTTCTACTAGAGTTTACAATCAAGTCCCTCTCCCTAAAACTCCTCTAGAAGAACAACACCCTGAACCATTCCTAAATTTTAGAGATATTGAACAATAAGGTTTTAAAGAGGAAGAAGAAGAAGTGGAGGAGATGTGAGATCAAAATTAAGGAGAAGAGATGTCTAGGCGACATCCTTTCCTAGTCTTTAACACCCAAAATACAATTAACCTTCCTGCATATGGCCCTATTCCTCCCAATGCCACCAAAAATATTCCTAGCTTTAATGGAGAGGGTCTTATTACCCCATTTGAGCACATTAGGGAGATTTCAAACTTTTTCAACTTCCATAATGTCACTCAATCGAACATATCCATTATATTTCTTTTTATGTCTTTAAAAGGTAAGGCACGCAATTGGTATAAAACTTTGGAAAATGGTTGCATTACTAATTGGGATGACTTATGGGACTTATGGGTGAGTATGTTTGAGAACAAGAATGATCACTCTTAATTAATCTAATATATTAATGTGATAAGGAATGGTACTAATGAATCTATGGGAAATTTTAATGAAATATTTTAAAGAACATGGCATAGGTTTCCACCTATCATGAGGCCTCCTCCATGCTTTATATTCCCCACCTATCTCAAGGCTATTAGCACTGATGTGGTAGTAATGTTACAATAAATGGGAGGATTTAATTTAATTGAGGCTTATGAGATAGCCATTAAAGCTAAGAATAGTTTTATATAAGCTAGGAAATTCCCTCCAAGAGTCTCCATGCCCTTGTTGCCTCATGGTTCAATTTAAAATATAATCATAGCACAGGCTCCTATTATAAATTTAAAGCCTCAAACCTCTCCGAAAAAGGTGGATAATGCCATAGATAAGGATGAGATGATTTATTCTTTGCAATCCCAGCTCAAACAATCTCAATTACATGTGAGTGTTCTACTAAATCCTCAATACTATCCTCAACAAGGCTATAGACCTCCAACCCAATACAACTACCAAGGAAGAGGACAAGGTCAACAAGCTTTCAATAGATAGACCAATGCCTATAATCCTAATTCTATTCCATCAACAAGGGTTGTTATTCTAGTCCATACTAATTTGGTTCATGGAGAAGAGGATATGGATCATTGGGGACAGTCTCAAGGTCAATTCGGGCATGATGGTGGAGAAGGTTGTCATGCTTTAGTGTCACAAGAAGGAGCTACTCGTTACATTACATTAGAATAAGAACATCTCATGCAAGTGGACACTCATGGAGAAGGTAGCAACCAAGGTACCATTCTCATGAATTTTCAAAAGGAGGATGATTATGTGTTCAATCAAAGTATATCAGTAGGAGCCAACACAAGAGCTAAAAAAAGAGTTGTGAGAGATCTTCTCTAAGCACATGTGACTCCAAATGATGCATTTCCAAGGCCACAAGGTGTGAATACCAATGTAACACCTCTTACTAGTCACATTTCTCATCAAAGTTAGAATGCAAGCAAGGTTATCAAGACTATAATGCATCAAGTACAAACTTCCTCACTACCTCCAAGGAGGTAATAATAATAGGTAAATAATTCCCCTATAAACATTATTGACTCTTTAAAGAATACCAATACTAGCATATCTCTTTGGGAAGTCTTTAAAATGCCTAATCAAAAGGAAATCCTACAAGAATAACTTACTAATATAAATGTATCCCCTCAAGCTCTAAGTTACCATGGTGTGGCCCTTACCAACATATGAAGTCATGTCTTAGAGCCCTCCCCCAAATTTGAGAAGGCTCCAACTTTCTACCTCACACTCATTATAGGAGACAAATTGGTTCACAATTGCATTGTGGATGGTGGGGCTACTACCATGGTTATGCCTAAGGTGGTTGTGGATAAGTTAGGGTTAAGGTATGCACCACATAGGAAGGGACTGTTTCAACTTGATGGAACTCTAACTAGGATAGTGGGACTAGTTATAGATTTAAAAAAAAATCTACATAATTGTCTAAACTTCCCCATTATGAATACATTATGGTGGTAGACCTCCTAGATCACTTTGCTATTTGTTTGTCAGGGGAATTTAGGGCTAAAATGGGAGGATATATTTATACTGATTAGAATTTTCTAATTTTATAACAAGGTATGGAGCCAAGGTGACCATAATAAAATATCCCTTAGAAAGGTTTCATATTGAACTATATGTGGAGTCAAGTTTAAATCAGAATTGTGTAATTATTGAAGAAAATAAGGTGTTATTTATGGTGAAATATACTCTCCTCTTGAAGGTATTTATAACCTTTTCCTTGATGAGTATGGTACTAAAACATATGATCATGATCCTTATGTATCCATGAAAGAGATTGATCTGGGTACTTATTGTGTACATGAGGAAGATAATCCTATACCTCCACTTGAAAATGAATATCATAAAGTAGAAGAGGTATGTCCTAGTTTTTCTATTCCTCCTCAAGATGAGAAATAACTTGTCCAAGATTTTAATGAGTCCATTTTGGCAAATAATTAGTCCTCTCCATCTTGTTCCCCGCCTATTTTAAATGGTTCTCCTCTAAGTCATGCCATTGCTAGTTTTAAATAATCTCTTATTGGCTACCAAGAATAAATGATATAGCTTGATACTAAGTATAGTGGTGATCAAATCATTAATAGTATTTGTATTAGTATCATAATAATGGGTTGGAACAAATCAAAAAGGAGTTGATAATTATGGACGAGGCTAATTGGCTAGAGTATACCTATGAGGTACTTGAGGTTTGTAGCCTGATTTACAATCTAGAAGAGAAATTGACAACCCATGAAACCAATCTATCTTGGCAATCTCAAGATGTCCCAAACTCTTTGTCCATTGCCCAAAATTTCTCTTCTTTGGAGTCTATCCTAGAGAACAAACAAAAGAGGGAAGAAACCATGGTGGAACAAGTCAACCTATGTGGAGAATATTGTGAATAAGGAATAGAAGTTTCAGATTGGCTGAATGATGAGAAAGATCTAACCCCTTATGAAAGTAATGATCCTTGTGTTGATAAGGATGCCTTAGAAGGACTTCTTTTGAATCTTGAAGAAGAAATATTTTCTCTCATTGTTCCTTTCCATGATTTAGATCAATCAAAATATGATGGCTTATGGAATATGTTTGAAGACATATGCAATGAATCTGAAAGCCAAAAAGGGCCTACAAGTCCTATAGAATTGACTACAAGCCATGATAAGATATAATTTGGAAAATAGGTATGTGTTGAAGAATATTATCACCAAGAGAGTCTAGATTAAGATGCAACAATATATAATGATCTTGGGCCTCTTGAAGGTGAGTTGAAGATTGATTCTAAAATCATTCATAAAGCTACTTCTACCATCATCAAAGAGGAATTTAAGCAAGAAGATACTTCCAAACTTCCATGATATAATACTTCTTGGAGAGTTTGAAGAAGGTGTGATGATTGAGAAAGAAGATGAGATCTATCAAGGAGACATGAACTTACAACAAGTTGTCCTATATATGGACATGCAAATTTTATATGAAGAGATAAGAGGAAAATAATGTGAGACATGTTTCCAAAACCAAGATGACTTTAGCTACTTGGGAGACCTATTTGAGATGACTTCATCAAGTGACATGATAGAGAAAATGTGAGTCATCTAACATCACACCCAAAAGAAATCATGCATGAAATCCTCATTTATCTAATGAGGAGGTAAATTCAAGATAATTTCCTTTTGGTCTAGGAAGGGAGTATGATCAAGATAGATGTATATGCTAGTTTGTTTTCAGTTGTGCTTTGTGTTTCCTAAGGGCTTAGTAGCACAAGTGTATCTTTGTTTTATGTTATGTTTTTGTCTTGTGTGTGTTGTTGTTTATTTTTATCTTTCATATAATTTCAGTTATCTTGTGGTCCATTCAAGTTCTATTCATGTCAATCTAAGTGCTCATATGCATGATTCTATGCCCAATGCAAGGATTAGGCAACTGGTCTTAGGCATAGCTGGCATGCCACCCTTAGGAATCACCAAGAATTTTGACCAAATTTTTCCCCAAGTAAAATTTTGGTCAAACCATACTATTTTTACTTTTAATAATATTCCCATCTATCTTAGAGGGTTTTATGTTGGTTTATTATCTCACTCATCCTCTCCATAGTCCTTGTTGAAGTCCACACTCTTTGTTTTAGGCTAGTCAAATAAAGTCAAAGGTTGGTAAACCCTATTAAAAGGTATTAAAAGGGGAAAATTGTGTTTAAAATATCCTAAGGTGGTCCTTAATATCTTTTAATATGTTTAAAAGTCATAAAATAATCATAAGTCTTGTCTTATGTGGAAAATGGGCCTTTTGGTCATATTTTAGCCCATTTAATGACTTGTATAGATTTCTAGGCAAAAAAAATTGACACGAAGGATATTTTATATGTTTATCATGTTAGGAAAAATTATTTGTTAGGAAAGAAGTATTTATGTTCGGTGGATGGTAGGTTTCCCTCAAAATTATGAGTTTCTGGGCACTTGTACAGACTTCTCAAGTCAACCATCAACTAAAAACATGGGAAAATTAAATATTAACCTCCCATAATACATTTAAATTATTTTTTTAATAATAATGAAAAAAATTTCATTTGCAACTTTTTTTCCTCCATTTTCACTTGGCAAGCAAAGAAGGAGAAATTTCATGCACCTGGTATGGGACGTATAGGTGTAATTGGGAGGAGTGATTCTAGGGTTGGATATTAATTTGAGTGAAATTAATTTTCATAAAAATAACCTGATATTTGGTACATCCTCATTTATGAACCATTAGTTTGATCTTGGGTATCTTTTATGCATATTCAACCATGAAGGGGTCATTATTTGAGCTTGTCTCAGAGTTACTTTTTCTGGATTAATGGATTATTGTGTTTTAGGTGTATCCACATTATTTTCAAGATTTTTCCATTCTTTTTTTTTTGGAGAGTTGAAATTTTTAATAAATCTTCTTTTAGGCTTGCAAAATGTCTAGTTTGCATTCACAATCATCTCATTGCTTTAAAAATGTTTCCTTCACATTGGACGTGATGTTTTGATGTTGTTTTGGAAATTATCCTAGTGTATATTTGTCATTTATGTGTTGAAATTTTCTCTTGAATTATATTTAAATCATTCCTTGCATGTTTCTTGCCATTCTATGATTTCCTTATATGTCTCAGAAAAAAAACTCCACCTACAGGAGCATGCTAATGTCACAAATGCAATTTTGAAGGTTTTACATGGTCCTTAAACTCTTGGGACCACTAGTTTACATTGAAATATTTTATGGAGGAATGTAGGTGTTATAAACTTGCAAACTTAGAGAGTGTTCTCAGTCCTACCTTTATAGAGGAGATGACCATCTTCAGTTGATGTCATAGATGTTTCTTATAAATGTGTTCCAATAGATGAGTCAATATAATTTGAAATTCCTTGATACGGGAAGGCCTAGATAGACCTATTGATCATCATATATTGACAAGGAAACTATCAAAGCATCAAATATAACTTTAGACTATGATCAGGCCATATTGAGTCCCTTATCTCTAAAAATGGTAAACAGAGGCCTTTAAGGTTTTTTAGGACCTCATAAAATTCAATTCATAAGTGATCCAAGATTTTAAATTGGACAAATTGGTATAAATATTCACCTATAACACTTGTGCTAATTTTTAGAAGAAAAGGGTGAATGGAGATTGGATGTTGCACAACCTAAAGATGGCTAAAAACCACTAAAGCAAGGCAGTGTTAACTACAAGTTATTGATCAAAAAGTTAAATTTGCATCCCATTTTGATGATCTTGGAATATTATATAAAGTTTATGGAGGATAGTGGTTCAAATTAAGATTTAATTATAATAGGCCATGAGTTAATGTAAATCCAATGTCTTGAACCTCTAATGCATACTTCTCTGTCCATACACATGACTATGAAGAGCCAACTACAGGCAAAAAGGTCAAGGTTTGTGAAATAGGAATTATCATGAATGAGGTGAAGGAAATTTTATGTTTTTAATTTAATTAAATAAGTTCATGCCATAAATTACACCATGAAATAGTCCATTCTTGACCTAGAAAACAACCTACAGGCTTAAAATGAAGGGATAGTCACCTATAATTGGGACAATAGTGAAGTGAGATTATGGCACTTGGAGTAGTCTTGAATAACTTTAAGGATAAAATATGTGGAAATTACAAAAAAAATGATTTAGGTAATCCAAATAAGTTATAAAAACATAAATAATAATCAAATTCATGCCATTCTCAACTCCAAATCACCTACAAGTAGGGTCCTAGGACTATCTCAGTCCAACAAGATAATGAGGAATTGGAAAGCCTAAAAGGGCCAAGATGTAAGGTTTGGAGATTATATCACATTTGAATATGAAATAAAGTTAAAAATTACTATATAATGTTTTTAAACCTTCATTATATCCTCTAAATAAATATTTTTAGAGCAAAAACACCTTGGTCAATGTCACAATTAGATAGGGGCATAAGCAAGAGAGGAACATGTGAGAGTTTGGTGCCTTGGAAACTAAATGAGAGTTTAAAATAGTATAATTTGGATTAATAATGATCAAATTAAGGAAATAATATGTCCAATAAATCCTAAATCCACCCAATCCCCTTTTCCCATAGAAAAAATGGACTCATTCCATACAGGTAGGGTTGGAAAAGCCTTGTTTCAAAAGGTGAGTTAGGGGATTCCACCTAGGAGAGAGGTTTTGAGTGTATAACTATGTTCCAAAATCATTAAATTAGGTTAATTAACATACATAAATAGATTTTATGCATCAATTAAGTGAAGGAGTTTCCATGAGGAGGGTTGGACAAGAACATGCAAAAACAAGTTTTGTTAGCCCCCTTTTGAAGAAATTAGGATGTTTAGACCCCATAAACATGGAATAAAAGAAAAAAAATTGGTATATTTTATCATTAGGAACTTATTAATATCTTAAAATACTCACTTTTCCCAAAAAAATAGGCCTAATTCTCTTTGTTTTGTCTCAGAGTAAGGGCACTCCCTTCATGTACAAGAATGACTATGTTGGGGAAAAGTGATGAATTGATTATCTAAAGGAAAAAAATACCAAATAAAGGTTATATAAGCTGTAATATTCCTAAATCAACATAATAAACCTTTCTGTGAGGCTTTATATAAAATATGACACCCTACACAATAAGGGTTACATTCAAGTGTGAAGGAAAGCCTTAGGTCTAGAAGCCAAATTGGAGGTCACATGCATTTTTAGCCCAATCTATGTTTTAAAAGTGATAAATACATGTTTATAGACATATTTTGGGTGTTTTAAATCCATCACATTTAAAATGTAACCATTATAAGGTTAAGAGGAGCTCAAAGATGTAGGTAGACCTATTGGCAAGGTTTAGGCCTAAAACCAAGCAGGGGTCAATTTTCATTTGAAGCTTTTATTAATCCATTATACTAGTTTTATGAAGTTTGTATGGTATATAAATATATTTTACAACTCTTTTTTTTCAAATAAAATCTATAGGAAGCTATTTTTGGCTTTAGAAGCATTCTATCCCCACCAGGAAGCAAAAAATGAGCTCAAATGTCAACTTCAAGTGCTTAGAACTTTCACCAAGATTTGCATGGGAAATTAAGACATTAAATAAATTTTAATGAGGTACTTGATGAGACATAAGAGGCATTTTATTATAACTCCAACATGTCATGACTATGAACGAATGCTAAGAATGAAAATCACTCCAAAACCCTTACAAACCCTTCTCAAGGACTCAACTAGGGAGAAATTAAAAATTAAGAATGAATATATAATTAAAATTCCTTTAAACTTTGATGAAATGTATAATAATCTCCTAGGCACCACCCAATATAATTCTATTTTACATACCTATATAAAATAGGGTAAAATAAGGCTTATTTTGATAATTTTTGGTGTTTTATAGGCTTGGTGAACTTTCAAGAGTCCAAATCACTTTTGGAGGAAGGTTTATTAATTTTTATAAGTCCTCATGTTCATTATATAAAGTTTATAAGCTCCTATTTATTCCTACTAGTTCTCTCAACTTAGCTAGTTTAGTGAACCATCTAGGGGAGACTTAGAGAAAAAGGTGAACTTTCATTTTGTTAGCCTTTTAAGGAAAATTTATTGTAAATGATGGTATGATCACTATTTAAACATGTCATTATTATTATTATTATTATATAGTTTATATTATAGGTTTTTAGAGCTTGAAGTGACAAATGTGAGAGGTAAAGGGAAAATGGCTATTTTGAGACTACCAAGTATGATCATGCATGGCCAGAATGATATGAAGGGTCAATATCCTCCCAAATTAATGTGAGTTATTGTTAGTAACCCCTCGTACTCAGAATAATAATCAAAATTGATCATTTTTAGAGTTAGGATAGTTTTGTAAGGCCAATCATGAGGGGTATTTTTTTGTGCAAAGAATAGGAGTTTCTTGACTATTGGTGGGTCTTGGATTATTATAAATGACATTTGTAACTCTCTACATGATATGTCTCACCATATCCCTCTCTCTCTCATGCAATTTTAAATAATCTTCACATTGGTGACACATGTCCTTATGCCTCTTCAACTTCTCTTCTCTCTCTCTTCCTCAAATTTCTATAGATTTAAGCCATTTTTGGCTATTGTAAAGAAATAAATTTTTTGGCATGGTGAATCCCTACTAATATGACATTAAAATTTGTCTTCAAACATTGAATACAAGTCCAATTTTGAGTTTTTGATCTTTTTTTAAGTGTGTGAGTGATGTATAGTGGAGTTAAGTGATAGTATCATCCTTACTCCCTTTATCCTTCATGTTTAAGAAAGAGTTTTGATGTTAACAAGCCATGTAAAGTGTGTTAAATTTAATAATATCTCTTAAAATTATGAAATTGTCTCTATGGTTTTCAACCTACCCCTAGGTCAAGTATCTTATTGATTTTCCCAAGCATGATACCTTCATAATGAAACACTATGTTAGGATCCTTCAATGCATAGAATTGGAATTGGAAAGAATTGTTGCTTAGTAGAAGTATTCTATGGGATATATTATTGGTGAATCACCTTTCTAGTATATTTTTAATTTTATGAAAATTCTTAGCTCCTTTCATGAACAAGTATTAGATTAGGTGATAGGCACTTAAAGAAGAATTTAGGGAACTAGCCCTTTCAATCATAGAGATTCATCTCTCTTAAAATTTCCCACAAACTTGAGAGATAATTCAATGTTGTGTCAAATTGATGGAGCTTCATATATTATCCTAGGGTGCACAATTTGATGAAAATAGGAACCACCTTTTATTAGAATTAAAAATACCAACAAGCCTTTAAAAATATTAAATAATATTTGGCTAATCCACCTTTATTATCACCACCCATCTCAGGAAAACCTTTGATCCTGTATGTTTTATCAACCACATGTATAATTGGTGATCTTATTTCACAACATATTGATTAAGGTAAGGATCAAACCATATACTATCTTAGTCACACATTAATATCTTATGAGCTGAACTACACTGTAATAGAAAAATCATGCTTAGTCATGGTGTTTGCATCATAAAAGCTTAAAAAATATATGATGAATAATAAATTACAACTCATTTCCAAGTTTGATCACATGAAATATTTATTGTCCAAATATGCTCTTACTATAAGAATGGTAAAATTGATAATGTTGATTAGTGAGTTTGAAGTTGAATATGTCAACCAAAAGGCTATTAAGGATAGGTTATTAAACATTAACTAGTTGAGACACCACTTGAGGTGACTGATACCCTTGACACAAATTTACTACATGATTCTATTATGAATACTTCATAATCAGATAACTATTAATTATACTTTAATGGCTCATTCATCACACATGGGTTAGGGATAGACATCTTCTCCTTGTCACCCCACATGGTGACCTCATTCCAAAAGCTTTCCAC
>JARHVA010004241.1:397500-705000 GCA_037957365.1 Torreya grandis | reverse complement strand
TCCATAGTGTCAAGCCCATCATCTCTATCCTACCTATCTCATTCTTACACTTGTCTCCTCCTCCTCTATAACTAAGATTGAGTTTACAACATCCTCCTCACAACACCTAACCTGACCATCACCTAATTCCATGACAATCTAACTAGTATCTTGGGCTACCACCATGCTGCTTAAGCCACTGTCACACTATGATATATAATGATTATATATAATTATGACTAAATGGGTGCAATATTGTAATAATCCATATGATCATCCACCCTCTCTATAGGTCTCCCCTATTGTGGCCTATCTCACTCACTACATGCAAATAAATGCTTTGGCCTTGGAACATCCAAGATGAACCCAAACTACTATGTACACAATCTAATCGATATCTCTCTATGATCGAATCACATCACCCCATCACATAGCACTATGTTAGAATATACTGGGTCATAACCTTGTCATCCCAACCAATTTAATTCCTCTATATGACATTCATGTAATATACTTAGGGTGTAAACTATCAAAATCCTTTCTATAAAATTACATCTCACCTACATGCCCCAAATACACCCCTAAAGACACACATCACTAGAAGACCATAGGTTTAAGAAGCTCTCATACTACTAGTGTACCTAAGGACCACTAGATAGTGATGTACTCCCAACTCCATATCTATAATATCAAATATGGCCCAAAAGTTTGTGCTCTCCTATATGCACCTAGGTTTAGCTCCATATACAAATGTGTTAAGATAATAGGCCCCTAGGTAAACACTCAATGATCATGAGTCATGTTTTCAACCACATCTCCTAGGGCAAAGTGGAACCATTTTCTAATTTTATCTGATAGAAGAATACTAGACACAAGTGATATAACTACCAGTGTCAATCTATCTAAAATCCCCTCATGTAGACATCTATCAATATCAATGTGTGAGATTATTAGTAGATCCTATCACCATGCATAAGAAAATGAAATATCATATCTACATCCTCAAGTGTCATGGTCATCTCTCCAATAACAAAATAGAAATTTTTAGTCTCTAAATTCTAGTGCTCCACCAAGGCTATGATCAAAGCTTAATCAATACATATAATATGAATCGTCACCACATCATACAACCTAACTCTAGTACCCTAAACTCTGTCAGTGTTAGCTACCACATCTCATAAAACATTTTTGGATGTCACAACTGTGATGCCATCATGCCTATATCCTCTTACACCAATCACTATCTACCCATTACTATATCCATCATCATCCTAACTCACCTATCCTATCTATCCAAAACTCCTACAACCCTAACTAATATTTAAGCCTTAAAATGATATTACCTATCAAAACCATCTAGAACATCCATATCCCTACCATATTAATTCCCCATCCAAGCCTAACCTCCTATCAAACTAACACATTTCCATACCCATTCAACACTAACAATCCCCTTACATTATCTAAATGCATCTTATCTATCTAACTTACCTAACCCACCAAGTTAACTAATCTAACATACTAAATCACCTAAACTAACTAACCCCAACCATCTAATTCACCTAACATCCTAGGTCATCCAACCCAACTGACTCAACTTACCATTTACCTCATTTTTTAGTTTAGATAATATCACTACTTGAGAAATAACCCCATTAGTGATTTTGACAATATAATAATTGCTAATAGTGATATTATTGTACCACAACTCCCCATTTGTGATATTGTAATGTCATAAATCCATTATTATGGTATTGTAATACCACAATTGAAGACTTGTGGTATTACAATACCATGAGTCAACCCTAAAAATTCACAACTCATTATGATAATATCATTATTATGGGTATAATCACCAATCATGGTATTGCTGGAGCGAATTGGATGGCATTTATTTCTACTAAAATCTATCCAAAAATTCACAAAAATTAACAAAAATCCATGAAATATAGATCTAGGGTCTTCGTTACTCACCACAAGTCCAAAATCAACCTATCTCTTGTGCTCTCAAACCCTCTCACTATGATGGGAAGCATAAACTAGTCAGTCCATGGTTTTACCTCAGAGCACAAATCACAAGAAGTCAATGGGAGAAAATGACCCATTTTTTACTCTTGTATCTTATCTGACCCCACCATACACCCATAATAACCCGTTATTAACACCATTTACCCTTAATATAATACAATTGACCAATTATCCCACTATAAACACTCTAAGTCATCTTATAACATATTATAAGGCATGAAAGGCCCAACTCCTTATCATCCACCTTATCCCACATCAAGAACTACATTGGCCTGAGGTCTTTTGGGAATAAGTAGGTACCACTTGGCCCCTTTTTAGTACCTAGCGATAGCTTGGCCACCATTTATCCCTCATCATTATCCCATTTTTGAATTTCTCACTTGATGATTGTATGTTATTTTAAAGCCTTGAATCTTAAATAAAGTATCTCTTCATCCCCAATCAATAATCATTATCACTATTATCCCTTTTCATGTTTTCCCTAACATGTATCCTTATTCTGGGACTAACCATCAGCTCCAACCCATCCTATTTTATTTAAATTTGTCCTATCAATTTAAAAAATTAGACAATGGTCATATTTATAGAACCCATCACTTGAGTTACTATATCATATCCACTCTTCGGGCATCTATTAGTTCAATTGGGTCATCCCAACCCCATTTTATAATTCTCATCTTATCCCACCATGGTATTTCATTTCAAGTGACTATCTAGGTCAATTTATCCCTACATTCTCCTTTGAGGGGGATTCATATCCTACTAACATCTAACACCATGGTTTTTTGTTGAAGACCATTACTTCTTCCTTCCCATTCCATTCACAATATTCTTTCAAACAGGGGCAAATATATATGCACTAAATTATGCTCACCCCACTAATTATACTAATTTACTTCTAACTTATTTTAATTCTTATATTTCTTATCTAAATTAACTACTATCCTAATAACCCACATCCTATTATTATATCCCATAAACCTTTACCCCATCCTAAAACCAACTAATCTCCTAATTAGACCTCTAAAAGAGCCTATTACCTATTAACCTACTCCCTAAACCAACTTGACAATTTAAAATTCATATTTATTCACCTACCACCCTAGCCACCATACCACCATAGCCATTCATACATCCCTATGAGCCTTACACCTCATTAAATCCCATCTAATCTCAATATTTTACCCTAAACTAATTCAAAAGCCTCTAGAACTAGACAATCTTCTCTAAGACTCTAGAAGTCTCTAAACTAGAGACTCCTAAATAATTTTAAATTCCCCTAAAATTTCCTCTATTTTCCTACAAAAGTCCATGCTTGGGCCATGGCTAATCTAATGTAAAAAAACATAATATAACTATAAATCCATTAAGTCATCATATATCCACTCTTATTGCATCCATACCAGCGTTCTAACACTCACCTAAGCCATTATCCACTTCACACAACCTTTGGTAGCCATTGTCAAGTTCATCAAGCAATCCAACAATTCAAATTTTTGTCATCAAATCATTCAAGTAAAAATATAGGAACGGAGGCATAAAGAGGCAAGAAAAATGTTAAGCATGTTCTCTTTGTTCTAATTTGCCTCTTTTATCCATTCCTATTGGTGTCATTGAGTTCTAGTTTTTATTTCTAATTTTGGTAATATTATTTGAATCTAAAATTTAGTGCACAGTTATATGTTTAATATTCCTCCAAAGATGATTGAATGGGGATAATATGCCAAGGATGTGTGGTTATAATGGCCCCAATATCAATATAGATATAGATATACTCAATTAATGTTATATGGGTATGATGTTCTCAGATAAAATAAGTAACCAATATTATATGGAGAGTGTATTAATAATATGACATCCATAATAACATAATATATAATCAATGAGATATTATGAGGAATAGGAAATAAAAAAATGCCTAAAACTCTCTCTCTCTCTCTCTCTCTCTCTCTCTCTCTCTCTCTCTCTCTCTCTCTCTCTCTCTCTCTCTCTCTCTCTCTCTCTCTCTCTCTCTCTCTCTCTCTCTCTCTCTCTTTGTGTGTTTATACACACATGCACATGCACACACACACACACACACACACACACACACACACACACACACACACACACACACACACACACACACACACACACACACACACACACACACACACACACACACACACACACACACACACACACACACACACACACACACACACACACACACACACACACATACACACAATAATATGTGTGTGTGTGTGTGTGTGTGTGTGTGTGTGTGTACACATACACACAAATACAAATATCATAGAGAAATATGACTCCTTGTAGGAGATACTAATATTACATAAGCTAATGTGTCACATTCCCCAGTTAATGGAAAAGTTTGATAATGAGACACATGGGAGGAGCATGAATATAATGAGGATTCATAATGTGTTTTATTAGGTGTATATATCATGGTAAAATTATACACACAATTTATCATATAATATCATTAAATTTATAAGAGGAATTAACAGATTCCCCAAAAGATGCAATAAATGCCTTGATGGTGATAATAATAGACTACAATGTTTTATAATGTTTCTAAGTAAAAGTAATGTGCATATATGTCTATGAAGAGGTGAAATGGGCTCATTGAACCATGGAATAAACCTATAAAGATAGAAAATTTAATACATTAAAAATAATCTTAGAAATATTTCTAGTTATATAATAGAAATTCAATCTATTTTATATTTATTTGATCAAATTCACATATATAATTCATTAAATTTTAGGTTTGAGATTAAATACAATGGTGGTTAGACAAGACACAATTCATAATTGTTTTGAGAACATGAGGTCATGAGTCATCACTAAACATGAGATGGATGAGGTGAGTACTAATTCTAGTAAATTTTATCATTTTTTCAAAATAAATGGAATTACTAAAAAAATTATATAAGTTAATTTTACGCATTTTGATACTATTTAGGAAAGCCACAGATTATTTCATCTTTCTACCTATAAAACCTTAGCTTTCTAATTATATATCAAGGATGTCAATTGTTCCCCCATATTAAGACCCAATTATTGCAATTTTGATCCATTTTTGACTGATTTTGATCAAGTAATTTTTTGATAAATTTCCATTTTTTTAGTTTTATCCATGTTTTATTTATTTATATTGATTTTATAGTACATGTTTTTTTAATTTTTTGTGATTGCAAGCTATGATTTGTGTCATAGAATGTATGTAAAGTCAATATATGTACACCATGTTAGAGGGTTTTCTATGTCACTAACCTATAATGCATCTAGGGATATGTGTGGCCGAATTGTGGCTTACATAAATTTCATATTATCCTATTGAGTTTATCTATGTTTCTAGTATGAAAAGCCTATGGAATAACCATGGCTAAGTAGAATATATAGGAGTTAGTGGTTAGTATTTTATCATCATATTATGAATTCTACTCTTATTGCATGACTTTTGAGGTTCCCCCTAAAATTAGCTCAATCATTATTATCAAGTATCATTCTCTTTTATAAATTATTATTGTGGATTTTATTATTCTACTCTTAATTCTTTGTTATATTATGCATTCATTATGAATCATCTAAGTAATTTCATTAAAAGTGGTATCATATCATTAATTTGGGCTAGTTTTTGTTGTGTTTTGTTTGGATCTAATGTTGTGGTAATATGAATAATTGAAGGATGGAAACAATAAAAATTATAATTTTCAAATAATTTATTTTTTAAACCACTACAGTATTGTTTGAATTCTTTAAAAAAAAAAAAGTTTTTTTCATATCCTTGTGCAAATTAGTAGTCGTTGGACTCATCTTGGTGAGAGAATAATAATGGTATAATCTATTGGTATACTATTTTTAGGCCTAAAACCTTCCATCTTAGGGTTTTTTTATGGTTATTCCTAGTACTTGAGGATGCAAGAAAGGTCAAGCCACTCAAAAAATTCCTCACATGGATGACATGGAGGATAGAACTTCAAATTTGTTGGTTTCTAAGGTGGCTCAACAAATTTAGTCAAATATATAACCCATGTTGAGGAAAGATGATCTTGATGTAGTAAAATTGGAAATGGATTATCTAAAGGATCAATTGTTAATTATGAGTGCTTAGTTTACCTCTATTATGGTGTAGATTCTATAAAATAATCCTTTGCCACTCTAAATGAATTTGAACACATATAATAATCACAACTCTAATACAAGTTTGAAGCATATACTATCAAAAGTGTAAGTTTACAACTTTAATGGTAAGGATTCACTCATTTAGATCAATCAAATCAGAAATTTATTTTATCTACATCAGACCCCATGCATGAAAAAGGTGTTAAAAATATATCTATTTATTAAATGATTATTTAATTTGGTATAATTAGTTGTGTTCTCAAGGATTCCATAATATATCATTATGTGTGGATGACATCACTGAGAATAAATTGACTAACCTATTCTTGGGGGGATTAAATATAAAATTAAACTTGAGGTTTGTATGTTTAATGCATCATTTTTTTCTGAATCCATACCATTTGTGTGTCATGTAAAGGAAAAAATCTTTTGTCAAAATAAGGGTTTTCACTCATGGTCATGAAGACAATTTCCCACCACCAACACTTTAAAAACCTACAAGATTTAACCTTCAACAAATTGAAGATAATCCTTCTAAAATGTTATCTTTTATCTTGAAAATAAGTGGAGTAAGGAATATAAATGTATTGAAAATAAGTTGTTCTAAATTAAAGGTGTCAATGAAGATGAAAATGATGATGAGGCCTCATGTGAAGGTATGGAGTAACTAAAAGAGGAATCTAAATATTTTCACCCTACTATCTCTTATCATTCCCTGTTAGGTATAGTTACTCTTAAGACTCTTAAGGTGGTGGGATTCCTCAAGAAACAAAAGGTGACAATGTTGATTTACTTAGGAAGTATACATAATTTCATAAAGGCTACTCATTTGAACTATTTTATTTATCAATCTCCATAATTCCAAGTCATGACTATATATGGTGGTATAATTAACTATTATGGAAAACTCTATACTATTAAGATTATAATGGGGGACTACTTGCTTAATTATGCTATTTTTTCTATTCTTTTGGGTGGGGTTGATATTATTTTATGGGTACAATGGCTCATGAATTTGATCACAATAAAGATGAAATTCTAATAACTATTCATGCACTTTCATTTAAAAGGTAGGACATTTGAAATACATGGACTATAGGAAATGTCTCCCCAATTGGTTAGTTAAGATTAGATGATGAAGATTACTAAAGAAGGGGTTGAAATGTTTATAACATAGTTGGTTTAATTAGAAGTTCAATAAACACATGTATCTACACATCTTGATTTACAAATAATTCTTGATGACCATTCAACAATTTTTTGATGCATTTTGAAAAGGGTAACCACCCAATAGTTAACATGATCATGCCATAATCCTAATTAAAACTATAACACCACCAAACATTAGACCATATAGTTGTTAATATGCTTAGAAAAGAGAAATTGAAAAAATGGATCATGAAATGTTGGAGGTAGGTATTATCTAACATAGCTAAAGTGAATATTATTCCCCAATGGTCAAGGTGAAAGAGAAGGCTAACACTTGGAAAATGTGCCCTAAATATATATAACTCAATAAGTACACCATCAAATATAAGCTACCTACTATAGTCCTTGATTATTTGTTAGATGAATTACATGGTGTTGCTTATTTTACCAAATCAGATATTCATTTTAGGTAACATCAAATTTAGATCAAAGATGAGGATATCCATAAAATAACTTTAAAAAATCATGAAATCCATTATGATTTTATGGTCATGAATTTTGGTCTCACAAATACACTATATACATTTCAGATTTTGATGAATACTAGTTTTAGGCCTCTTTTAAGGAAGTTTGTGTTGGTGTTTGGGAAGAACATTTGAAGCATGTGAATCAATTACTATTAATTATAAAATGCCATCAAATTTATGCAAAACCTTCCAAATTTTATTTTAGAATCCATGAGGTGGAGTACTTGGGTCATATTGTTTCATATGAAAGATTCAATTTAGGTCTAATAATTTCAAAGCTATGATGGAGTGGCAAGTGCCAAATACCCTCAAGAACCATTGTAGATTTTTTAGGCTAATAGGGTACTATCATAGCTTTGTAAAAACTTATGGAAACATAACAACTCCAATTATAGGCTTGTTGAAAAAATATTGATACTATTACATTAAATAAGAAACTATGTCATTTGAGTAGTTGAAATAAGCTATGTGCACTACTATAGTTTTAGAAACCCTTGATTTCTCCAAAATATTTGTCATTTACTATGATGCATCAAGATATGGTATGGGATTAATATTAATGTAATAAGGAAGATGCATTGCATATGAGAGTAATCAAATAAATGGGGGAAATAGTCTAAATTAAATTTATGAAAAAGAGATGATGGTTATTATTCATGTAGTCAAGTAATGGAGACCTTTTTTGATGGGTTGACACTTTTAGGTAAATATTGATCATGATAATCAAAAATATTTTTTGTAACAATGATTTTAATTTAAAAAATGGGTGACTAAAATGTTGTGATATGAATTTTAAATATTCAATAAGAAAGGAAAAGAGAATATGGTACAAAATAAACTTTATAGGAGAGATGAATCAATTGAGGCACTATTATGCATAATGACCATTTGGAAAGTAGTTTTGTTAGAAGAATAAAGATAATAATGGGAGAATTACAAGGATACATAAGTCTTGGTTCAAAATATTTAGTATGGTTAAGATGTTTTTGAAAATTTTGAGTGGAAATGGAACACATTATGGTATAAAGATAGATTGTACCTATATAAAGATTATATCCTCAAACACATGATCATTCAGGAGCTTCATGCATCTCCAATTGGGGGAATTCATGATTTTTAAATACATATAATTTCATCAATAAATATTTATTTTTGGATGGAATTAATGTGGATATACATGAATTTGTGGTATAATGCATGTTTTATCAACAAAAAAAGGAAAAATTATTAAGATACTAGGTATTCTACAACCATTTTCCATCCTTGGATAGTGGTGGGAGGAGGTTTCCATGATTTCATTATAGGGTTGTCAAGATCTGAAGGTAAAAATGTCATCATGGTAGTTTTGGACAAGCTCACAAAATATTCTAATTTTTTTCATTATCACAACCATTTTTAGTCATTAAAATAGATGATGTTTTTCATAATACAATTCAAGCATTGTATAAGATCGTAAAAATCATTATAAGTGATCATAATCCTTTCCTCACCACTAAATTTTGGACTAAGTTATTTTAAAGTTTGAGTACTCAATTGTTTTATATCTTGTCTTATCATCCTCAATCTAATGGGAAAATAGAGGTTGATAAAAAATTCCTAGATGGGTATTTCTTTTTTTTTATATTAGATAAACATGAGCATTGGGTCCCTTGGTTAACACTAGTAGAATGGTGGTATACCTCTTCCTTATATACCTATTATAAATGTATCCCTTTATGTAACTTTATGGATATCATCCTCCATCACATTAGCTTTGAAGTTAAAATCTAAGGTTCAAGTTGTTAAGGAACATGCTCAACATCAATAGGAGGTATCAATTGGTTTAAGGGAGAATTTAGCAATATCACATAATATAATGAAGCATCAAGATGTTCAACACATGTGAGGCATTTTGATATTAGTGATTATGTATTTAGTTTCTTGCATCCATATAAGTATATGTATTTGTAGTAACTAAAAAGGGATAACACAAAAATTTCTATGTACTATGTCCCCTATTAGATACTTTAAAAATTTGGTAGTGTGGCATACATGATATAAGTACCTCAATCCACTCGCATACATCATGTATTTAATGTATCTTACCTAAATAAGGTTAATGGAAAGATATTTTATATGCAGATTGAGTTACCTAAATTGGATGAGGAAGGAAAAGTCTTTTTTTAACCTAAGGAGATGTTTCACACAAGAAAAAAAGGCTAAAAATAAGATAGATTAATGATTATTTGATGAAGTGGAAGCATCTAAATCATGAATATTTAAAATGGGAGGATGAAGTTTTCATAAAATAACACTTAGAGTTGATTTAACGTTAGGGGAAGTTTTGTTTTTAAGCTGAGGGGCATTTGATGCCCTTAATATATAGTGAGTCTAGGGATATGTGTGGCCTTCGTAAGGATTACATACTTTTCATATTATCTTATTCCATTTCTCTATGTTATTAATATGGTCAGATAATGGAATAACCATGGATTAGTAGAGTATATATAATGGGCAATGGATAGTATTTTATTATCATATTGTGAATTTTTTTCTTATTGCATTTTTTAGAGGTTCCCCATTAAGTGGATTGGTTATTATTATCAAGTATTCTATACTTTTATTAATTATTTTTATGGATCTAATTATTCTTGTTTTGCTTATTCGATATATGAGTCTATTATTGAGAAACATATAAGTAATTTCAATACAATATTAATTGTTGACTTATGTCAATCCTTATTTGTGTAAAATTATAATAGTCCAAGATATATTTATGCATATAATTATATTTTTATTAATAAAAATATAGAAATTCACCACTTACATTGGCATATTCAATTATGTATGAGTGCATAGATGTCTCACCTTAAGTGTAATAGAGAGAGAGAGAGAGAGAGAGAGAGAGAGAGATAATTGGGAACCTCATATTAATAAAGTGACATGATGACAAAGACTATGCATTGTGATAATTATTGATAAAACCCTAAATTTACATATATCTCAAATAAATATTAATACGATAACATTATCTACGTAAACAATCACCATAATAACATCTTGGTCAATTGATATATTAATAAAACCTTATAACAAGATACATAATGTGTATTCACATAAATATTTAGATTATACCACTCTTTTATATTATTAAAAGCTTAATTATAATATTATGTTACCCCATGCCTTTGATAATAATAAATAAATAAAAATATAGAACTACTCATGCACTAAATTAGTTTAGGTAGCCTAACACTCCAAAAACCTATAAAAAAACTAGCTCTAAGTCCTTTGAAATTGTAATATTATCTCATATACCAAGTTACAAATGAGGAACTCAAGATGCATGTTTATAAGTTATCTATAACCCTTGACCTTGATAGTTATCAAGATCATTTTTTTGATGCATTTTGTATACCCTAGGGAATGTCTAGATGGTGATAAATTATCACACACTCTATGTATCTAAAATCTTTCCCCATGTGATTCCTTGTTCACCTTTGAACTTGTGAAACCTATGACCTTGCATTAGTGACACATGCCTACTTGGGAGACACTAATTAACACCCTCAACCTTTGGAATTTAACTCCACTATCATACCCACAATACATTTTCCTTAGACATGTTTTACCTTTATGAAAACATTGTACTTGTGCCCTTGTACAGAATAAAAAACTCTATGGATATCATAAATAGAACTTATGTAGTGTCAAAAAATTGTAACATTTCATGATAAATCACTTAGTTCCTTATCCTAAGGTCACAATTTCCCCATACTAAATTATTATCTATCCTCCTACAAGGTTTTTTTTGGGTCCAACACACCACATTACTCAAAGTCTACATATGGGGACCCTTATGCTTAGCATAGTTATTTTTTATTTTTTTCATACTAATATGAGATATTTTATGAATGCCACTCAAGTTTCATAAATTGGGTTCCATTTTGGTTACTAAGTCATGTGTCAATTCTATTTTGATTAATGTAGTATATCTTAATTTAGGCATTTATTCATTATGACTAGAGAATCTTTGACAAAGTTTCATTTAAATTGTGGATTATTGTACAATAATTTTCCTATATGGAAATGTTTTCCATTTAAACAATTTTATTTGGTTTATGTTATCTATCATTTATTCAAGATATTTTGTGTTAAATCATTTTCCTTATGATATATTATTAAGATTTTTTTACTTCATTTGGATCTTTATTCATGCATATTAAATTAAAATTCCAAGTTAGGTAATCATCATTTTAATTTGAAATGTTTGTAAATAAATGAATTTCATTTAGATAGGTGTTTTTTTTTGAGTCTACATTACTTAGACTTTATTCACATTGTACTAGTTTTATAATTCAAGTCTTTGGCTTTCAATAGTTCATAATACAATTTGATAGTCAAGATTTACCAAAGCCATTTATATTCTCTACATGTCAAAATATTTTTAAACTAGAAATCCCCATAATTAAATATCTATAAAAAATGATTAAGGCTTTTTAATTCCCTAAGTATGGATATTGTGCCATGCAACATGATCCTAGTGGCATAGCGCAATAGAGACTCAATAGGATATGTGAATACCTATACCCATGAAGCCTTAGGATTTCACCATTTGGAACCATCCTATAAGCCTAGAGACATGGGTATATACTAGTAATAATAAATCCCCATACCCATAAATCCCTAATATTATGCCACTTGGTACCATCTTGGAATCCTATATTGATGGTAGTATGAAACCTAGAATCACATGGCTCTGACTAAGCATGAAGAGCCTAGGAATTCAATAAGAGGCCACATGGAGATGAGTAATAAAATTATAAGTTAATTACTAGAATCAATGAGATATTTACTTATTTCATCATCTTACTAACCTATATTTGGCATCAACATAATTCATTAACAACCAAGTGAAGTAGTGGAGAACCAAAAAGGTGGCAAGTGGTAGTGAAGTAGACACAAAATCCTCCTCCTCAATTATTAGGAATGGTAAAGGAATTTTAACCCAAGAATATCAATTATTGCTAAAAAAACATCACACAAGGAATATATATATATGATATGCAAAAAAAATGCAAATCATATATTATTCAAAATGAAACATGCTAGTATAATAGGAAAGCTCTTGCATAAATAGGCAAGGCAAAACACAAAACTAGCCTAACTGGACAATGTTGGACAAATACTCGCATATGCCAAACTAACTAAAATATTAAATATATATATAATACACTATAAAATTTTATAAATGCATGCAAAACATAATTTAACACCCACCCCCTCAAGTTAAGTAAGGGGATAATAAAATCCAAATAATAAATAGTGGCATATCCATAGTATGAGTCCTAAAAACAAGGCTTTATAAGGTACTCACACAATATATGTATCCATTAAATTAATAAATATGTCCTCATGAAATCCCCCAAGGAAAATTTATGAAACCCCAAGCATGCCATGTAACTCAAGAAAACAAAGTGATGCAAAAGGCTTCATGAAGATGTCTATAACCTGTTGCTAAGTTGGAATTACTTCAAGTTGAGAACACCATCCTAAATGTGCTGATTAATGAGGTGTATATGGACCTCAATGTTATTTTTACACTAATTATCAACTAGGTTGTGAGATATGTTAATTTCACTATGGTTATCATACTGAAGTACAGTGGGTGAATCTTACATGAAGCCAAACTCTATCAATAACTAATGAAGCAAAGAACCTGCTAACTTGCTATAACTTGTTCCTTGTTCTCATCCTATGTAGATGAAAGTAAAATAGCCTATTATTTCTTAAAAAACCAATAAATAGGTTAAAAACCAAGACAAAATATATATCTATAAGTGGAACACCTGTCATCAAGAGAACCTATCCAATCTAGTTGACTGAATCCAACCATCTGAGTAGAACCCCTAGTGTAGTGTAACCCAAAATGAGTAGTGCATTGAAGATATCATATAATCCTCTTGGAATCATACCAATTATTATCATGAGGTTCATTTGGAAACTTAGATACAAGCCCAACTACAAATGAAATGTCAAGGTGAGTATGGTTCAAATACATAAGACTCCCAACCATCTTCCTATACAATGTAAGATCATAAAGTGGAGTAGTACAACAAGCAGTAAGATTCACGCCCATACTAAAATTTAGGACTTATATTTAAATAAACCATGCAAAAATGCTAAAGAACATCAAGGGTATACTTATAATGACTCAAATAAATCTATGTATCTGACTATGAAATTTGTAAACCAAGGAAGAAATACAAAATTCCAAGATCTATCATTTCAAATTATGTTCAAAGTACCTATTGAATAGTCTAAATATAATATGAGGATCTACATGTGAGAATTATATCATTAACATACAAGACTATAATAACAATTTACTCCTCAATACACTAAGCATACACTATGGGATTGGAGTGGTAGTAAACAAATCTAGTGGAGAGAATAAATGAATCCATCTTATCATACCAAGCCTGAGGGGCTTTTTTGAGACCATAAAGAGACCTCCTAAGTTGACAAAAAAGAAAATAATAATGAAAAAACCCAGTAGGATACTCCATATATATTTTTCATGAAATTTTCCATGTAATATATCACTCTTAATGTCCATCTAATATATTGGCTAACCTTATGATGTAGAAAAAGAAAGTATAAGGAAAACAAAATCCATCTTGGAAATTGGCACAAAAGTTTTAGAGTATTCAATAAATTTTAATTACAAGAATCCCTTTTCAATAATATGTGCCTTATACATGTCAATGGACCCACCAACTATGTACTTGGTGCATTAAATTCAATTTTTCCCAACCAACTTTATTCCCTTAGGAAGAGTGACCAAACCCTAAGTGTGACTCTCCATCAATAAATAATACTCTTATATAATCACATCATCCCACTCATATATCCCATGAACCTATGAAAAAGACTATGGATCCTTAAATAATTCCTAACACAAAATTTTAATAATTATATAATGTGCATGATGATTTCAAGTAGGTATAAAATCTTGTATGAATGGTGTTACCTAATAAACTATAGGATGAGCCCACCTATTCATAGTGGCAACATTAGTGTGAATAATATCCTCATCCTCTATAACCTCCTTAGGAATCTCCTAAATTGGGACCACAAATAATGAATCCTTGAGAGGAGTTGAATCATCTAAAGAATAAGAAGGCATGGAAGAATATGAAGAGTCATGAGATGTGGAGTGTTTATCAAAAAATATATGTGTTTGAAAATGAACATCATGAGTATCAAGATATAAAATATGATAATATCTCATGTCCTCACAATACCCTAAAAACCAAAGGTTTGCTCTTATTATCTAATGATTTCCTTTTTATTTTTTGTCAAAAACACATAAGGTCTCCCACATACTCAAAAAAATGAGACATTGGGCTTAGTTCCATACCAAGCATCCTATGGATTCATATTATCAAGTCTTTAATGTGGTGTTTAGTTCTAAATTTAGTTCACATAATTAACTACCTCCATCCAATAAATAGGAGGTAAATCCCATGAATGCAGCATGTAATTATCCATCTCCTTCAGAATTTAGTTATTCCTTTCTACTAAGCCATTTTGTTGTGGATTATGTGAAATATAATATTATTTAACAATACCATGGGCATCTAAAAAATTAGTGAACTCTTGACTGAATTACTCCCCAACATTATCTATACTAAGCTTCTTGATGTAACCTGATGATTGTTTCTTGACCAAATCCTTAAATACTTTGAAGTAATTAAAGACATCACTCTTGTAATAAAGGAAATAAACCTAATTATGCCTTGATAAATTATCAATGTAGGTAAGTGCATATTTATATCCATTGATAAAATTAGGAAAGACCATCAAATCACTATACACAAGCTCAAGTGGTGAACAAGTCTCATGGATGTACCCTTAAGAAATGGATCTTAGTGTTGTTTCCCCAATGCAAAATTGAGGCAAACTCCATCATGATATGAAACTATAGGAAGACCCTCTACCATAATATGAGTTCTCAACTCCTTCAAATATTTATAGTTTAGGTGTCTAAATCTCTCATGCCAAAGCTGACTCTCATAATATGCATGAGAAACTAAACATGTCCCTATAGGAGAAGTGTCATAAAAACCCTCAAAACAGTAAATTTAATAACTATGATCAATAAAATTCTATGCAATAAGTATGTGTGGCTCTAAAAAAGATCAAAATTCAACACTATATGGTGTGAAAGTCAAAATCTTACACTGACCATAATGGCAAAACTAATAAATTAAAAGTAGATTGGTGGTGATGTGTGAAACATATAATGCATAATTGATGCAACCATCATCAATATATATGTCACACTTCCACTTAATATAAATTAAGGAAGGATATATAACCTTAATGTTTTAAGAAGAAATCAAATTGACAGATACAAAGGACACCTTGGTAGAAGTCATATGGTGTGAATCACTAGAATCTAGAACCCAACTATATGAATTGGTTAACTGTGATCTCCCAACAACATCAAGTGCTTTCCCATGCTCATGAGATTGAGGAGTGTAGATAGAAATCTTTTGTTTTATAATGGCATCCTCTAAATCTTGAATTATTTTGAAACACCTAGACTCTTCATGACTAGTCCCCCATAATAGGAGCAAGATAGGTTAGACATATTCTTAGATTTGGAAGATGGTTTAGGTTTATATGTATTAGTGTTAGGATTGGGTGCATTTTGATATGGAGGAGGAGTGCTATTATTCTTACTCTTTGTTTTCCCCTTAGTATTAGGATGTGATGCAACTAATGCTTTTTGAGATTTAAAAGACTCAAGGTGAGAAAATTTGTATTCCTCCCTCATAAGTATCTCACAAAACAACTCTAGATCTAACATTTTGAGTGTGGTACCTAAGGCATCCATACTAGAGAAAAATGTAGAAGTAAAGATTTGGAATGGTCAACTTAGACAAGATCAAATACACACACTATTCATCCTTTTTATATCATTTAATCCGCTTCAATTATGTCAACAAATGCTTAAACTTAGTGAATTAGTCTACAATAGAGGCAAAGTCATCTATATTTAGTGAAGTAAGATCCACTTCAAGTTCCATGGCTCTCAAGTGATCTAATTTACCAAACATACCATTTAACTTAGTATACATTTTGAATGGAGAATCATACCCATAAAAATGAAAAAATATACTATCACTCACATATCCATCAATCAAGTCCATACACTCTTCAAACTTACATTGGCACAATTTTTTTTCGAATTTACATGTAAATTGTGGTTATGTTTTGTTCATTAGGGACCATAATCCTTTGCACTTTATGATTGTTTCCATTTAAAGTATCCAAGTATGATAATTATGTGTAGTAAAAGGCTCTCAATGGTCAACACCATAAGTATAATCCTTACTAAAAATAAACAAATAGTAGAAAGAATGCAAAAAGTGTGCACAAAATTAGTACTGAGACAACCCTTAGAAGATTGTATTACAAGATCCCTCCCAGTTTGGTATTTTAAAAAAGTCATATATTTTTACAAATTAATGACACTAATGGATAAATAATAAAAAATAATGTTCTTTTAAAAATAATAGAACTCAAATATGAGTTACAGTTGAAAATTTAAAATCATTACGATTTCTCATAAAATGGGTCAAAACATTTTTAAAAGCACTGCAAATAGGTTTTTGTGACCAAATTATATAAGCACATAGTAATCCAACCACATGTTGGAACTAAAATTGAACCATGGACTTAGAAATGCCAATTAATGTGAAAAAATATCCTCTTAGTTACCATTATGCTTGTGTAGGAAAACTATGATTCTTCTTGAAGAAAAAAATATAGCTTGGAAATAAAAAATGAATAAAACAAATTATTTTAAGAGGATAAAAAAAGTTTACTATTGCTTTTAGATCTAGATCTAAAATAAGGACACCATAATAAAATATAAATTGGTCAAAGGATAAAAAATCCAATGCTAAGTTTTCTCTTCAAACCTAGTCAAATCTTGAAAAAAGGTGTCAATGTAGAAAATGATGTCTAGCCATTAGATAGATGATGTCTACCTCCCATAAGCAAATCCAATGAAATAAAAAAATAGATCTTATGCAAATATAATGCAATAAAAAATATCTTATGCAAATCTAATATAGAAGAAAAGGAGTTTCCATGTTAAAGCTTCCAAACTGATCTTCTCTTCCAATGCATATGCACTCTTAAGCCTTCAAACACCCAAAAAAAATTAAAAACATAGGAAAAAATGAAACTTAGATATGAAAACTTCTTATTTACAGTATCAAATCTAATGCCACTATTAGTAATCTCTACAATAAAATATAAAATTCCTCTCTCTTTTCTTATAGCTCCTTATACCATGCCTTTTCTTTGTAATGCATATCTATAAAAGTTAATGATAAAAAAATGCCAAAAAAATATTCAATGTAGATTAAAAAACTATTTTTAGATGCCTTAGCATAGAATATTGAGATGCCTTTATTCCATTTTGTAGATCTAATTTGAAATTCCAAATGTAAACTTAACTCCTCTCTCCTCTTTCAAACTCTATCATATAATCATTCCAATGCCTCCTTTCTCCTCTCCTATTTAAAACTCTAATGTAGAATCATTCTAATGCCTCTTTTAGGTTTATTCTAGGTGTAAATAAGTAGATCTCCATGTGAAGCTTGAAAACAAAAGCTTCAAAAATAAGGAAATATTTAAAAAGTCTTGAAAAAGGGCACCAAGATCTCCTCACATGCCTCTCTTCTATTCTTCCTCTCCATGAAAAGGGAGGAAGAAGTGGCAAGGGAAGTGCATGACAAGGGAAGAAGAAGTGGTAAGGGAGAATTCTGAATCATCAATGAATATGGAACAACACCTCAAAGATTTGGTACCATGTCAGGAATGGTAAAGGCATTACACCCAAGAATCCAAAGTGTTAGAAATAAAATAGCACACAAGGAAGCTATGGATATGATATGAAAAAATAAGGTAAATCATATAATATTCAAAATGAAGAATGCTAGTATAATAGGAAATTTCTTGCATAAATAGGCAAGGTAAAACATAGAACTAGCCTAACTAGCCAATGTGGAATAAATCCTCACATAGGACAAACTCACTAAAAAATAAAATATCTAGCTAATACACTAAAAAATGTGAGAAATGCATGAAATACATACTTTAACATCAACATACATCCAACATAAATTTTATTAAAAGGGTAAATACCAAGTGACAACCAAGTGATAGCTTATGTCCAGTTCAAATCAAAGATGATAGGTAAATGAGATAAGGTGACTATAGGACATAGACCTAAGAATTTTAAGCTAGATAGAACATAAAGTTAAACTAACCTCCACCAAAGATATTTTGATATAATAATAAGAATAAAATGAACATAAATGTATTAATGGTAGAGGAGTGTTAATTGCAATTGTGCACCAATATCTCACTACACAATAACATTATCAAAATTGAGTAATTTAGAGTAGTACAAAATGGAATAAATATAATTCTTTTCTTTAAATTCCTATATTTATAAAGTTAAAATATTCCATTATCCAATTTTTCCTAGTCATTAATATTTAATAAATAAGGATCTTATTTAGCATAAACTCTAGTATCATTGAGATAAGCATAAGAAATTTAGAATGGACGAAGCTAATTCATGAATTGATTACTCCATCATTAGGATTAATCTAGAATGATGTGGTTGCTCATCATCGGGTTGTTAATCATTTAGTGGAATTAATTTAATACTATTGAGTCCCTATTATTCATTGCATATTATATTACATTTGAGATTAAATCCACTTCCATCCTAGAATTTGTATCTATAATTATGCCCTGACATTATCGTTATCTTTTCTTGATGTGTTATCATAAAAAAATGATCTCTAATTATTTATTCCATTTAATTTTTATATCAATAAGATTTAATTTATGGGGTGTATCATGTACATGGTGGACTAATATTGTCTATATAATCAACATTTATTTCTATTGTGAAAAGTTGGTAGATTTGACCCTAAAACAATGTTAGAATCATGCTAGGATTACACCTAATTTTTCCTCATGCTTTTAAATTCAATTGTATTCCATGATCAACACATTTAAGTCAAAAAATATTTAATTATTCAGCCAGTATTTCACTTCCCTTCCTACTAGTTTTTTCTTGATGGTTTACCAAATATAAAGATTTGAGAAGTGATATATGCAAGGAAGTTTCTAATGTTGTTGGTATGCAAGTGGATATACAATTAGATTGGGCATCAACTAGTTTAATTAGATTTGAGAGATCATATAGGTTATCTTGAGGCATACATTAGTCATGGTGTTTAAATAGCTATAGCCTGGTGTAATTGATTTCTTTGAATTGAGTTCTATATTTCATGTTCACATATTATGCCTTGAAATCTTACTCATTTTGGTGTTTCAATTTATGTAATAGCTAGATTTGATGTCTAATGATTAAATCCATACCACATTATTATAATTTTTAAATATTGGAAGACCTATCCCAATCAACTTATTTATCTCTTTTCTACCCTACTCTTCCCTCTCTTTTACATTTTTTAAATGAGAAATGATCTACCCATTTATAGAGGAATTGATAGTGATATATTGAATATATAGAGGAAAATAATTATACCTTTGGAAAAAATAATAATAGCCTACCCATGCTATATCATTTGGATCACCAATAGATCCTAAAAATAAGGGTTTTTTTTCCCATGAGACTTTGATTGTTATTTTTCATTTATATTAGTTAGTTCCTAACTATGTTTGAGTGAGTCATAATTTTAGCGTAACATAAATTGGTTCTAAGAGGGCCCTAGGTGCCATATTGTAGATCTTATAGTTTGTCTAATTTTGAAATTTTGTATGTTATAAGATTATTCATTGATTAATACCATAAATTTATATTTATTCTTATATCTATTATGTGCTTAAAATTCATACTAACAAGAGATTAGGCTTTTCACTCTAGAGTCTTATTCAAGAGTCACATGATCTAGAATCAAGATGGGGTAAAGAAGATTAATTTTTAACCTCTTAAAGAACATAGATGTCCTAGATATGATTGAGGTAGACCCATGAGATTATTTTACCCAACCATATCATCACCAAAATATATGACCAATAAACCAATGCAAATGGTTGCATCTTGACTACTTAGATTAAACATAAATGTTCTCGATGATGTACATGATTTACTTAGAAACATTGAGGGTTATCTTCCAAAGTTCACTCTAAATAATGGAAGGAATATAGAGGAACACATTACATCATATAAAAATATATTATATTTATTAATGTTGAGCATTATAATGTAGCTTTTAGGTCATTTCCATTCACCTTACTTGATCAGTCTTATGAATAGATCCTTAACCTTCCTAAAAATTCAATTTTAGGATGGAATCAATTGAACATCACATTTTTATCTAAGTTTTGTTAAGTAGTAGATCCAAGTATATTATACCATCAATTTACTTGCATTATAATTAAATACAATGAGCCTATATGTAATTTCAATACATGTTTTTATAAAATGTATAATAGGGTAAAATATTTGTATAGGCCAAGTGCCCAATTAGTCTTATAAATTGTCAAAAACATAATGGATATTTTTAATAACACTTTCATAAGGATATATCCAACTATCATTGATTTTACTCTTTTATATGTTAGAGTAATAAAATTGGATATGAAAATCAATCCATAGGGACACATGTTGGCTCTCATTCCAAATGTTTTTCCAATCATGCTAGTGTTGAACTTAATCCCACCTTCAAATCAAGGTGCACCATTACCATAATATATTCCAATTACATTTAAGTTATAATTGTCTCATTATACCCCTAACCAAAATTTAGTACTTCTTAATCCAACTGATAGTGAGGTAATGCCTTAGTCTTATGATCTAATTTTAGTTTTAGTAGCAGTCAATAAGATGTAGAATTATCCTCAAGATGCAACTAAACTAGAGTGAGATACAATACAAGTAATGGTTAAAATATTAAGAAATAATTTTATAAATTTGAAAAAATAAATAGGAAGCTATATTAGTGGAAATACAACTTCAATTTCACTTATCAATGAGATTATAGACATTGACACTAAACTTCTAGATTGCTTCACTTTTGACATTCCAAAAATATCATTGCCTCCTTACTTTAATGATCAATCACATTCCATTATTGATTTTGTGATAGAAGTAAACATTAGGATAGATCAAAATCCCAAAATAGTCAAACTGGGGACCATCTCTTACATCATAATAATGTGAGCTCCTCATAGAGTTACTTAAAGAATTTATTGACATATTTTCATGGAGTTATGCTAACATGCCTAGGTTAGATCCTTCACTATTAGTCCATAACTTGGTTATTCATCTAAATGCAAAGCTAATCAAAAAGAAGTTATGAAATATGCATCTCAATGTGGATTTTATGTTCAAAGAAGATTTACAAAAAAACTTAGAAGCTATTTTTATTTACCCCATAAATTATTTAGATTGGATTTCCAGTATTGTCTCTGTAACTGAGCCTCAAGGTGGCATTAGAATGTGTACATATTTTTAGGATACCAACAAGGCATGTCTAGAAGATGACTTCCCTCTTCCTAAAATTGACATGATTATAGATTATACTACTAGCTATGAAATGCTTTCTCTCATGGATGGATTCTCAAGATACAATCAAATCAAAATCGCCCCTAAGGAATAGCACAATATGCATTTTATTACTCAATGGGGAACATTTTATTATCAAGTTATGCATTTTGGTCTTAAAAAGACAAGCACAACTTATCAATGGGCTATGACCATCATCTTTCATGACATGATGCATGACATCATTGAACATTATGTTAATGACATTTTAGGGAAGTCTCGTTTCATATCATAAGACCATGTGGTTTTACGAATAATTTTTGAATAATTATAGTAGTATAAGGTATGACTAAATCCCCAAAAAATGTGTATTTGGTGTCACTTTATGAAAAATTTTGAGCCACCTTTTATTGGAATTCAAAATTCCCATAATCCTTTGAAAATATTAAACAATATTTGGCTAATATACCTATATTGTCACCACCCATATCAGGAAAACCTTTGCTCCTATATGTTTTAGTAACCCCATGTGTAATTGGTGCTCTTCTATCACAACATAATGATTAGGGTAAGGAGCAATCCATATATTATCTTAGTCACACATTAATATCATATGAGCTAAACTACACTCCAATAGAAAAATCATTCTTAGTCATGGTGTTTGCCTCACAAAATCTTTGGCACTATATGTTGAATAATCAATTATAACTCATTGCCAAAGTTGATCACTTAAAATATTTATTGTCCAAATCTACTCGTACTAGAAGAATGGTAAAATTAATAATATTGCTTAGTGAGTTTGACATTGAATATGTCAACCAAAAGGCTATTAAAGGATAGGTTATCAAGGATTAACTAGTTAAGGCACTACTTGAGGTGAATGATACCCTTGTCACAAATTTCCCAGATGAGTCTATCATGAATACTTCATAGTCAAATAACTAGAAGTTATACTTTGATGGCTTATTCACCACACATGCGTCAAGGGAAGGCATCCTCCTTATCAGCCCACAAGGTGACCTCATTCCAAAATATTTCCACCTTACCTTCCCATTATAAATAATATATCAAAATATGAATCCTTGATACTTGGCCTTCACCTAGATATTCAGTGGAATATCCAACACTTACAAGTATTCGATGACTCATAACTCATTATCAAGTAGGTCAATGATGAATTCCAAACAAAGGATTAAAATTTGCATCCTTATAAATATCTATTAAATCAATTAAAGACAAATTTTCAATTTATAACATCTGAGTAAGTTCCACGAGGAAGTAAAAAAGTGGCTAATTCAATGGCAACTATTAGCTCACTCATTGACCTCCCAAAAGATGTTTTAGAAGGAAACTTTCTAATTGACCATATGATTGTTCTAGCTCATCAATATTTGATCCATTTCAAATTTGTGTAATTAACGATCCTAGTCTTCCTTAGTACTATGAAATTTATAGTACCTTCATGAAAATGTCCTTTCCCCCTAACCTCAATTGTCACTAGCATAAGGCCTTCATGCATCACACTTCTTGATACACCATACTTGGTAGCATTATTTATCATCAAAGCTATGATGGAACCTTATTGAGGTGTTTGACATCGAAAGAGGCTTCCTAGGAAATCAAAGAAGTTCATGATGGTATCTATGGTGGGCACATAAGTGGAATGGCCCTAGCCAAAAAGCTCCTCCAAACTATTTATTACTACCCAATGATGGAACAATATTATTTCCAATATGTGAAAACATGTGTGGCCTATAAAAAACATGGAAATCTCATTCATGCTCTTGTGCAAGAATTACAACCATTATGAACCCATGGCCATTTTCCATATGGGGCATTGACTTAATTGGTAATATTAATCCAACATCATCAGATGATCATAAGTTAATTATCATGGCCATAAAGTATTTTACCATCTGGGTAGAGGAAATGCCACTTATACAATGAGCCTCTAGATCTCCAAGTTTATTCTTAATTAGATCATTTCCCATTTTGGCATATACTAATATCATTTTAGATAATGGTAAATCATTTAATAATTAGGAATTTGGGTCCCTATGTCAAATATATCATCAGTCATTATTTTTCCTCTCTTTATTATCCCCAGGGTAATGGACAAGCATAATCTACTAACAATACCCTCATTAAAATCCTAAATAAGGTAGTTAATCAAGTAGGCAGAAATCAGCACACACAACTATATCTAGTGTTGTGCTCTTGTTATACAAGTGTCTACACACCTACTCGGTCAAATCCACATGCCTTGGTTTATGGGAGTGAAGAAATTTTTCTATTAGAAGTGGAATTTCCCTCCCTTAGAATTTCACTAAGAGGTATTGTCACCAATCATAATCATAGGCAAAAACATCTACAAGAAATGGAACTCCTTAATGAGAAGCATTAGAAGGCCTTGGATCATCTACGATTATACAAAAACAAACTCAAATTCCAATACCATAATAAGATCTAGTGTAAGGATTTTTGAGTTGGTGATTTGATCTTGAAATTAAAAAAAAAAAACTAACACAAATAGAGATAAGAAGTGGAAGTTAGAAGCTAATTGGTTAGGTCCCTATATCACCATTTCCACATTTGGGTAAAGAACATATAAATTGGCCATGATTCATGGATAATAACTTGATTATCCCATGAACATCATGCATTTAAACAAATTCTAAACCTAAACTAGGTCACATCATCCTCTTTCAATGGGTCATTCCATATCCATTCCATCTACCCATCACATTTCCCAACTCTATGTGTGTGTGTGTGTGTGTGTGTGTGTGTGTGTGTGTGTGCGTGCATGCATGCGTGTGTCTAATGGTGAAAACTAGCTTGCTAACACCTTGGGAAAGTACCATGATGAAAACCAGTCCCTAACATCATGGTAAAATAACCCTAACCCTGAACTCAATAGTGGACATCCATTATATGGTTTTTGAATAGAAATGAGAGATAACTACTTTAGCATAAATAAAAAGCATGGCTTGTCAAATATCTTTCTTGGAGGGATATCTAATGTCACTTATCCAAACTTGGTATACACATCCCTAAATCCCATCATATCCTCATCAATCCTATCATGCCTTCACAAATCTTCTCTGACACGTGTGTTTCCCTCTAGACTCAACAACAACATCCCATCTCTAATCATTTTTGATGTATTTAAGCCTTAGGTCCATATTTCCCATTAAAAATCATTATTGAGGGTCATGGTATATAGGATTCTATTTTCTAGGTTTCTCAAGCATATACTATGATATTGATTCCTGAAGGGTCATCATGACCCCAGTTTTATAACCTAGTTGGAATACCATCTTGGACAAAATTTTGGGCACCACCTATCTTGTATATGGTCAATGAATTATCACTCAATCCATTGTAAATAATCATCTGTAATCATTTCATTACTCATGTAAATATCCCTATCAAACATTATCATTATTGATATATGCTATATTTGATTGTCTTATGTAATTATGTGTTTTATTTTATACATATATGTGTGAAATATGTGTGTGTGTGTACTTTATCAGTTACATTTGTTTTCATATCACTTTATGGGAACAAGGATGGTATGATTGACCCCTAAGTATTTATTTGAAAAAGGTCATATTTTAAACAAAATTCTCCCATGCATCTATATTCACATGCCTTGGGCCTATCATGTCTTTGGTACATAACTAAAGATGAAATATCAAAAGGGATTTCCTAAATTTCAATGGCTTCCATAACCATTATCCTTTTCTATCCTAACCATTCCCATTTACCTTTACCCAAGGCCTAAACCCATCCCATCCCATCACCACCCTAACTTTATAGTATAAGAGGATTTCCATCATATTTACTAAGGAATACTTTCTTCATGACATATCTAATCCACAAGGGTAAATCAAGTAACCATCATAACCTATACATAAGCCATGTCAAAATCACAATTAAAATCATACCCTACACATGCATTTTATGAAATTTAATCATTTATCTATAATCATCTCAAAACACATCATGCAATAACATCCAAAAATTAAAGAAATATCCTTTATACATTACATGTAACATCATCCATGATAATCAATGCATCTAAAACATATCTGTCCCTCATCATAACATCATAAACAAAATGCCAAAATCCAAAAACATGCCTAAAAGGAAATTAGATCATATACATCATGCCATCAATATGAATGAAACCCATAATATCTAATCTAACCACATCAAATAAATATAAAAACTATCATCATCATCACATAAAATAAAATGCATATCCTATCCATACACATAAAAACACTAAGTAATGTAAATACATCCCTCAACATCAAATCTCATCATATATATCCATGTGGATATTATATTTCTAGATTTTGATTTGTGTGTGTGTGTGTGTGTATGTGTGCGCGTGCGCATGCGTGCATGTATGTGTCTAATGGTGAAAAATAGCTTGCTAACACCTTGGGAAAGTACCATGATGAAAACTAGTCCCTAACACACACACACACACACACACACACACACACACACACACACACACACACACACACACACACACACACACACACACACACACACACACACACACACACACACACACACACACACACACACACACACACACACACACACACACACACACACACACATACACACACACACACACACACACACACACACACACACACACACACACACACACACACACACAAATCAAACTCTAGAAATATAATATCCACACGAAATCCATGTCAAAATATATCATACAATCACATGAAGCTAATTGGGAAAGAACAAGATAGAACTACAACATCCCCTATACGTATCAACAATCCTAAATCATAGTTTTGGTCTTAGTGGCATTGGTGGCCCTAGTGGTCTATGTGTTCCCCTTCAAGGCTATTGAACTAATGATTGACTAGCATGGAAGGAAGATTCCTATTGACCTGGTGGAACTTTTAGCTCATATAAATTATTATAGTATTTTGCCTCACATGTTAGTAGCATAATGTTCTTCATCACCTCCATCATACTTGACCCTCTCATGACCTAATCAACCTCATCTCTGGCTCTCCCAATGACTACCACTTGTCTAGTTAAAGTCTGAATATGAGCTTGAAGTTGTGACACCTATCTTAGGAATCCTATAATCTAGCTTGTAAAGTGGAAATATATGTTTGAGCCTAGGTGAGTTGCCCATATTTTTACACCACCTATGATTTAAGTGATGTGACATGCCTCTAGAGGTCAGTAATCTATCCCTAAAGCTACACCAACTACCCATCCCTATGAGCAACTTGAGACTATAAATATGATACCTACCACTATAACTAGGCTAATTGGCCATATCTCTAGGTAGTCATACTCTAAATATGGGCCTATAACTAATCCCACTCGCATGTCACTCTTAAAATCTCTACCACCTAAGCTTGTATCTCACCTTGTAGTCATATAACCAAATCTTGATCATCATCTAGCATTAGCTACTAAGATGGGCATGCACTACCACCTACCTATGTACTAGCCTATACCTATGGCTAAACTAGTCCCTATGCCCTGACCTATGCATGAAGTCTTGCTTATGGCTGGGTTTGAGGCCCCAACTTTGTTATTGTTTCTTGGATACCATCATCTACATCTATAGTGTCAATCCCATCATCTCCATCATATCTATCTCATGCTTACACTTGTCTCCTCCTCTGTAACTGAGCTCGATCCTACAACATTCTCCTCACAACCCCTCACTTGACCACCACCTGAGTCCATGTTAATACAGCTAGTATCTTGGGCTTCCACCATGCTACATAAACCATTAACATACCAAGATCTAGAATGAGTCTATAAAAATCCCACTAAATGGGTGCAATACTATCATAATCCATGCAGACATCTACCCTCTCTATAGGTCTCCCCACTATGGCCTATCTCACTCACTACATGAAAATAAATGATTTAGGCTTGGAACATCTTATATGAACCAAAATTAGTGATGTAAATGATTTGATTGATATCTCTCTATGATCAAATCACATAGACCCATCACATAGCACTATGTCAGCATATACTAGATCACAGCGTTGTCATTGTAGCCAAATTTAATGCTTCTATATGATGTAATATAATCAGGGTGTAAACTATCAAAATCTTCTCTATAAAACCATACCTCACTTGCATGCCACAACTACACCCCTAAAAACATGCACCACTAGAAGACCATAGGCTTCCCAATTCCTCATACTACTAGTTTACCTAAGGGCCACTAGATAGTGATGCACTCCCATATCCATATATGTAATAGAAAATATAGCCCAAAAATTTGTGCTCTCCTATATGAACCTAGGTTTATCTCCCTATACAAATGTGTTAAGACAACAAGCCCCCAATCAAATACTTGATTATCATGAATCATGTTTGCAACCACATCTCCTAGGCTAAAGTGGAACCATTATCTGCTCTTGTCTGATAGAAAAATAATAGACATAAGTGATATAACTACCAATTTCAATCTATACAACATCCCCTCATGTAGGCATCTATTGATATCAATTCATCTGTCATGCATCCCCACTTTTAACCTAGCCCCTAAGCACTATAATATCTACATTAGTGTGTGATATTACTAGTAGATCCTATCCCCATGGATGAGAAAATGAAATATCCTATATACATCCTCAAGTGTCATGGTCATCTCTCCAATAACAAAATATAAACTATTGGTCTCTAAATTATAGTGCTCCGCCAAGGCTATGATCAAATCTTGGTCAATATGAATAGAAGGAATCATCACCACATCATACAACCCATCTAACTCCAATACCCTGAACTCCATTGGTGTCATCAACCACATCTCAAGCAATACATTTAGATGCCATAATTATAATGCCATCATGGCTATATCCTCTTACACCAACCATGATCTACCCATTACTATTTCCATAATCATCCTAACTCACCTATCCTATCTATCCAAAACCCCTAAAACCCTAACTAATCCTTAATACTTAAAATGATATTACCTATCACATCCATCTAGAACATCCCTATCTCTACTATATTAATTCCCCATCTAAGCATAACCTCCTATTTCACTAACACATTTCCACATCCATTCAACACTATAAATCCCCTTACCTTATCTAAATGCATCTTATCTATCCAACTTACCTAACCCACCTAGTTAGTTAATCTAGCATCCTACATCACCTAAACTAACTTACCCCAACCATCTAATTCACCCAACCCACTTACCTCACTAGCCTAACACCCTAAGTCATCCAATCCAACTCACTTAACTTGTTATTTACCCCATTTTTTTTACCATGGACAATATTGTTACTTTTGAAATACCCCCATTAGTGATTTTCATAGTATTACAATTGTTAATAATGATATTATAGTACTACAACTACCTAATTATGATATAATAATATCATGAATCCCTTATTATGGTATTTTAATACCATAAATAAATACTTGTGGTATTGTAATATGATGGGTCAACCCTACAAATTTATAACTCATGAGTATAATATCATGATTTTGGGCATAATCACCAGTCATGGTATTATTGGAGTGAGTTGGATGGAATTTCTTTCTACCAAAATCTATCCAAAAATTCACATAAATAATAAAAATCAATGAAATATAGAGTTAGGGTCTTTTTTACTCACTAAAAATCTAGCATCAACCTCTCTTTGGTGCTCCCAAACCCTCTCATTATGATGGTAAGAATGAGGTAGTCATTCCATGGTTTTACCTTAGAGCACAAATCATAAGAAGTCAATGGGAGGAAATGACCCATTTTTGACTCTTTTGTCCTATATGATCCCCCATACACCCATAAAAACCCATTACTAACACCATTTTCCCCAAATATCATCCAATTGATCAATTTTCCCACTCTAATCACTCTATGTCACCTTATAACATAGTTTGGGGCATGAAAGGCCCAAACCCTTATCATCCAGCTTACCTTACATCAAGAACTACATTGGCCTAAGATATTTTATGACTATGTAGGTAGCTCTTGGCCACTTTTTAGTGCCTAGGGATAGCTCATCCACCATTTATCCCTCATCATTATCCCACTTTTGAATTAGTCACTCAATGATTATATGTCATTTTTAAGCCCCAAATCTTACAAAAAGTATCTCTTCATCCCTAGTCAACAATCCTTATCACTATTATTCCTTTTTAAACTTCCCCTAGATTGTATCCTTATCTTGAGACTTATAATTAGCTCTAACCCATTCTATTTCAATCAAATTTGTCCTATCAATAAAAACCATTTCTAGATAATTGTCATATGTCTATAACCCATCACTTGAGTTACTCTATTATATCCACTCTTGGGGAATCTATTGCATCAATTGGGTCATCTCAACCCCATTTTATAATGCTCATCTTATCCCACCCTAGTATTTCATTTCAAGTGAATATTTAGGTCAATTTATACCTACATGCTACCTTTAGGGGGAATCATATCCTACTAACATATAACACCATGGTTTTCCTTTGAAGACCATTACTCCTTTTATTCCATTCCACTCCCAATACTCTTTGAAAGAGGGGAAAAATGTATGCACTAAATTATGCTCACCCCACTAGTTATAATAATTTCCTTTTAACTTAATCTAATTATTATATTTTCTAGTTAAATTGACTACTAGCCTAATAACCCACATCCCATTCCTATATTCCATAAACCTTCACCCCATCCTAAAACAAATCAATTTCCCCATTATAACTCTAAAATATCATATTATCTACTAACCTACTTCCTAAACCAATTTGACAGTTTAAAATTCATATTTATTCACCTACCACCCTAGCCACCCTACCACCATAGCCATTCCTACATCCCTATGATCCTTAAACCTCATTAAATCCCCTCTAATCCCCCTATTTTCCCCTAAACTAATTCAAAAGCCTCTAGAACTAGATAATATTCTCTAAGACACTAGAAGTCTCTAGACTAGAGACTTCTAAATAATTTTAAATTCCCCTAAAATTCCCTCCATTTTCTTATAAAAGGCCATGCCTGGGCCATGGCCAAGCTAATGGAAAAAACCATAATCTAACTATAAATCCATCAATCCATCATATATCCACTCTCATTGCATCCATAATAGTCTTCTAGCACTCATCCAAGCCATTATCCACTTTACACAACCTTTGGAAGCCATTGTCAAGTTCATCAAGCAATCCAACAATTCAAATGTTGGACATCAAATCATTCAAGTGAAATCTTGGAATGAGGGCATAAAGAGGTAAAAAGGATGGTGACAATGTTCTGTTTGTTTTGATTTGCCTCTTTTATCCATTCCTATTGGTATCATTGAGTTTTATGTTTTATTGCTAATTTTGGTAATATTATTTGAATCTAAAATTTAGTGCATAGTTATATATTTAATATTCATCCAAATATGATTAAATTAGGATAATAGGCCAAGAATTCATGGTTACAATGGCCCCAATATCAATATAGATATATATTTACTTAATTAATCTTATATGGGTATGATATTCTTAGATGAAATAAGTAACAAATATTATATGGAGAGTGTAGTAATAATATGACATCCACAACAGTATAATATATAATCAATGAAAATATTATGAAGAATAGGAAATAAAAAATGCCTAGATGTCTCTCTCTCTCTCTCTCTCTCTCTCTCTCTCTCTCTCTCTCTCTCTCTCTCTCTCTCTCTCTCTCTCTCTCTCTCTCTCTCTCTCTCTCTCTCTCTCTCTCTCTCTCTCTTTGTGTGTGTGTGTGTGTACATGCACACACACACACACACACACACACACACACACACACACACACACACACACACACACACACACACACACACACACACACACACACATGTGAATATACATGTGTGTATGTGTGTGTCTATGTGTATACATGTTTGTGTTTGTGTGTGTGTGTGTGGGTTTATATGTGTGTATTTTATGTGCATAAATGTACACACACTAATGTATGCACACATGCACACACACACACACACACACACACACACACACACACACACACACACACACATATAAATATCATAGAGAAATATGACTGCTTATAGGAGATACTAATATTACATAAGTTAATGTGTCACATGCCCCACTTAATGGAAAAGAGTGATAATGAGACACATGGGAGGATCATGAATATAATGAGGATTCATAATGTGTTTTATTAGGTGTAGATATCATGGTAAAATTTTTCACAAAATATTATCATATAAGATCATTACATTTATAAGAGGAATCAATAAATTCCCAAAAAGGTGCAATAAATGCCTTGATGGTGATAATAATATAATCCAATGTTTTATAATGTTTTAAAGTAAAAATAATGTGCATATATGTCTCTCAAGAGGTGAAATGGGCTCATTGAACCATGGAATAAACTTATAGTGAAAGGCAATTTAATACATAAAAACCAGTCTCAGAAATATTTATAGGTATATAATATAAATTCAATCTATTTTATATTTATTTTTTAAAATTCACATATATAATTAATTAAATTTTAGGTTTGAGATTAGATATAATGGTGGTTAGACAAGACACAATTCCTAGTTTTTTTCAGAAAATGACGTCATGAGTCATCACTAAACATGAGATGGATGAGGTGAGTACTAATTCTAGTAAATTTTATGTTTTTTTCAAAACAAATGGAATTACTGAAAAAGTTATAGAATTTAATTTTAGGCATTTTGATACTATTTAGGATAGACACCTATTATTTCCCCTTTTTTACCTATAAAACCTTATCTTACCAATTATATATGAAGGAGGTCAATTGCCCCCCTAGATTAAGACCCAGTTATTACAATTTTGACCCATTTGTGACTGATTTTCATCAAGTAATTTTTTTGATAAATATCCATTTTTTAATTTTATCCATGTTTTATTTATTTATATCAAGTTTATAATACTTGGTTTATTTTTAAATTTGTTTTTGATTGCAAGATATGATTCATGTCATAGAATGTATGCAAAGTCAATATGTGTACACCATGTTAATGGGTTTTCTATGTCATTAACCTATAATGCATCTAAGGATATGTGTAGTTAACATGTGTCTTATATACATTTCATATTATCTTATTTAATTTATCTATGTTTTTAGTATGATCAGCCTATGGAATAACCATGGCTAATTAGAGTATATATAGGAGGTAGTGGTTAGTATTTTATCATCATATTATGAATTCTACTCTTATTACATGAATTTTGAGGTTCCCCCTCAAAGTAGATCAATAATTATTAAGTATTCTTCTCTTTTATCAATTATCATTATGGATTTGATTATTCTACTCTTAATTCTTTATTATATTAGGCATTCATTATGAATCATCTAAGTAATTTCATTACAAGTGGTATCATAACATTGATTTGGGCTAGTTTTTGTTGTCTTTTTTTGGATCTAATGTTGTGGTAATATAAATAATTGAAGGATCTAAATAATATAACTTACAATTTGTAAAGAATTTATTTTTATAAAACTATAGTATTGTTTTATGTCTTTAAAAAATAAAATAAAAAAGTTTTTTTCATATCCTTGTGCAAATTAGTATTCATTGGATTTATCTTGGTGTCAAAATCATAATGGTATAATTTATTGGTACACTTTTTTCAAGACTGAAACCTTCCATCCTAGGGGTTTTACATGGCTATTACTAACACTTGAGGATGAAAGAAAGGTCAAGCCACTCAAAAAAGTCCTCACATGGATGACATGGAGGATAAAACTTTGCATCCATTAGTTTCTAAGGTTCAAATATATAACCCATGCTAAGGAAGGATGATCTTGATGTAGTAAAATTGGAAATGGATTATCTAAAGGATCAATTGTTAATTATGAGTGCTTAGTTTACCTCTATTATCATTTAAATTCTAAAAAATAATCCTTTTCCACTCTAAACAAGTTTGAACACACAAAATAATCACAACTCTAATACAAGTTTGAAGTATATACTATCAAAAGTGTAAGTGTAAAAATTTGATGGTAAGGATTCACTCTTTTAGATCAATCGAATAGAAAATGTGTTTTATCTACATCAGACCCCATGCATGCAAAAGGTGATAATAATCTATCTACTTATAAAATGATTAGTTAATTTGGTACAATTACTTGTGTTCTAAAAACAAAAATAAAGTCACTCTTATTTCATGGTTTTTGTTTACTAAGGATGTATTGATACACTATTCTAATGACATCTTATAAAACTACTTTAGTTAGTTATTAAAATTATTATAGGTATTGTTAAATATTATATTCAAGTATTCCATAATATATCCTTATGTGTGGATGGCATCACTGAGAATAAATTGATGGACCTATTCTTGGTGACTCAAGGATAGAATGAAAATTGAGGTTTGTATGTTTAATCCATCATTTGTTTTTGAATCCATACCATTTATGTGCCATGTAAAGGAAAAAGCTTTGGTAAAAATATGGGTTTTCACTCATGGTCATGAAGACAATTTCCCACCACCAACATTTTGACAACCTACAAGATTGACCCCTCAACAAATTGAAGATAAGCCTTCTAAAATGTTATGTTTTATTTATAACAACAAGTGGAGTAAGAAAGACAAATGTACTAAAAATAAGTTGTTCTAAATTGAATGTGTCAATGAAGATGAAAATGATGATGAGGCCTCATGTGAGGCTATGGAGTAACTAAAGGAGGAATCTAAATATTCTCACCCTACTATCTCTTATCATGCCTTGTTAGGTATAATTACTCCTAGGACTCTTAAGGTGGTGGGATTTTTTAAGAAACAAAAGGTGACAATGTTGATTTACTTTGGAAGTACACATAATTTCATAAAGGCTACTCATTTGAACTATTTTATTTATCTAGTTCCATAATTTCAACTCATGTTATATATAGTGGTATAATTAACTATTATAGAAAATCCATACTATTAAGATTATAATGGGTTACTACTTGTTTAATTATGTTATATTTTCTATTATTTTAGGTGGGGCTGATGTTGTTTTATGGGTACAATGGCTCATGAATTTGATCACAATAAAGATGAATTTATAAGAACTGTTAATGCACTTATATTTAAAAGGTAGGACATTTGGAATACATAGATGATGAGAAATGTCTCCCCAATTGATTAGTTAAGATCAGATGATGAAGATTATTAAAAAAGGGGTTGAAATATTTATAGCATAGTTAGTTTAATTAGAAGTTTAATAAACACATGTATCTATACATCTTAATTTACAAATTATTCTTGATAACCATCCAATAATTTTTAAAGCATTTCCAAAAGGGTAACCACCCAATATTTAACATGATCATTCCATAATACTAATTAAAATTATAACATCATCAAACATCAAACTATATAGTTGTCTATATGCTTAGAAAATTGAAATTGAAAAAATGGATCATGAAATGTTGGAGGTAGGTCTTATATGACATAGTTAAAGTGAATATTCTTCCCCAATGGTCATGGTGAAAAATAAGGCTAACACTTGGAAGATGTTCCTTGAATATATATAACCCAATAAGTACACCATCAAAGATATGATACCTACTATAGTCCTTGATTATTTGTTAGATGAATTACATGGTGTTGCTTATTTTACCAAATCAGCTATTCATTTTGGGTAACATCAAACTCAGATCAAAGATGAGGATATCCATAAACTAACTTTAAAAAGTCATGAAAGACATTATGATTTTATGGTCATGAATTTTGGTCTCAAAAATACACTATATACATTTTAGAGTTTGATGAATACTGGTTTTAGGCCTCTTTTAAGGAATTTTTTGTTGGTGTTTTTTATGACATCTTTATCTACAACAAAACTTGGGAAGAACATTTGAATCATGTGAAACAAGTACTATTAGTTCTAGACCAACATCAACTTTATGAAAAACCTTCCAAATTTTATTTTAGAATCCATAAGGTGAAGTACTTGGGTCATATTGTTTCATATGAAGGATTCAAGGTAGGTATAAGAATGTCAAATCTATGATGGAGTGGCAAGTGCCCAATACCCTCAAGAACCTTTGTAGATTTTTTAGGGTACATGGTACTATCATAGCTTTGTAAAAACTTATGGAAACATAACAAATCTAGTCATAGACTTGTTCAAAAAATATTAATTCCACTAGATTAAATAAGACACTAAGTCATTTCAGTAGTTGAAATAGGCTATGTGCACCTCTCTAGTTTTAAAAAACCCTAATTTCTCTAAAATGGTTATTGTTGACTATGATACATCAAGATATGGCATGGGAGTAATATTAATTTAATAAATAAGACCAATTGCATATGAGAGTCATCAAATAAATGGGAAAAATAAGCTCAATATAATCTATGGGAAAGAGATGATGGTTATTATTATTTAGTCAAGCAGTGGAGGCCTTCTCTGATGGGTAGACACTTTGAGGTAAATATTGATCATGATAGTAAAAAATACTTTTTGTAACAATGATTTTAATAAAAAAAATGGGTGACTAAAATGTTGGGATATGAATTTGAAATATTCTATAATAAAGGAAAAGAGAATATGGTACAAAATAAATTTTATAAGAAGGATGAATCAGTTGAGTCACTATTATGTATAATGGCCATTTGGAAATTAGTTTAGTTAGAAGAATAAAGATCATAATGGTATAACTACAAGGACACATAGGTCTTGGTTCAAAATATTTATTACAGTTTAGATGTTTTAAAATAAATTGAGTGTAAATGGAACACATTATGGTCTAAATATAGATTGTACCTATGTAAGGATTATATCCTCAACCACATGATCATTCAGGAGCTTTGTGCATCTCCAATTGGGGGAATTAATGATTTTTAAATACATATAATTTCATCAATCAATATTTATTTTTTGATGGAATTAATGGGGATATACATGAATTTGTGGTAGAATGCATGTTTTATCAATAAAAAAAATGAAAAATAATTAAGAAACCAGGTCTTCTACAACCATTTTCCATCCTTGGCTAGTGGTGAGAAGAGGTTTCCATGATTTCATTACAAGGTTGTCAATATCTAAAGGTAAAAATGTCATCATGGTAGTTTTGGACAAGATCACAAAATATTCTCATTTTTTTCATTATCACAACCATTTGTAGTCATTATAATAGCTGACGCTTTTCATAATACAATTCAAACATTGTTTAATACCCTAAATATCATTTTAAGTGATCATAATCCTATCTTCACCACTAAATTTTGGATTGAATTATTTTAAAGTTTGAGTATCAATTTTTTCATATGTTGTCTTATCATCCTCAATCTAATGGGAAAATAGAGGTTTATAAAAAATTCCTAAATGGGTATTTTTATTATTTTTCATCATAGAAACATGAACATTAGATCCCATGGTTAACACTAGCAGAATGGTGGTATATCATTTCCTTCCATACCAATTATAAATGTATCCCTTTGTGTAAATATATGGATATCATCCTCCATCACATTATCTTTGAAGTTAAAACTCAAGGTTCAAGTTGTTAAGGAACATGTTTAACTTCAATAGGAGGTATCAATTGGTTTAAGGGAGAATTTAGCAATATCACATAATATAATGAAGCATCAAGATGATCAACATGTGTGAGGAATTTTGATATTATTAATTATGTATTTAGGGGCTTGCATACATTTATGTGTATGTATTTCAAGTAACTAAAAAGGGATAAAAAAATCTATTTAATATGGCCCCTATCAAATACTTTTAAAATTTGGTAGTGTGGCATACATTTTAGAACTACCCCAATCCACTTGAATACATCCTATATTTAATGTATCTTACCTAAATAAGGTCAATGGAAAGAGATTTTATAAGCAGACTGAGTTACCTAAATTGGATGAGGAAAGAAAAGTCTTTTTTTAACCTAAGGATATCTTTCACACAAGCAAAAAAAGGCTAAAAAGAAGAAAGATTAATGATTATTTGATGAAATGGAAGTGTCTAAATCATGAAGATAAAAAATGGGAGGATGAAGTTTTCATGCAATAACATGTAGAGTTGATTCAACATTGGGGGATGTTTTATTTTTAGGGTAAGGGGCATTTTATGCCCTTAATATATAGTGAGTCTAGGGATATGTGTGACCTTCTTGTGGATTACATACTTTTCATATTATCTTATTCCATTTATATATTTTATCAATATGGTTATATAGTGGAATAACCATTTCTTAGTAGAGTATATATTGAGGTAATGGTTAGTATTTTATTATCATATTGCGAATTTTTCTCTTATTGCATTTTTTTGGAGGTTCCCCATCGAAGTGGATTAGTTATTATTATAAATTATTCTTATCTTTTGTTAATTATTTTTATGGATCTAATTATTCTTGTTTTACTTATTTGATATATGAGTCTATTATTGAGAAACATATAAGTAATTTCAACACAATGTTTATTGTTAACTTATGTCAGTCCTTAGTTGTGTAAAATTATAATAATGCAAGATATATTTCTACTTAGAATTATATTTTTCTTAAGAAAAATATATAAATTCACCACTTACATTAGCATATTCAATTATGTATGAGTTCATATAGGTCTCACCTAGAGAGAGAGAGAGAGAGAGAGAGAGAGAGAGAGAGAGAGAGAGAGAGAGAGAGAGAGAGAGAGAGAGATCACTAGGAACCTCATATTGAGAAAGTGACATGATGACAAAGACTATGAATTATGATAATTAAAGATAAAACCTTAACTTGACATATATCTCAAATAAATAATAATACCATAACATTATCTACCTAAATAATCACCATAATAACATCCTAGTCAATTAATAGATTAACAAAACCTTATAACAAGATACACAATGTGTATGCACATAAATATTAAAGATAACCACTCTTTTATATTATTAAAAGCTTGATTACAAAATCATGTTACCCCATGCCTCTTACAATTATAAATAAATAAATAAAAATCTATAACTTCTCAGGTACTAAATTAGTTTAGGAAGCTTAGTAGTCCAAAAAATTATAAAAAGCTAGCTCTAAATCCTTTACAATTGTAATATTATCTCATATACAAAGTTATAAATGTGGAACCCAAGAAGCATGTTTAAAGGTTATATATAACCCTTGACCTTGATATTTATCAAGATCATATTCTTTGATGCATTTTGGATACCCTAGGGAATGTCTAGATGGTGTTAAACTATCACACACTCTAGGTATCTAGAATCTTCCACCATGTGATTCCTTGTTCACCTTTGAACCTGTGAAATCTATGACCTTGTGTTAGTGACACATGCCTACTTGGGAGACACTAATTCACACCCTCAACATTTTTAATTTAAATCCACTAGCATACCCACAAATACATTTTTCGTAGACATGTTTTACCTTTATGTAAATAGTGTACTTGCACCCTTATACATAATAAAAAAGTCTATGGATATCATAAATAAAACTTATATAGTGTGGAAAAATTATAAAATTTAATGATAATAATTTAGTGCCTTATCCTAAGGTCAAAATTTCCCAATACTAAATTATTATCTATCCTCCTACAAGGTTTTTGTTGGGTCTAACATGCGCCATTACTCAAAATCTACATATGGGGACCCTCTTGCTTAGCATAGTTATTTTTGGTTTTTGTTATTGCATACTAATATGAAATAGTTTATGAATGCCACTCAAGTTGCATAAATTGGGTTCCATTTTGGTCACTATGTCATGTTCCATGTTTGTTCTGATTACTATAGCATATCTTCATTTAAGCATTTGTTCATGGTGACTAGACAATCCTTGTCAAAGTTTCATGTAAATTGTGGTTTATTGTACAATAATTTTCCTATTTGTAAATGTTTTACATATAAATAGTTTGATTTGGTCTATGTTATCTATCATTTCTTTAAGTGATTTTGTGTCAAATCATTTGCCTTATGATACATTATTAATATTTTTGACTACATTTGGATCTTTATTCATGCATATTGAATTCAGATTCTAAGTTGGATAATCATGATGTTAATTTGAAATGTTTTTAAATGAATGAATTTCACTTAGATAAGTGCTTATTTTTGAGTCTACATTACTTATACTTCATTCACATTTTGAGATTTACTTATAGAAATGTTCATGTCTAATCGATACTATATTTGTACTTCCCATGGTTAATATTGAGCTATTATATGATTTATTCAAATTTATTTATATAAACTTAGACGGATTTTGGTTTTTTGTTAATATATTAAAATTTCCCCCAAGTCTCCATTTTGTATTAGTTTTATAGTTCAAGTCTTTAGCTTTTAATAGTTCACAATGCAATTTGATAGTGGAGATCTACCAATGCATTGATATTCTCTACATGTCAAAATATTGTTAAACTAGAAATCCCCATGATTAAATATCTCAGAAAAATGATTAAGGACTTTTAATTCCCTAAGTATTGAGATTGTACCATGCATCATGATCTTAGTGGCCTAGCACAATAGAGACTTAGCAGGATATGTAAATACCTATACCCATGAAGCTTTGGGATTTCACCAATTGGAACCATCCTAGAAGCCTAGAGACCTAGGCATAGATTGGAAATGATAAATCCCTATACCCCTAAATCCCTATGATTATGTAACTTAGTACCATCTTAGAATCCTAGTTTGATGGTAGTATTAAACCTAGAATCATGTGGCTCTGAGAAAGCATGAAGAGCCTATGAAGTAAATAAAAGGCCACATGGAGATGATTAATAAAATTATAGGTTAATTAATAGAACTAATGAGATATGTACTTGTGTCATCATCCTACTAACCTAGATTTGGCATCAATATAATTCATTTGACAACCAAGTTAAGTAGTGGAGAACCAAAAAGGTGACAAGAGGTAGTGAAGTAGACACAAAATCATCCCCCTCAATTTTTAAGAATGGTAAAGGCATTCCAACACAATAATATGAAGTATTAGAAACAAAACATCACACAAAGATGCTATAGATATGATATGCAAAAACAAGGTAAATCATATATTATTCAAAATGAAGTATGATAGTACAATAGGAAAGCTCTTGCATAAATAAGCAAGGCAAAATACAAAATTATCCTAATTGGCCAATGTGGGACAAATCCTCACATAGGAAAAACTCATTAAAATATGAAATCGCTATCTAATACACTAGAAAATGTGATAAATGCATGAAAATAATACTCTAACACCCCACCTCATGTGACATTAGGGGCTAATAAAATCCAAGAAATAAATAGTGGCATATCCATAGTATGAGTCTTAGCAACAAGGCTTGATAAGGTACTCACATAATATATGTATCCATGAAACTAAAAAATATGTCCTCATGAAAACCCCCTAAGGAAAAGTTATGAAACACAAAGCATGCCATAAAACTCAAGGAAATAAGGTGATGCAAAAGGCTTCATGAAGATGTATGCAACCTGTTATTGAGTTAGAATATACTCCAAGCTAAGATTACCATCTTAAATGTGTTGATTAATGAGTTATATATATAACTCAATTTTCTTGGTCCAATAATGCTCAACTAGCTTGAGATATGTAAATTTCACTATGGTTGTCACACCAAAGTACAGTGGGTGAATCTTACATGAAGCCAAACTCTATCAATAACTAATGAAGAAAAGAACCTACTAACTTATTGTAACTTGTGCCATGTTCTCATCCTCTATAGATGAAAGTAAAATATCCTATTACTTATTACAAAACCAAACAATAGGTTAAGAACCAAGACAAAATATATAGCTATAAGTGAAACACCTATCATCAAGAGAACCTACCCAATCTAATTCATTGAATCCAACTAGTTGAGTAAAACCCCTAGTGTAGTGTAACCCAAAATGAGTAGTGCCTGTAGATATCATATAATCCTCTTGGAATCCTACCAATGACTATGATGAGGGTCATGTAAAAACCTATATACAATCCCAAATACAAATTAAATGTCAAGGCGAGTATGGTTCAAATAGATAAGACTCCCAATGATCTTCTTATATAATGTAAGATCATAAACTGGAGTAGTAAAAGAGGTAGTAAGATTCACTCTATACTAAAAATTAGGACTTGCATTAAAATCAACCATTCTAAAATGATAAAAAATATCAAGGGTATACTTATAATGACTCAAATAAATCCTTGATCTCAATATAAAATTTGTAGACCAAGGAAGAGATACAAAATTCCAATATCTATCATGTCAAACTATGTTTAAAGTACCTATTAAATATTCTAAATCTGAGATGAGAATCTACTTATGAGAAGTATATCATCAACATATAAGACTAGAATAATAATGTCATACTCAATACACTAAATATACACTATGGGATTGGAGAGGTAGAAAACAAAGCTAGTGGAGAGAATATTTGAATCCATCTTATCATACTAAGCCTGAGAGGCCTATTTGAGACCATAAAGAGACCTCCTAAGTCAATAAAAAAGAAAATAATCATGAAAAAACCTAGTATAATACTCCATATATATTCCTCATACAAGTCTCGATGTAATAAATCATTCTTAACATCCATTTAATATACTAGCCAACCTTATGATGTAGCAAGAGAAAGTATAAGGCAAACAAAATACATTTTGGCAATAGGCACAAAGGTTTTAGATTATTCAATATCTTTGACATACAAGAATCCATTTGAAACAATATGTGCCTTATACTTGTCAATGGACCCACCAACTACATACTTGGTGCATTAAAACCACTTTATCCTAACCAACTTTCTTCCCTTAGGAAGAGTGACCAGATCTTAAGTGTGACTCTTCATCAATAAATAATACTCTTCTATCATTGCATCATCCTACTCATATATCCCATGAACCTATGAAAAAGACTATAGATCCTCAAATAATGCCTAACACAAAATTATAATAATTGTATAATGTGCATGATTATTTCAGGTATGTGGAAAATCATATATGAATGGTGTTGCCTAAGAAACTATAGTATGATCCCACCTAGTCATAGAGGTAATATCATAGTGAATAATATCCTCATCCTCTATAACCTCATTAGGAATATCTTAAATTGGTTCCTCAAATAATGAATCCTAGAGAGGAGGTGAAACATCAAAATAAGAACAAGGCATGGAAGAATATGAAGAGTCATGAGATGTGAAGTGTTCATCAAACTAGACATGTGTTTTAAAATGAACATCATGAGTATCAAGATCTAAAAGATGATAAGATCTCATGTCCTTAAAGTACCCTAAAAAACCAAAGTTTTTATTTTATTATATAATGCTTTCATTTTATTTTTTTATTAGAAATTAGATGAGACATTCGGCTTGGTTCCATACCAAGTCTCCTATGGATTCATATTCTCAAGTGTTAGATGTGTTGTGTGGTTATAAATGTAGTTCACATAATTAACTACCTCTGCCTAGTAAATAAGAGGTAAATCCCATTAATGCATCATGTAATTATCCATCTCCTTTAGAGTTTAGTTATTCATTTTTGCTAAGCCATTCTACTATGGATTATGTAAAATAGAATGTTAGTGAATAATACCATGGGAATCTAAAAAAATAGTGAACTCTTGATTGAAGTAATACCCCACATTATCTGTACTAAGCTTCTTAATGTAACTTGATGATTATTTCTTAACCATACCTTTAAATAATTTGAAGTGAGAAAAGGCATCACTCTTTTACTTAAGGATATAAACCTAATTATACCTTGAGAAATTATCAATGAAGGTCAATGCATACTTATATCCATTGAAAAGAGTAGGAAAGACCATCAAATCTCTATGCACTATCTCAAGTGTTGAAGAAGCTCTCATGGACATGCCCTTAAGAAATGGATCTTGGTGTTGTTTCCCCAATGCACAATTGGGGAAAAATCCATCAAGATATGAAACTTTAGGAAGACCCTCTACCATACTATGAGTTCTCAACTCCTTCAAAGGTCTATAGTTTAGGTGTCTAAATATTTGATGCCAAAGCTAACTCTCAAAATATGCATGAGAAACTAAACCTGTCCCTATAGGAGGAGTGTCATCAAAACCATAAAAATATTAAAGTTAATAACTATGATAAATAACACCCTATGCAATAAGTGTGTGTGGGTCTAACAAAGCTTAAAATTTAGCACTCTATGGTGTGAAAGTCATTATCTTTCCTTGAGTAGAATTACAAATATGATAAACTTAAAGTAGATTGCTCGTGAAGTCTATAACATATAATGCATAATTGATGTGTCCATCATTTAGTTATATGTCACACTTGAACTTCATAAAATTGAATGAAGGATATATAACCTCAATGTTTGAATTAAAAATCAGACTAAGAGATAGAAAGGACTCCTTGGTAGAAGTCATATGGTGTGAAGCACCAGAATCTAGAACCTAACTATATGAAATACGTAACTGTGATCTCCTAACAACATTAAGTGTTTTCCCATGAATATGATATTGAGGAGTGGAGGTATAAATCTTGTGTTTTTTAATGGCATCCTCTAAGGCTTGCATTCTTTTTAAACACCTAGACTCTTCATGACGAGTCCCCCATAATAGGATCAAGATAGGTTAGACTTATTCTTGGATTTGGAAGATGGTTTGGGTTTAGATGTATTAGTGTTATTTTTGGCTGCATTTTTAGATGGAGGAGGAGTGTTATTATTCTTACTATTAATTTTTCCTTTAGTCTTAGTATGTGATTCAACTAATGCTTTTTAAGATGTAGAAGACTCAAGGTGATATAATTTGGATTACTCCCTCATAAGTCTCTCAAAAAATAACTCTAGATATAAATTTTTGAATGCGGTACCTAAGGCATCTATACTAGAGAAAAATGTAGAATTTTTTTGGAATGGTCAACTTAGACAAGATCAAGAACACAGAGTATTTATCATTTTTATATCATCCACTCCCCTTCAACTATATCAATAAATTATTAAACTTAGTGAAGTAGTCTACAATGGAGGTAAAGTCATCTATATTTAGTGAAGGAAGCTCCACTTCAAGTTGCATGCATCTCAATTGATCTACTTTCCCAAAAAAAGCCCTTTAACTTAGTCCACATTTAGAATGGAGAATCACACCCATAAAATTGAAACAAAATACTATCACTCACATATCCATTAATCAAGTCCATACACTCTTAAAACTTACATTGGCACTAAAAAATTTCAAATTCACATGTAAAATGTGGTTATGTTTCATTCATTATGGACCATAATCCTTAGAAATTTATGATTGTTTCCATTCAAAGTTTCCATTTATACTAATTATTTGTAATCAAAGTCTTACAATGGTCAACACCATAAGTAGAAACCATGCTAAAAATCACCAAAGAGTAAAATTAATGTAAAAAGGGTGCACAAAATTGGCACTAAGACAACTGCCCAAAAGATTGTATTTCAAGAACCTTACCCCCCACCCCTCAAATTTGGCACTTTATAAAAGTAGTGTATTTTTACAAATTAATGACACCAATGGATAAAGTATCAAAAACCATGTGCTTTTAAAAAGAACATAACTCAAATCTAAGTTATGTTTTAATATTTATAAGCATTATAATTTCCTATAAGATGGGTCAAACATTTAGAAAAACACTACAAACAAGTTTTTGTGACCAAATTAGATAAGTACATAGTCATCCAACCATTCATTATAACTAGAATTTAACCACATAAAATGTGAATCAATGTGAAAAAATATCCTCTTAGTTATTAGTATGCTTGTGTAAGAAAACTATGCTTTTTCTTGAAGCAAAAAATATATCTTAGAAATAAAAAATAAATAAAACTAGTTATATTAAGAGGATAAAAAATATTTTACTATTACTTTTAGATCCAGATCTAAAATAAAGACACCACAAGAAGATCCAAATTGGTCAAAGGATAAAACTCCAATGCCAAGTATTCTCTTCAAACCTACTCAAATCTTGATAAAAGGTGTCAATGTAGAAAAATATGCCCAACCAATAGATAGATGGTGCCTACCTCCAATAATCAAATCTAATGCAATAAAAAAATAGATCTTATGTAGATCCAATGTAACAAAAAGGAACTTATGCAAATCTAATGTAGAAGAAAAGGAGTTTACATGTTAAATCTTCCAAACTAATCTTATGTTCTAATGTTTCCATGATATTAAACCTTAAATCACCTATAAAAAAATTAAAATCATAGAAAAAAAGGAATCTTAGATCTCAAAACTTCTTCTTTAGACTATCAAATCTAATGCCACTATTAGTGATCTCTACAACAAAATAAAAAAATCCTCTCTTCTTTCATATAACTCCACCTTCTTCTACCACACCTTTTCTTTGCAACTCATATCTTAAAATGTTAATGAAAAAATAAATAATACCAAAAAAATATTTAATGCAAATGAAAAAACTAGATTTAGACGCCTCAACATGGAAGATTGAGATGCCTCTATTCCATTATATAGATCTAATTTGAAATGCTAAATGCAGACTTAACACCTCTCTCCTCTTTCAAAATCTAATGTAGAAGCATTTTAATGCCTCTTTTCTCCTCTCCTCTTTAAAACTCTAATGTAGAAGTATTTTAATGCCTCATTTTTACTCAATTGATTCTAGGTGTAAATAAATAGATCTCCATGTGAAGCTTGAAAGTAAGAGCTTCAAAAACAATTAAATCTTCAAAAAGTCTTGATAAAGGGCACCAAGATCTCCTCACATGACTCTCTTCTATTCTTTCTCTCCATCAAGGGAAGAAGTAGTGGCAATGGAAGTACATGATAAGGGAGGAAGAAGTAGTAAGGAAAAATTATGAAGCACCAATGAGGATGGGAGAAACACCTCAAAGATCAAGTACCATGTTAGGAATGGTAAAGGCATTACACCCAAGAATCCAAAGTGTTGGCAATAAAATATCACATAAGGAAGCCATAGATATGATATGAAAAAATAAGGATAATCATATAATATTTATAGTGAAGCATGCTATTACAATAGGAAATCTCTTTCATAATAGGCATGGAAAAACATAGAACTAGCCTAACTAGTCAATGTGGAATAAATCCTCACATAGGACAAACTCATTAAAAGATGAAATAGCTAGATAATACACTAGAAAATGTGAGAAATGCATGAAATTAATACTCTAAAATAAACATACATCTAACATAGATTTGATGAAAAGGGTAAATACCAATTTCTATCTTATGTCCAATTGAAATCAAATATGATAGGTAAAGGAGATAATGTGACTATAGGACATAGACCTAAGCATTTTGATCCACATAGAACACTAAGTAAAAATAACCTCCATGAAAGATATGTTGAGATAATCACAAGAATAAAATTAACATAAATGTATTAATGGTAGAGAAGTTTTAATAGTAGTGGTATAACAATATCTCACTAAACAATAACATTATCAAAATTAAGTAAATTCAGAGTAGCAGAAAATTGAATCAATATAATTGTTTTCTTTAAACTTGTTTATTTATATAATCAAAATAATCCATTATTATAATTTTTCATATTCATTAATATTTAATAAAGAAGTATATTATTTATCATAAACTCTATTATCATGGAGATAAGCATAAGAAATTTAGAATGGATAAATCTAATGCATGAATTGATTACTCCATCATTAGGATTAATATAGACTAATGTGATTGCTCATCATTTGGTTGCTAATCAGCTATTGGAATTAATTAAATATTAGTGAGACCCTATTACTCAATGGATATTGGATTACATTTTATATTAAATACACTTCCATCCTAGAATTTGTATCTACAATTGTGTAATGACTTAATCATTATCTTTTCTTGATGTGTTATCACAAAAAATTGATCTCTAATTATTTATGCCATTTAATGTTTGTATCAATAGCATTTAATTTATGTTGGTGTATCATGTACATGATGGAATAATATTTAATATATAATCAACATTTATTTATATTGTAAAAAGTTGATAGATTTGACCCCAGAATAATGTCAAAATCATGCTAGGATTACACCTACTTTTTCTTCATGCTTTTAAATTTGATTATCTTACATGGTCAACACATTTGAGTAAAAAAAAATTGTAAATATTGATCCAAGATTTTATTTTCCCTTCCAAATAGTTTTTTTTTTAATGTTTTACCAAATATAATGATTTAAGAAGTGATATGTGCAAGGAAGTTTCTGATGTTGTTGGTATGCAAGTGGATATACAATTAGATTGTGTATCAACTAGTTTAATTAGATTTGAGAGATTGTTTAGGTTATCTTAAGGCTTACATTGGTCATGGTGTATAAATAGTTATAGGATGGTGTAATTTATTTCTTTGAATAGAGTTCAATATTTCATGTTCACATATTATGCCTTGAAGTCTTACTCATTGTGGTGTTTCAATTTGTGCAATAGCTAGATTTGATGCCCAATGATTAAATCCATACCACTTTATTATAATTTTTAAGTATTATAAGACCTATATCAATAAATATATCTATCTCTTTTCTACCCTACTCATCTCTCTCTTTTACATTTTTTTAAATGAGAAATGATCTACCCATTTATAGAGGAATCAATAGTGAGATATTGAATATCTGGAGTAAAACATTTATACCTTTGGTGGAAATAATAATAGCCTACCCATAATATATCATATGGATAAACAATGTATCCTTAAAATAAGTGGATTATTTTCCCATGAGATGTTGATTTCTCTTTTTCATTTAAATCAATTTGTTCCTAACCATGTTTGAGTGAGTCATAATTTTAGCCTGACATAAATTGGTTCTAGGAGGGCCCTAGCTGCCATATTTTAGACCTTGTAGTCTATCTAATTTTGAGTTTGCATATGTTTTAATATTATTAATTTATGAATACCATAAATTTATATTTAATATTGGATATATTATGTGTTTAAAATGCATACTAACAAGAGATTAGGCTTTTCACTCGAGTCTTCTTCAAGAGTCACACGGTCTAGAATCAAGTTGGGGTAAAGAAGATTAATTTTTATCCTCTTCAAGCACATAGATATCATATATCTGACTAAGGTAGACCCAAGAGATTATTTTACCCAACCACATCATCCCTAAAATATATTACCAATAAACCAATGCAAATGGTTGCATCTTGACTACTTGGATCAAACATAAATGTTTTCAGTGATGTACATGATTTACCTAGAAACATTGAGTGTTATATTCCAAAGTTCACTATAAATAATGGAAAGAATATAGAGGATAACATTACATCATATAAAAAATATCTTATATTTCTCAATGTTGAGGATGAGGATGTAATTTTTAGGTCATTTCCATTCACCGTACTTGATCAAGTTTATGACTAGTTACTTAACCTTCCTAAAAATTCAATTATAAGGTGAAATCAATTGAATACCACATTTTTATCCTAGTTTGGTTAAGTAGTAGATCCAATTATATTATTCCATCAGTTTACTTTCATGATAATGAAATACAATGAGCCTATTTATAATTTCAATACATGTTTTCATAAAATGTATAAGGGTAACATATTTTTATAGGCCAAATTCCCAATTAGTCTTACAAATTTTCAAAAATATATTGGATATTTGGAATAAAAATTTCTTAAGGAGAGATCCAAATGTAATTTATTTGACTCTTGTATATGCTAAATTAATAAAATTGGATAAGCAAATCAATCCATAGGGACACATGTTGGCTCCCACCACAAATGTTCTTCCAAGCATGCTAGTGTTGAACTTAATCCCACCTACAAATAAAAATGTACCATTAACATAATCTATTATAATTACGTTTAAGTTATAATAATCTCATTTTACCCCTAACCAAAATTTATTATTTCTTAATCCAATTGTTAGTGAGGCAATGCCTTAGTTTTATAATCTAACTTTAGTTCTAGTAGTAGTCAATAAGATGCAATAAAACTTGAGTGAGATACAATCCAAATAATGGTTAAAATATTAAGAAATGATTTTATAAATTTTAAAAAATAAATAAGAAGATCTATTAGTGGAAATACAACTCTAAATTACACTTATCAATGTAATTATAAACCCTTAAATAGAGTTAGTAAACAAGTTGAGTCCTCATCCAACAAATTTCCTGAGATTAACATCACAAATATTGCTTTACCCAATTGGTGTCTTGTGAAAAACACAATAAAAAATGGATAACTTGACTATGCTTAGTTTTGTCTAGCTCTTAACAATATGTACAAATAAATTAATGAATATGAAGTTTTCCTATTGATCAAATTTGACTTTAGGTCAAATTTGGACACCTATAGGTAAAAAACATGGGGTTCTAGATGTTTTAGGGGTATAATTATTTTTCATAGGCTATATTATAGTTAATTTTATGTTATCTAATGTATTTTTAGCCTTAGTCATGGTCTAACAAGTTTATTTGTCATTTTGAGTCATTTAGTGGCCTTTTAGGGGTCATAAATTCAAGTGGCACAATTACCAAGGTGTCTAGGTGTCTATTTTTCCTTTAAAACATCCAAGAGGTTTGTTTTCCTATCAATAATGTTAGTTCAATGATAATATTGTAGTTTATCCAACTAAAGATCAGGTAATCAACTAAAAATGGGATGTTTGGCACTTATACAACCCATGGCAAAAGGTGACACATGGGAGAACATGATGTAACATCTTTTAATCTTCCTAAAAATCATATAAATTATTTAAATTCTTTTTAAGTGCCATTTTAAATCCAAAACCCATTTTTTCCTTCGTTTCCTTTTAAAACATAGAAAAGTGACCATCAGGTTTGTGCTTAGTATGGATAGCTAAAGAGGTTTCAGGTCAAATGCTTTTGGGATGTGGTAGTATACTTAGAGACATTAATTTACATATAAATAGTTTAAATATTGGTTTCTTGTTCTTTATGAACCATCCTCATGAAGTTGACTATGCTTTTTTGTTTGTTGTTTAATGCACCCTATAGGTTTTTATCCATTTTGGGCAAGTTTGTAAAACCAATTGGAGATGTTGACTCTAGGGGATGTGATATATCTTAACAAATGATATCCCTATTTAATTTCATATTTCATGGTGTTTAGATGAGAAAATTATCTCATATTACAAGAAGGTGCCACTATGTGTAGTCTTAGTTAGTTTTCCTTGTTTGAAAAATGTTTGGCTCTCAAAAGAGGTATCATAAGAATGTGATATGATTATTTACATGTATAAATTCCATATTTATCATCAACATCACTTCATGTTTAATCTCATAACATCATGCTTGGATCAAATATGCAGTCATGAACACCTCATAGCCAACCCTTTACCCAACCTCACTTGCAATCATGTTGATCACATGTGTATAACATGTTTAGTGTGTTATTGGAGCTGTATTTAAGGTCTCAATAAGTTAATATTTATTTATATATGTTTATGATTGTGATATGCAAATGAACCTATAGGAAATCTATTTTTAACCTAGAGACTATCTAAACATGTAGGAATTGTAAAAGTAAGCTTAATGGCCTAATTTTAAATGCTCACATATATCATGAGACTATGAATGGATGCCAAAGGAGTTTTTAGAGGTTATTAAGGGTCTTGAAGATCATCTTTGTGAAATGTTTTGGAAGTTATAACATCAGAGCTTTATCAATAAAGCTTAAGAAGGAAAATTGCATAAAACCCTTGCAACCCTCAGTCAAGACCCGATGAAGGAAATAAAATTGGATATATGATCTAAAAAAATATTTTGACTATGAAATTTAAATTATAAATGACTCTCTCAGGTTCCTCCCCACCCTTTTGAGTTGTATGGAATTGTATAGATAGGGTACAAAATAGGATACTTTTAACTATTTTGTATATTTTATAGGTTCTAGAAGGGCTCTAAAGATTAAATCAAGTTTTAAAGGAATATATGGACTTAATATAACTCCTTATGTACATATAATGTTTTTTAAAAACTTCTAAGAGTTTAAACAATAGCTCTCATCTTATCTAGTCAAAACTTGCATAGTGAACACAATGGTGAGAAGGGTGAAAACTTCAAGTGCGAGCCTTTTTAAGGTGTACCTAAGTATTCTAAGGACATGGAGAGTATTTAAAAGTTTCATCCACACCTATAATGTATTTTAATGGAAAACTAAAGAAAATTTTGAGACCAAGAGTGAGGGGTGACTAAAAGAGAAGTTTTTTAAACTATAGGTAGTGATAGCTTACTTCTAGGAGATTTCAGATGAGTAAGACTAAAACCAATGCATGAAGAGTCTATTTTTAAATCCTTAAATCTCATTAAAAAAATAATACAAGTCCCTAATTAGTTTTTGGATGTTCAAATAGGTTTAAATCATGCAAGCAATTTTTTAAGCCAAGACAAGGAGTTTCATGCCACTTTTCATAAGTTTCATGACTTGTATGTACACTTGGACATCCTAACATTACATGGTTTGTTTCACATATTTTTATCATTAATATTTATCCTATTTTATCATATTTTTAGGTGTCCAAGTGACCTTTGGACTTCCCTTGTCTCACCTCTCTCCCAAATGCTATAAATATTGACCTTTTTGGCTCTTTTGAGTAGCCTCCATTGGTTAATGGTGAAACCCTAGTAAATTTTGTATTTGACTTAATATTGAAGAAATAAAAAATTTAATATGCCTACTTAAATGTTGAACAATTGAGTTTTGTTACATCTTGTTGGTCTTGTCTAGTAGAATATGATCTTTTCTGGCATGGTATCCTTGATTGTTCACCAAGTGTACATAAAAGTAATTTTTATAGGTCTTTGTTAGTGTTATGTTTTAGTTTATAAATTTTTTATAGGTTATCCATTATTTTATTATTCAAATTAATCATTAATTACCCTCATAATCATCAAAATACCTCTTGAACCTAGCATATGAAACATTGATGTAACAATCTATCTTATGTTATGAGTTTTATGTGAAGAAATATTTATTTTTCTCTAAGTAGTATAATTTTAGTCAATAGGAGGAAACTAAATATTGGTGCATCACATTTTATATTTCTAAGTTTGTCTTCTTAACCCTTTTCATGTAAAGTTGATATGTGAAAGAGTGTTTCAAAGAGTGCATCAAGGGCACTAGCCCTTCTAGAGATTCATCTCACCAAATTGATCACCCACACCAAGTGATATGTTTCCATTGTGCCACTTGGATGATAAGAGTTAGGCATCTCATCAAGGGGTGTAAATTCAGGTGCTAATTTTTTTTTGCATGCCTGATAGGACTCTAAGTCCTAGAAGATTGTCTAAGAATGGTGTTGGTTTGAAATGTTTACAGGCATAAGAAAATCTACATTCAATAACTAGTGACTCTACTAAGTTTTTAACTCTTTGGCTTCTAATCAGTCCTTAATTTCCATGCCAAAGGTAACCACTAGGTATGTTTCTAAAGGTATACCTTTTGATTTTGTATAATTTCCTTTCTATTATATCAAAATATTTAGATTTGTGAATACCATCCTTATTCAAGGGAGTTGGTGTTTAAGAAGTCTAGGTTTCTACCTAGTTCAACCCCTAATAAACATAGTTTATATTCTAATATTGCTATAAACCAACCTTTTCTAGCCTTCACTAGATGATATCCTTTGAATCATTTCCAATATGACCAAATTCCTAGAGTAGCCCTTGAGAGTGTTCCACATTTTAGTAGAGAAGGCCTTATTACTCCCATTGAACACATCAAAAACATAGAAAACTTCTAAAAAATCCATAATGTCACTCAAGATAATGTGACTATTAGGCTATTAGAATTATCTTTCAAAGGGAAAGCTTTAGATTGGTAGGTGAATCTACCTCATAATTCCATTACTTCATGGGATGAACTATGAGATCTATTGTCTAAGAGGTTTGAATATAAGAGTGATTATATATCACTAGCTAAGAAATTGACCACTATCAAGAGGGATCCTCAAGATTTTATACAATATTTTAACTCTATATTTCAAAAAACATCTGATATGATCTTAGCCATTGTGAGACCTACTCCAAATTATGCTTTTTTTATTACCTAAAAGCATTGAATAGTGATATAGCCATGATGATCCAATCCATGGGTGGGAATACAATACCTGTTGCCTATGAGATAGCCATTAATGCTGAAAATTATCTTGTTCAAGTAGGGAATATTTCTTCTAGACCACTAATGCCATTATTCCCTAATTTGTAGCCTCATAGTCAAGTTGCACTACCTACCTTGGTTCCTTTGCCTAATAGTCAATAAAATTGTGTCCTTTCACCTACCAATGAGACTCATGAAGTCAATAGTTTTATTTAAAAAATTAATAATTAATTGGCTTCTCTTAAAAGGTAACAAACTAAAAATTTCAGGCTTTACCAATCCTACAATCAGTTTGGATAAGCAAGTAAGCCTCCTTTTCAAAGTACTGCTCAAGGACAAGGTCAAATCACTCAAGCTAGACCTTACCAAAGTTACAATATCAATTCAAAATCATATTATAAAGCTCTTGTTCCCACTCAAAATAACTATGTTCAATAACAACCATGATATCCTTCCTATGACCAAAATCAAGGACAAGTTGCATATACTAATGAAATACCTAATCAAGCCACGATAATGCAAGGTAGTCAAGAACCTCAAGTTTCCACTTTAAAGTAACAATGCAAAATGGAATAAAAAAAGGACAAAAAAATCAAATTCTAATATTATAAATGATTTTGAGGGATAGTTTTATGCCATCAATCATTTAAGAAATTCATGTAATATGAATACTAGTGTATCCTCTAACAATGTATCTAAGAAGAGGGATGTTGAAGAGACACAAGGGGAATATCAAGGAATTTTTTTTAATCCTACATCACCTCCAATAGTATTTAGGTCTAACTAAGCTCCTAAGGTGTAGTAAAATCATAAATTTCAATATTCAAAACTAGTTCCTACATATCCATCTTCATAAGCTACACCACAAGGTACTAGTGCTTCGAAAGAGCCTTTCAAGATGAGAAATCCTTATATTAATGTTGTGGATAAAATGAATAAGTTACGCGTTAATATTTAAATTTGGGATTAATTAAAAATACTGGGGTAAAAATATATCATTCAAAAATAAGTGTTTGGTCTAGGTAAACAAGTTAGATTAGCTAGGATTGAAAATGTTGTTTTGGTGAATGGAACATAAACCATTGATGGAAAAGTGAATAAAAATGATAATAATCCTCATTTTTATCTATATTTTATCATTCATGATTGATTAGTCCATAATTTTATCATAGATAGTGGGTCTAGTACTTCAATTATGTCCAAGTCAATAGTGGATAAACTAGGCCTCAAATATGAACCAATGGCTAAAGGAGTTATATAATTGGATGGGTCACTAGTAAATACCTTGGGAGTAGTTGAGGATATGAATTTAATTTTTTTTTTCCTAATTTTTACATCCCTCATGATGTGGTTGTGACATATTTCCCCCCATACTTTACTCTTTATTTGTTAAGGGAGTTTACAACCAAGATAGGTGGATACTTGGTAGTCAATTGGTCCTATATGATTTTTAGGAAAAAGTATAGTACTAAGGTAAAGATTGAATCAGAGCATATTAATCACAAATATTTATATCCATACATGCCTAAGTTTCCAAATGTTAATTATGTTATTCTTGATGAGGAAGAGATTCACTTGGATTAATCTCTAACCTCTTCTCTTGAAGGAGATTTTGATTTGTATCTAGACGAATGGGGGGATGAGAACTATGAGAATGATCCTTAAAAATTAATAGAGGAGTATATTCTCAGAGTATATTAAATTCATAAGGATGAATCTTCATGCCAAAATTGATGAATCCAAGTAAAAACATGGATGGTTAATGGTAGCTTTTCTTTGATGGATCAAGAAGTAAGGTTGGAGTATGTGGTGGAGCAATGTTTGTTTCTCCATCCAAGGAAAGGTACTAATCTAATTTTATATTTCATTTCACTTGTTATTGTAATGTGGAAGAATATGTGTCCTTCATTCATAGCCTTGAGTGAGATAGGAAAAGAGGTGTGAAAGAGTTACAAGTGTATGTTGATAGTGAGTTAGTTGTGAATCAAGTAAGAGGGAAAAATATGACTAAGAAATATTTGATTAAATCCTATAATAATAGAGTTTAGGATCTTTTAGAGGATTTTCAAGCCTTTAACATCCAATTTATCTAAAGAGAAGACAACAAACATGCTGATAGGTTGGCAGCAATTGGAACTTAGTTTGATGTTTCAAAGGGGATAAGAGAAGACAATAACCAACCTCATCTCAAGGTGATTGTAAGGCCATATATACCTGATAATGTCACTAATTGGAAATTTTTTGATAGTGACCAATAAATATCTCTTTTTATATAAGAGGAGGCAAATTTTTACTCAAAAAATCAATCCAAACTACAATAGTAATATGGAGGGAAGATTGTACAATTGAAGATAAATAAGCTCCCTAAGGGCTTAGTCACACTTGAGATTATATTCAATGATGATTATCAGTTGAAGAAGGAAAAGGTAAGCATGTATAATATGAAATAAAACTATGAGAGAGTATAAATATTCAAGGATAAGTAGTTTTCTCTTGGTAAGGTATGTACTAGATAAGAAATATATGCTTTCATTGAGTTATGTAAGAATTTTTTGATGCCTTTGCATGGGAATGTAGTGATTTAAAGGGATTTGATCCAATCGTAGCTCAAAATAACATAGAGATAGATGATAATGTTAATACTATAAAACAAAGGCAAAGTCTAATTAATCCAAAGATTGAGCCTCTCATGAGAAAAGAACATACAAAGTTGATTGAGTCTAAGATCATTTTTTCTATTAAGCATTCACCTTGGTTGGAAAACTTAGTCATGATAAGGAAGAAGATTGAGTAAATTAGTTTATGTGTTGAATTTAGAGATTTTAATAGAGTTTACTTGAAGGACCATTATCCTCTTCTTTCCATGGAGGATAGTTTGTAGGTTATGGTAGGTAGTGAAAGGTTCTCACTCCTTGATGGATACTCAAGGTGTAATAATATTTTGGTAAAGGAAAGTGACCAATATAAGACAACCTTTACTAATAAATAGGGTACATATGACTTTATTAAAATTCATTTTTTTGTCTAATGCTGGAGAAACATTTCAACATGTAATGGTTATGGATTTTAAAGGTCTAATAAATGATATAGTGTTGTGTATCTTTATGATATCATGGTCTTCTCCAAATATGTAAAAGATCATTTGAATCATCTTAGGAAGATTTTAAAGAGATGTAGAGAGTTTTTAATCTCTCTAAATCTAAATAAGTGTGTGTTTTTTATTCCATTAAGGCAAGCTTTTGGGACACATAGTCTCAAAGAAAGGCCTATCCATAGATCTTGAAAGGGTGAGTAAAATATTGGCATTGACTTTGCCCAAACATAAGAAAGGTTCGAAAAGTTTCTTTGGAAAAATTATTTTCATAAGGAAGTTTATTACTAATTTTGATAATTTAGTCAATCCTCTAACCTATATGCTAAGGAAAGATGAATTGTTTACATGGACAAAGAGAAGGAAGGAGAGTTTTGAAGAGATTAAACAAGATATTACTCAAACTCCAACTCTTGAAATTCATAATTTCTCAAAGGACTTCAACTTGTACAATTTTATAAATGAAGAAGTAATATCTTCCATTCTCACTAAATCAATTGAATAAAACTTGGAAAATCCTATTGCCTTCTTTAGTCAAGGATTGGAAGGCTATGAGGTAAGGTAGACTTATGTAGAGAAGCAAGTACTTTTAGTTGTTATAAATATAAACAATTTTAGATGGATGTTGTCTAAAAATAGGATTGATATATTTTTACCTCATCCTATATTTAAATACTTCCTTTTGAGTAGAGATTTGAATGAAAAAAGGGTTGGTTGTATCACAAAAGTGACATAGTATGATATAGAAATCAAGACAACCAAGCTAGTGAAAGGGAGGGGATTATGTGAGGACCTTGTTTCAGATTTGAGGGAACAAAAATAAGTTTTTTTATCCCTTCATGATGATCCTATGATAGTTTCATCTTCATTAATGAGGATTTGGAAACAAGAAATGATCCATTTTCTTCAAATTGATGAGTGTCTAAAATGTCTAGATAGAGATAAAAGAAGCTATTTCAAATTACAATCTATTCCTTATGTACTTATTGATGGAGTGTTATTTAGTAAGGACTTATCAAGCATGATTTTGATATGTGTTTAATTAGATCAGGCTGAGATGATATTTCTTGAGTTTCATGATGGACCAACTGTTGGTCACTTTGCTCCAAGAACCACACCTACTAAGATTATGAGAGCTAGATATTTTTGACCTAGTTTAATCAAAGACACCCATGTTTGGGTAATAAAATGTAAAAAAAATACTCTATTTTATGGTAAATAAAAGCTTTTATTCTTTCCTCTTCATCCAGTACAAGTAGACCAACCTTTTATGCAATGGGGTCTATATTTCATAGGACTAATCAACCTACCTTCTAGTACTAGACACAAGTGGGTGTTGACTACTGTAGATTACTTTAAAAGATGGGTAGAGGTTATTTCTCTCAAGGAAGCAAATGAAAATTTATTTTTAGACTTATATGAAGGCATAGTGACATGGTTTGGTGTTCCTTCAATAATAATTTTAGATAATGCATTGGCTTTCCTTGGAATAAAAAAAAGTGAGTGGGATTTGAAACATGGTATTTATATTAGTACTACCTCCAACTATTATACACAAGGAAATGGACTACCTGAGTCCACTATTAATAATCTAATTAGGATCATAAAGAGGACAATGGAGGAAAACCAAAGAACTTGGCATTACAAGTTGAGGATATGTCTTTGAGTTGATAGAATCACCCCCTAAAAATCCATTAGAACCTCACCATGTACAGTTGTTTATGGGAGATAATCTATAATACCTATTTCAATTGAGTTAATAGCCTTGAATCTCACTTACCAACTAGATTTGATGAAAAATGAAACTATGGAAGGTAGATTTTGTGAGTTGATGGAGCTTGAAGAAATAAGGAATCAAGCTATACAAACTATGAGATCTCATCAAGATCAAACAAAGAGATAATTTTTTAATAAATCTATTCCACTAAGCTTCCAAGAGGGGGACATTATTCTATAGTGGGATGAAGATAGGGATAAGACTAGAAAACACACAAAGTTTTATGTTCTATAGAGTGGCCCTTATGTCATCACTCAATGCAAATAAGACAATGCTTTATAACTCTCAAAGTTAGATTAAGAAGATATTCATATACCAATCAATGGGATATATCTTAAACATTGATACTAAGGTTATCCTCTCTTCCTGTACAAAGTAATTATTTTCCCTAAGTGTTTATGCACATGTGTGAGTTTTGTTGGTGTCTTGCTTTTATTTGTGTTTTTTTGGTGTGTTGTGGTTATTTTGTGTGTGTTTTTGGAAATTCATTTCTATTTGTCCTCAATATTTCAATTACTCCCTAGCCCATGGATTGATAAGGATACTAGTCTTTAGTATAGTAGGCATACTACCCCTATGATTCACTATTTCATTGACCAAATTTGACTTTAGGTCAAATTTAGACCCCTATAGGTAAAAAAATTGTTTTTTAGATGTTTTAGGGGTATAATTTTTTGTCATAGGCTATATTATAGTTCATTTGATGTTGTCTAATGTTTTTTAGCCTTAGTCATGGTCTAACAAGTTTATTTCTCATTTTAGGTCATTTAGTGGGATTTTAAGGGTCATAAATGCAAGTGGTATAGCTCCCAAGGTGTCCAAGTGTATTTTTTTTCCTTTCAAACATCCAATAGGTCAGTTTTCCTATCGAGGATGTCAGCTTAATTAGAATATTTTAGGTTATCCAATTGAAGATCAGGTAATCAATTGAAAAGGGGAAGTTTGGCGCTTGTACAACCCATGGAGGAAGGTGAAATGTTGGAAAAGGTTACAACCCATGGAGGAAGGTGAAATGTTGGAAAAGGTTATGTAAAATATATTAATTTTCTTAATAATCATTCATATTCTTGATATGTTCTAAAATTTCCATTTTTAAGCCAAAACCATTTTGGTTCCTCTTTGCCTTTCTAGACATACAAAAGTGACCATCGGCTTTGTGCTTAGTATGGATAGATGAAGAGTTTTAGGATAATTTTTTTGGGGAGGTTTTAGAAAACTTAGAGACATTAATTTAAAAAAAATATTTTTAATAATGGTGTCTTATGCTTTATGAACCATACTCGTGAAGTTGAATGTGTTTTTCTACTTGTTGTTTTATGCACCCTATAGGTTTTTCTCCATTTTGGGAAAGTCGATACAAAAAATTAGTTATGTTGACTCAAAGGGATTTGGGATACCTTATAATATTATCTCAATGTTTAATTTAATGTTTCCTGGTGTTTGGATGAGAAAATTATCTCATGTTGTAGGAAGGTGCCACTATGTTCAGTCTCAATCAGTTTTCCTTATTTGAAGAATTTTTGGTTCTCAAAAGAGATATCATAAGAATGTGATGTGATTTTTTACATGTATAAATTCCATTTTTATCATCATACCTTCATTTTTATTCTCATAACATCATTCTTAGATCAAATATATAGTCATGAACACCTTATAGCCAACCCTTTACCTAATCTCACTTGCAGTCATGTTGATCACATGTGTATAACATGTTTAGTGTGTTCATGGAGATGTATTTGAGGTATCAAGAATTTATAATTTATTTAGACATGTATAATCTTGTGATATGTAGAGGAACCTATAAGAAATCTATTTTTAGCCTAGAGACTGTCCAAACATGTAGGAATTGTAAAAATAAGCTTGATAGCCTAGTTTTGAAAGCTCAAATCTTTCATGAGACTATGCATGGATTAAAAAGTAATTTGGATAGTTTATTATGGGTCTTTAATATAATCTTTGTGAAATTTTTTGGTAGTTCAAATGTCAGAGATTTATGAACAAAGCTTAAGAAGGAAAACTACCTAAAACCCTTGCAAACCCTCAGTCAAGACCTGATAAAGGAAATGAAGTTGGATAGATAATATAATGAAATATTTTGACTATTAAAGTGATTATAACTTATAAATTACTCTCTCATTCTCCTCCCCACACTTTTGAGTTGTATAAAATTGTACCGATAGGGTATAAAATAGGGTATTTTGATTATTTTATGTATTTTGTAGGTTCTAGAAGGGGTATGAATATTAAATAAAGTTTGGGAGGAATATATTGAATTATTATACCTATTTATGTAAATATAATTCTTTTAAAAAACTTATAAGTGTTCAAACAATAGCTCTGATCTCAGCCAGTCAAAATTGACATAGTGAACACAATGGTGAGAAGGGTGAAAACTTCAAGTGTGAGCCTTTTTAAGGTGTTCCTAATTATTATAAGGCCATGGAGAGTATTTAAAGGTTTCATCCACTCCATATAATATATTTTCATGTAAAAATAAAGACAATTTTGAGGCCAAGTGTGAAGGGTGACTGAAAGAGGAGTTTTTTTAAACTTTCAAGTAGTGATGGCTTACTTCTAAGAGATTATATATGAGTAGAAATACAAATAATGAATGAAGAGGCATGTATAAAATCATTCCGTCACATTCCAATCATTATACTTGTCCCTATTCAGTTTTGGGACATTCAAATAGGTCTAAATCATGTAGGTGGTTTTCAAAGCCAAGACAAGGAGTTTCATGCCACTTTTCATAAGTTCATGACTTGTATGGACACCTGGACTTCTTGTAATTGCATGGTTCATTTAAAATATATTTATCATGAATATTTAAAATATTTTCTCCACTTGATAGGTATCCAAGTGACCTTTGGACTTTCTGTGTCTCGCCTCTCTCCTAAATGCTATAAATATTGACCTTTGTGGCTCTTTTAAGTAGCCTCTATTGGTTAATGGTGAAACCTTGGACAATTTCGTATTTAAATGAATCTTTAAGAATTTTTTTTTTAAAAAAAAAATCTTCTTATATGCTATATAATTGAGTTTTGTTATAATCTTATTGCTCTTGTCTAGTAGAAGATAATCGTTTCTAGCATGCTATCCTTGATTATTCACCAAGTATGTTAAAGATTAATTGTTACAGGTATTTCTTAGTTTTATATTTTAGTGTATAAGCTTTTTATAATAAATTCATGACTTTATTCTCCCAAGGAATCATTCATTACCCTCCTAAGCATCAAAATACCTCTTGAACCTAGCATATGAAACATCAATGTAATAATTTGTCTTGTGTTGTGAGTTTTATGTGAAGAAATATTTGTTTTACTATAAATAGTATAATTTCAATAAATAAGAGGAAATTAAATATTGGTGCATCATATTTTATCCTTTCAAGTTTGTTTTCTTAACCCTTTTCATGCAAATTTGATAAGTGAAAGAGTGTTTCAAAGAGTCCATCAAGGGAACTAGCCCTTCTAGAGATTCATATCACCAAATTAATCACCCAAAACAAATGAGATGTTTCCATTGTACCACTTGGATGATTATATCTAGGAATCTAATCAATGGGTACAAATCTAAGTGACAACATTGCTTAAATGATCAAAATGTTTCAAGCAGTTATGATGCTTCTAATTCATCAAAGTCTCCTAATATAACCATGGTCTTAAAAAATATAGATTTCCATAATGTATATGAAAATGAGACTAAAAATAACACCAATGATATCCAAGATTTACAACATTACTAAAGAGGAAATTATACTCCTAGGAATAGATCACATCATCCCTTGACTACCTCAACTCCACCAAATAATGTTATTAACCTCCTAATACTAAAGCTAAAAATGATCCACCTCCACCATAATAAAATGACAATCAACCCTCCACAATCACAACTAGTAATAAAATTATGGAAGACATGAAAAATATTAAAGCTAACATAACTCTCCGTGATCTATAAAAAATCACTAAACAAAGGGACTTGCTTCTTAAGTCTCTCCTGTAAAAGAGTAGTTAGCCTAAATACAAGACCCTAGCCAATACCAATGTTACAATAAATAAGACTAAAGATAAAGTTCTATGATTATTTCTTATAATTATAAAAAAAATTAATAACCTTCACAATTATCTTTTAGATTATCATGTATCAGCTAATGTTATGCATGTAGGTGTTTATAAGAAGTTAAGACTGCTTCCCATGAAATCAAACAAGGTGGTAATTTATTTGGATAAGTGTAAATTCAAGGTCATGTGTGACATTTTTGATGTACATATGTAGTTAAAAGTTAAACTAAGAGTGAAATAGTTTATATACATACACGTAGTTGAGATCACAGAAGCATATATCATGCTATTAAGTAGAGATTGGTCAAGATCGCTTAATGGTTATAGGGAAATTAACTTGTAACACTTGTGGATACCATGTAAAGGATTAAAAAATCAATTAAGAATTGATAGAGAGAGAGATACATGAATTTTATGATAAAATAATACAATGCACAATGATTAAGTTAATTTTAGTTATCTAGAGGTAAGTGTCTATATATTGTCAACCAAACTAACAAAGAAGAGAAGATCTGATCATGATCAAGATTTAGGTAATGTGGTCATTGTATTTGGATAGAGCACTATCCAATAAAGGAGTTGAGGTTGGTATTATCCTCATTAATCCCATTGGTAAGAAACATGTATATTTTAGTTTAAAATTTCCTTATGCTAATAACATGATAAAATATGAATCTTCAGTCTTGGGTCTACAGTTTGCAATTAGGGTTGATGTCCATAAATTAAGTGTCTTTAGTGATTCTAAATTTGTCATCAACTAGGTATGCAAAACATTTCATTGTAAACTTTATTATTTGAATACATAAAAATATCATTTTTGGTATCTAATTTAATATTTTAATGCTTTTAACATTTTAGTCATCCCTAGAGCTAAAAATGTAATGTTTGACTCATTAACCATCTTAGCTACTAACCTCAAACCATTATACAAGACTAACTTGTAAATTTTTTTACTAGAATTTATTTCTTATCCCTCTATACTTGATAATGTTTAAAATTTCTAAATTTTTGATGATGATAAGTAAATTATTGGTTTATTATCTAACTCCAATGCTTTCCATTTATAGGTAATTAACTAAGAAAAATATTTGATTTCAAGTAACAATGATACAATTATAATGGAGTGATTCAGTTGAAGTATAATCATATTCTGAAAGGGATGTTTTCACTTGAGAGATTATATGACTTGGATAGTATTATTTCTAAATTAGAAGATAAGAATATATTGAGTTAAAATACATAAATTCTAAACGTGTTAAATATAGACAAGCCTGAAAACATCATGGTTGGACCTGAATATAAAAATAAAGAGATGAAAAAATTGAGGAAGATGTTTTTGTGCTATCAATATATCATAGCATATAACTAAAATAACTTGAATTTATTTTACCCTCATATTATGACACATAACATTCCCCTAAACACAAATCAAAGACACTTTAGCTAGCATCAAAGTCCAATCAGCCTCATCTTGGAACCATTCATTCTGAAAGAAGTCTAAAATATATTATTAGATGGAATTATCTTCTCAATTTTCCATTCAAATTGAGTGGCAAACATAGTACCTATAAGGAATAAAAATGGAAAAATATACCTTCATGTATATTTTATAAATATCAATCATACACTAGATAAATATAACTACCCCTTTCCTTCACTTGATGAAGTCATTCAAGAGGTCAGTGGTTCAAAGATGATATCTTTTTTGGATGGATTCTCAAGTTAAAACTATATCTTAGTAGACAAAGTAGAGAGAGACAAAGCAACCTTCACCACTAAGTGTCAAACCTACAGCTACAATAAAAATATATTTGGTTTAGTTAATATTGGTGATTCATTCTAGTGATTTATGAATACTAATTTCAAAGGCCTAATTGATAAGTACATATTAGTATACATGGATGCATGATTGTATTTTCCAAACATAGATCAAATCATTTCAGTCATCTATAGAAGGTATTCAAATAATGAAGAAGGTTTGGCATATCTCTTAATCCAAAAATATGTCTTTTATGTAACACAAGGTAAGCTTCTAGGCACATTATCACCAAATAAGGTATGTCAATTTACTCAAAATGAGCTAGTGTTATTTCAAAAATTCATCTAACAAATAGTAGGAAAGTGTTGATATCATATTTTGGCAAGATCAATTTTGTATGGAATTTTATTTATGGTTTTACTAAAATCACTAAACCTATGAATGCCATTCTAAAATAGGGATATAATATATAATGAGATACTTATTCTAAGAAGGCATTTAAAGAGATCAAGGATGAAATTATGCAAGCTCATGTGTTGGTTAGCCTAGATTATGATAAAGATTTATATCTTCACTCTTTTAGTTTTGATCATATTATTTTAGATATGTTGACACAAATATTTGAATATGGATATCACCCCATAGATTTTATGATTGCATATTTTAAATAAGTTGAATTGAAATACGCTACTCTAGATAAATAAGTCTACACATTTTTTAAGGTAGTCAAAATGTTTTGTCATTATATATTGAGGAACAAGGTAAAAACTATAGTTATAATTCTCAGAGTCAAGCAAATTCTAGGATATAATAATTTGGGTGAAATAAGATGACTATGGGTTGATAAAATTCAAGAATATGAAATTGAAGTAAAACCTACAAAATTGGTATATGGTCAAGATTTATCCAAGTTAATTTCATAATTTAATCCCAACATATACATTATATAATTAAATAAATCTAAATTTTATTTTGGTCGATGGTATGATTCAATCATTCATTATTTTCCTTCTGGAAAAACACTAACCTATTTTGATAAAATTAGATAAGAGATTTAAGGTTGAAGGATACATGTTATATATTGAAAAGAGGAGTATTATATAATAGGAATCATGAGGGAATTTACTTGAGATGTTTATATGAATAGCAAGTACAAGAGGCGATGAGTTAATTTCATGATAAATTAGGAATTGGTCATCCTTATGGTAATGTCACAACACACATAATTATTTGATCTAGCAATTATTACTTAAAATCATTCAAGGATGCCTATACACATATGAAGATTTGGCATTCATTCCAAATCTTTTCCAAGAGGGAGATTCATGATCCTATGTTGTTGCAACCAATAATAGAGGAATGCCCCTTTGCCACGTGGGGATTAGGCTTTATTGGAGTCATTAATCCCAACTCATCAATTGGTCATAAGTTTATTTTCACCACAACTGACTATTTTATGAGCTAGACTAAAGCTAAAACAATAATGAATATTACAACTAAATAAGTTGTTTCATTTTTGGAAGAATATATTATAACTCAATTTGGCACTCCTCTATAACATGTTTGTGATAATGGACCTACCTTGTAATTAGTAGAGATGGATGAATGGGCATATGATAATATAATCATATTAAATTTATCTTGAAACTATTATCCTCAAGGAAATAGTTTGATAGAGTCTACCAATAAGAATTTATTAAATGCCATGAAAAAGATAATTGACCAAAACCCATGCAATTATCATGTACTCATCAAATATACTCTATGGGATAACATAATAAGGCATAAACAAAGCTTGAATAGTTCCCATTTATTTCTTGTCTATGGAGTAGACCCAATTTTCCAAATTCAACTTAAGAAACCCACGTATCAATTCTTACAAGAGTAAATGGAGGTAGATTCAAGAAGTTAGTCTAGATTCTTCAACCTAATATAATTAGAAGATAAACAAAATGAATCTCTATAATATTTTAGTAAATGTAAATTTATTATGGAGATATGTTTCGATCAAAAATCATAATTGAAATCCTTTCACATTTTATATTTGGTCTTCTTATGGGATAAAACACATGAGAGAAAGGGTAATAATACTAAGTTTAGTACCTTGTGGATTGGCCCTTACCAAGTATCTAAGTTATTGGGGCACACTGCCTTCCAACTACGTTATATCTATGGTGGGGACTTTACACTACTAGTTAATCAATAGTAATTAAATGATTACTTCATGGCTACCCCATTAAATATCAGGTCTAATTTAAGATATTAAGGTTCATTTGTGTATATATTTTGTACATAGTTTTCATTTCCTAGTTAGTGTTTCTTTATTTGATATTTGCTTTAGTTTAGTTTTTATTTCTTTATTTAGTTTGTTTCATGTTTTTTTAATTTTCCCTTATCAATTGTTTCAATTTGGTTTGAATGTTTTATCCTTTGCTAGCTTATAGTGTGTCTTATCAAACATTTATTAGAGTTGTTCATATCATTGGCATGATAAGTCAATCCATAAAATGGTGGACTTGACATTTTTGTATCTCACTTGTTACATCTTGTTTATTCCCTTTTCATGAGGAGTAGACCGTCAACACAAAAAGAGAATCAGATCTTAAGAGAATAAACAATAGATTTCTAGATAGCACTATGTTAAAGAAATTTTGTGTCCTTATGTTCCCATTAGTAAGGAACTTCAAATGGTGGATAATAAAGTATGAGAATTTTTAGTTGTTTGTAAATTAGATTCTGAGTCATCGTTGACCAATTACATAGGATATTATAATTTCTTTATGCATTTCCATAATTTGAAATCCTATGATTCAAAATAGAATTTATGAATTTTAGAAATGTTTAATTTTATTTTTGAATCCATCAAACTACAATTAATTTCAAATTAGAATAAAAATTCAACCCTTGAATGGATTTAGATTTTTTATTAATAGTTATGAATTTTTTGAGTCTATCATTATACCCATGGATTGGTTCTCAACCCTCAATGGCCTAAGAAATGAAATATTTCTAAAAGAATTAAATCAAAATTAAATTGAACAAAATGTAAAATATAAATTATTTCATCTAAAGGGTGATTCAGGTAATCTCCATCATGGGATTTTTGGCCTGGTGGTAATGGAGAAAAGTCATGAGTAGGATCACAGGTATCTCTATTGGGGATATATGTTCTTGACTACTAGAAGATTAATTACCATAACATTTCCCCCAAGCCAAAAATCCAAAATTATCCTTATCATAATTTATAATTTTTTTATAAAATCTTAAATCTATTTACATGAATCCAAGGGCAATAAAAGAATCAATCACTTTTAACACACATTGATGTTTTAAGGTAGATAAACCAGGTATGTCACATATTAGGGAAGACTTTAGTTTTTCATCTAGTGTTATCTAAAGGAGTTATTTGTGTTTTTGTGTTTCTTATTGGTTTTAATGATTTACAGTCTAGGTTTTTAATGTTGAGCAATATTATCCCCATGAAATCACCATTTTTGGAGTCCAACATGCCCCATTACTCAAAGTTTACACATATGGACCTTCTTACTTAGCATAGGTATTTTATTTTTCTATTATTGCATACTAATATGAATTAATTTATTAATTACACTCAATTTTCATAAATTGGGTTCCATTTTGGTTTCTAAGTCATGTGTCAAGTTTGTTTTGATGACTATAGCATATCTTAATTTAGGCATTTGTTCATGGTGACTAGACAATAATTTTCAAAGTGTCAAGTAATTTTTGGATTCTTGTATTGTCATTTTCCTATTTTTAAATATTTTCCTTATAAAATGTTTGATATGGTTCATTTTATATATCATTTATTAAATATATTTTGTGTCAAAGTATTTACCTTGTGTTACATTATTAATATTTTTTTACTACATTTTGATATTTATTCATACATGTTTAGTTTATATTCTAAGTTAGATAATCATTCTTTCATTTTAAAATATTAGTAAATCAATGAATTTTAATTAGATAGGCACTTATTTGGTCTAGTCTATACTGCTCAGACTTTATTCTTGCTTTGGGCTTTATTTATAGGAATTTGCTTATCTAATCAAAACTAGATTTATGCTTCTCATGGTTAAGATTGAGTCATTATATGTTGTTTTTATATTTATTTGTTTATGATTAGATGGATTTTGGTTAATATATTAATAGTTTCCCTAATTTTCCATTGTGTATTAATTTTATAGTTCAAGTCTTCCACTTTTAGTGGTTCATAATGCACTTTAATTGTCAAAATCTCTCTTAGATCAATTGATATTCATTTCATGTTAGAATATCATTGAACTATAGAGATCTAAAATCAAATATTTTCAAAAAATAACTAATTAATTTTAATTTCCTAAGTACTGAGATCATGCCATGTGACACAATCCTGGTGACCTGACCTAAATGAGACTCAACAAGATATGTAAAGCCCTGTGCCCTTAAGGCCTTGGGATTGTTCCACTTGGCACCATATTATAAGTTTGGTAACCTAGGAGTATACCATTAGTGATAAATCCCAATTCCATAAAGACCCCAATATTGAGCCACTTGGCACATTCCTAGAAGCCCAAGACCATGGAGTGATGGTAATATTACACTTGAAACCATGTGGCCCTAGGAAAGCATGACAAACCTAAGAATATAAGAATAATACATGTGGTAATGATAGAGAAAGTAAAATTTTAATGCCCAAATCATTGATATCCATCCATGTGTAATCATCCCATTAACCTACAGTTGATGTCAACACAATTCATTCTACACCTAAATGAAAAATAGAGAGCTAGAAAGGTGACAAGTGGAATTGAAGCACACACACAAGAATCTAACTTAGATACAATGAGTAAAATTTTTATGGCCATGGTAAATACCAAGTGATTTCCAAGTGGTTACTTGTGTCTATTTGATGTCAAAGATGGTATATAATGGAGAGTAGGAAGCTATAAGACATAAACCTAAGAATTTTGAACCAAACAAAACATAGAGTTAGCTAAAATAACCTCCATAAAATATCTAATGAGATAAATTAGGAAAATGAAATGACCATGGAGGTATAAATGATAAATAATAATTCATATCAAGGGTGCACCAATATTTTTTCCATAGCAATAGTAACAAAATTGAGCAAAGACAGAGTAATAGAAAATGAAATCAAGAGAAATGTTTTCTTTACAATCATCTATTTATAGAGTTATAATAATCTATTGTTCCAATTTTTCTTATTCATAAATATTTAATAAATAAATATCATTTTTAACACAAGCTATGTTATCAAGGAGATAATCATAATAAACTAGGAATGGACAAAGTTAATGCATGAATTGATTACTTCATCATTGAGATTAATCTAGAATGATTTGGTTTTTCATCATTGGGTTGATAATTAGTTAGTGGAATAAATTGAATATAAAAGAGTCCATATTTTTCACTAGAGATTATATTACATTGGAGATTAAATCCACTTCCATCCTGGAAGTTGTATCTAGAATTATGCCATGACTAGATCCTTATGTTTTCTTGATGTGTTAGCATAAAACACTGATCTATAATAACTTATTCCATTTAATGTTTGTATTAAGATAAATTAATTTTTTATGTTTTATCATGGACATGATGGACTAATATTGTTTATATAATTAGGGTTTGTTTCTATTGTAAAGGGTTGCAAAATTTACCCCAAAATTCTATCAAAATAACACTATGATTACACCCACTTTTTTACTTGTGCTTTTGGATTTTGAGTGTCTACCATGGTCAAGACATTTGAGTATGAAAACTCTATAAAAATTGAACTAATATTTCACCTTCTCTTCATATTATTTTTATCTTGATGGTTTGAAAAATATCTTGATTTGATAAGTGATATATATAATGAATTTTTTGATGTTGTTGATGTGAAAGTGGATATACAATTAGATTATACAGCAACTAGTTTAATTGGATTTGAGAGATCATTTTAATTATGTTTAGAATTAAATTGGTCATGGTGTGAAAATATCTATAGGTTGTAATTTATTTCTTTTAATATAGTTATCAATTTCGTGTTCACATATTATGACTTGGAGTATTGTTCGTTGTGGTGTTTCAATTTATGCAATAGTTAGATTTGATACCCATAAATTAACTATAGACAAATTTAATATAATATATAATTATTTGAATAAATATCTCAATCAAGATATTTATCTCTTTTCTAACCTTGTCTTCCATCTATTTTACATTTTTTAATGAGAAAAGATATACCCATTACATTTTAAATAGACCATTTATAGAGAAACCAACAGTGAAATCTTGAATATCTAGAGGAAAAAATTTAAACCTTTGATGAAAATAATCACAAATTACCTATGTTATATAATTTGGAGTGTATTGGCCCTTGGATCACCCAAAAATACTAAAAATAAGGGGACTTTTATCCCATGAGATGTTGACTAATTTTGTTCATTTAGATAAGTTAGTTCCTAACTGTGCTTGAGTGAGTCACAATTTCAACCTAATAATTTCATATTAGTATTTTGTAACTTATGTCATTGGTATTATAAACACTTAAAATAAATTTTATGATACCTCATATGTGAAACATTCCCATTGGTGTTGATTTTTGTTCATCAATTTCATCGACTCTTATATCCTCTTATTTAATTTTCTTATGATGCTCACATACTTAGTATCAATTTATTTATCTAAACATATATTCCATTAAAATTCCGAATTTTCATATTTATCCAACATATATATTTTCTCTAACATTAACTTATCTTGAAAGCTCTAAAATATCCCACTTAATTTTGTGTACTTCATATCTGGTTTGTCATTCAATTCTCATGATTTAATAATAAATTGGATATTTTTATGTCCATAAGTTTACATATAAATGTGTGCATATAATTACAATCACACATTATTTTAATCCTTTGTGTGTTTTATAATTAACTCATCAATCCACTAGAAATGATAATTAACTTTTATTACTTCTCAGGGTTATGCTTGTAACGAGTCAATTGTTTTTGATACATGGTAAAAATAATGGGTTTATGAAAGATAACAAGCCATTTTTCAATATTAAGACAATTTATATAAGATAAATGAACTAATAAAATTAGGCTATAGAACATGAACTTATAAATGTCAACTTGAGAAATTGTTGACATACAAAAAAACATGCTTCTTGAGAATAGATAAAATGTGAACATAAATGAATAGACCAAAAAATAACAAAAAATATAAAACTATTAAGTATATATTAAAACACTTTATGTTTTAGTAACTTGTTATTCTTCATTTAAGAAATTTAGATGGTCTTTGTTTTAATCTGTTAGGGTTTTACTAGGTTTAAATCTTAAGTTATATTAAAGGGTTGAGTTATCCAAATTAGTGAAATAAGATGCAATAAATAACCACTAATTTGTTATAGTTTTTAACTTGGTTTTACTTTCAAAAAATATTAATAAATATGTGTAAATAGAGACTTATCTAGAAAATATCTATCATAGAAGATCAAGGTGCTAAAAATTAGGTTAAGGATAGGTCTAAGTGTCATCAATAGGGTCCCTAAGCTAAATTATTCACTAGATAGTAGCACCGCACATAGATAATAGCACCATGTAGCTCTAGTTTCTTGAAAATGGTGTTATTGTCCTCTTTCCAAGAATATTCCTATTTTTTGAGATCACCTACACCTATGTTTATATGTTTTATTCTTGTATGCATGAAATATGTATCTTTGTATTGTGCCTAGAATAGTTGATTTAATGTGAAAACCCTAATCCTTCTTGCAAGTATGGCATGAGTTAGAAATGTGTGTTCATTAGTAGTATAGTCTGGAAATACTCAACACCCCATTTTGAAGAGAGCTTCCTGCATATTTGAGTAGGGATCAATCCCAATGTAGTTATCCCACCTAGTGCATGGTGCAAGTGAAAGTGAATGCTAGACTAATAGTGGTCTTGAATGCCTTGAGTGTGCTTGATATTATAAATATTTAAAATATGGGATTAGGGAATCTATAAATTGTAGTATGAAAAAGTAAGCTACAATATGGATTAATAACCTTGATATTTTTCTTGTCTTATTTCTTCTTTGAATAAGCTCTTTGTATCTATTTTCTAACTAGTGGATATAGGTCTAATAGTCATATATTTATAGTGATTCATAGCTTATGTGGATAATAAAATGTTTGTAGTATAACCTTAGGAGGGGCATACATTTGAAAATATATCCATTCAAGAGAGTTAGGGTAAAGGACACTAGCGCTAAGTTGGGGACACTAGCGCCATGTGACTCTAGTGTCCTTAATGTGGTGCTAGTGTCCAACTAGAAGGTTGTTGGGAACAATGGGTTATGATTTGGGAATATAGTTATAGGACTATGTTTGAGCTTACTAGATATGTTTGTGGTCTACACAATGGCTATAAAATGGTGATAAAGGATATAAGATAGGTGTAGGTCTAAGCTAGGAATATGTTTTCTCAAGCAACACTCTTAGCATCCAAATACCACTTTTATGTGATTATAGTCCTCTATAAATTCCATGTCTAAATATTCATCCTCTATAGATTTATATTTTTTATGCCTTTTAATTTTCATACTTGTTATAGTCTCAACTTAACTCATTTTTATCTTGTAAATCCCTCTTAAATAATGGTAATGTTTATTGCACTATTATTGATAGTTACTTTATTGGTTGAATAATTTTTCTTTGAGATTCTTGTAAGGATGTATTTTTGGCTTCCATATTTACCATTTTTAATTTTGACTAAGATATATCATTATTTAGTTCACATATTGATCCTATCATTGGCCAATACTCTTTGTTATAGGGAATATTTATAAGTGTTTGTAATTTATCTCAATTGATTTTTTGTTGAATCATCTCCAATTTTATTTTTAGACTTTCATTTCAAGTGTAAACTAGTTTATGATGCATTGTTGGATATGTGAATCCTTGTCCAATCTTATAATTATTTACTAGAAAAAATTATAGTAAGATTGTTTAATACTCAAATTAATATTCCTCTCCTTTATATCACTATTAAGAGTTTTATTAAGCTTATAAAATTCCTTTTAACCTTCAATTACACCATTATTACCCTAAATTTGGGCTTGCCCACTATTTTAAATAAAAATGATCATGGGGGAAGGCTTATAAGAATGATATTTATGTGATTCATTACTAGGAATGTCAATCACAATCACCTAAAAAAATTGTTCATCCTTATTAGATTCATTGGGCCTCTTATCCTTCTCTATAACCAACTCCTTTTTAGGAGCTCTTGATTTTTAGGTGGGATAGTAGTAGATTTAGAATGCCTAGTCTTCTTCCTTAAGTCATTCAGAGGAACATATTTAGAGATGGATGGATATGCATATAATAAAAAAATTAGTGGGAATACCTTAGGGAAACTAGTTATATATTTCTATTCTTGTTATTAAATGAACATAAGGGCTTGATGTAAGGGTAGACCAATTTTCCCCAACTTAAGATGAATGAAACCATGATTTAAGGACACTAATAATAAAAAAGGGAGAATTTCTAGTTTAATGTGTCTAAATTGGTTTAGAATGGTAATGTGATAAGAATAATAAAATCTAAATCTACCTTCCAATGTTACATACCTCGTGATTTAGAGCAAAACCCCAACCCATGGGCCTAGTAGGGAATCCTTGAGGTATCTTACTTGGCACTGTGTTAATTTTTCCTTATCCTTAAGAATTTTTTTAACATGATCTTCTTTATATATTTTAGATTTATAAAACCTTAATCCTTTCATAGGTAGGCCTAAAAATTGGGAAATTCTTTATTAATAAATATTGATTATAATAGCTCTCAAATTCACCATCCTTCCTTGTTAGGATTTGGAAAACATAGAAGATAAAATAGGATCAAAACCTAAAATATGCTTCATGAAGTTTTTAAATCTTATTTGCCCTAAATTATACCATATGGTGTGATTTAGACACATAATCTCACATTAAATTGGTTCATTTTTTAATATATCACCTCCTATAATGAACATAAAATTTATTATCTAAGGAGATATATTTTTTAGAATCTATTCATCATTCTTATTTGTTTCATAAAATTTTGCCAATTTATTCTAGTGGATTTTACTTCTTTGTATCGATGAATACTCTAAAATTTGTGTTGATATTGATATCAATGTATTTAAACCAATTGATATCATAATTTTGAGAGGATTTCAATGTTATCTTGAAAATTATTTTATTTTTTAAATCATCAATACAAACACATATAAAATTTAATGGGATTATCTAAAATTTTCACACTTTGAAGGTTACTACCAAGGAAAGAATAATAATAAATATAAATGAAATATCATGGATTAAAGTAGGTGTTGTAAGCATAATGACGAGGGCGCTAAATCAATCTTCAAAAAAATTCAATCAATTACCCTTAAACATTCATGAATCATTCAAAGTAACTTGGTGATCTAAAAATGCATTAATAACCAATCACAAGAGCATTAAAAAAGATAACACACATATATGTTGGAAACCCTCATGGGGAATAAAATCCACTAAAATGAATCTTGAAAAAACTATCTTATAAGATAATATATAAAAGCTAGTTGAACACCAATCCAACATGGAGCACCAACCCCTAATTTATCAAGCACCACTTGACTTTATCAAGAACCCACTTGCTAGGAGGATAAAACCCATATAAAAAATCACTAACTCAAACAAGGGACACTTTTTTAAGCACAAACCTACAATTAAGCTCCAACTCCTAATCAAAAAATCACCAACTCATCCAAGACCAATTTTACAAGCACTAACCTACAAGGAAGCTTCAACTCCCTCTTTGACCAAGCATCAATTTAGTCAATAACACTTATTTCACTTAGATATTTATCTACTTTATCTAAAATATATCCACTATCATACATTAGGAACACATCTATAATTCAACTCTGATATCTTATCAACATATGATGATCACTCCTTTATCTCTACTTTACTTGATCTCTCTCAAAACTACCTTTAAGATTCTTCTCTCAACTAGCTCTCTTCAAGACTGAATAGGTCATATGACATTGATAGTCAACTATATAACTCCTATATGATCTTCATGAAAATTTTCTCTATTCTCTCCTAAGAGTTTACAACATGTTACCCAACCTCCTTAGGCCCATTGATTTATCAATTCATTCACTTGATCTCTACTTCACCAAATATGTCTAAAATGCCTTACTTATATACAATATTCTTACTCACACACCTATTGGTCATCCATACACACTCACCACCTTTTATTTATTACACAATAGGTTTTAACACACATTAAAAACATGAATCAATCATAATTAGTTAGCCACAACACCTCATAAGCCTTATTCCTCCTATAGACACTAGAAAACCATACTAGATGTTGAAATGCCTTCGGACCCTTCTTGACCCTATTGAACCATGAGTTTAGTTGAATACCTAGTTAACTAAACTCACTAACTTAATAACTAAAATATTAACCAAACCTTTTTAAACCCCTTTTATTAACCCATTTTACTCTAGACACTTGATTTTTGATGGTTAGCTTAACCGTCAATGGTTAGCCTAACCATCAATGGTCAGGTCCTCACCTTTTTAACACATCACCAGTTGTGTGAAATATAAAGAGGCACAATTTAATATGTTCACCTTATATGGTACTAATAAAATTCCAAGCATCCTGATTAGTAACCTCACCCTCTAGGGAACCTTCTATCCTCCATCTCTATTTGCCTATAAAAGGAGGTGAGTAGGAGGTGAAATAGATCCATGTTCAATCTATCAAATCTTCTTGCACACAAGCATTCAATCTCTCCAGTATCTAGTCTTCCTTTACCAACTCAAAAATATAAAAAGAGACCCAAACATTTATCAAATTTACTTTTGAGGCCAAAGTACTATTTCTCTAGAAAAAAATCTCTAGCCTTAAACCATCAAATAATTAGTAAGCTACATGTATAATCCACTTGTTCCTTATTCCATTAGATTTCTAACCCACCTCACTTTTTAAAACATATCTACACCTTATTTTCAAACTTTTATATCCTTAATAGAACCATTATCAAACCATTCACCCACTTTGCAACTCTTTTTGAGTACCTTTATAAATCCATAGGCAACCACTGATGGTTAGCTTAACTATTGATGGTCACCCCAACCATTAATGGTTACCTAACCATTGACAGTCAACGTAACCATTGATGGTTCACCTAATTATTGATAGTCACTATGGTAGAAAATAACAAAAAGTTATTTTTAGCCCCTTACCCCATCCAAACCCAAGTTTTTATGTTCTTACCTAATCATAGACCCTTTTTTTATTTTTTAAACCTAACTTCATCCCTTTAGCATGAGTATTAACTTAATTTTTCTATATTTAGTCATTTCTATTTAAAAAACATTCCACTTTCTTCTTGTATTACATTTCATTGACTTTATGCAAGTACCTTACTTTTATAATTTTCAACATGATTGTTATTAAGAGTGGATTGACAACCTCCAGACAATCTTATACTTCTTGGATCTAGCTCACACTAGGCAGTCCAGCCTATCTTGCTAACAACCTCTTTATTAGTGATTTATTATCTATAGCATATTCCTTCCAATACAAAGAGGAGTTCACCATTTTCATTTGGATTATGTGCACATCACCAACCAGGTATTTCTACCACACCCTTATTACTAGTTTCATATCTTCTTCCAAAATTAAGAAATGAGAAAAAATTAAGAGAAACATTTTGGCACACTTTATGGGACCCTAGCATCATCTAGGTTCCCCTTCTTTCCCCCTTTATTCTTTTCTCATCCAATGAAATCTAAAATTTCTTTTGGGCTTAAAATAGATACCTTCCATACATTTTTTGTTTGCTTGTTTTTAGTTCATCTAGTTAACTTAAAAGGCAAAAGTAATCAATCATAGTTTTTACTCTTTTTATCCCACACTTTACCAAACCACATAATTAATAAACACATCAAAAAAAACTTGAGATAAGGCCCAACTAGTATTTCATCACCTAGCGGTAAACCTTACTCTTTCTCGATAATCTTACTTGGAGGTCATTACCAATGGCAAAACTAACTCAAACTCTTTGGTTGAGAATAAACTCTAAAATTAAGTTTATCTTGGATAAGTACCTAAAACCTTTATCAATATGATGTGTGAAGTGAGAGGGTAGGCCCCAATATCAATCCATATACTAAAATTCAATACATATTCTTATTTTTGAGCACCTAAACACAACCCAAAACAAACCTTTGATTTCTTATTTAGTACCTAATCTAAAAACCAATTTTCTTCTTCACACTTTTTACGTCATAAACCAAAAGCAATTTAAAAAGAATCTTATGTTTTAAACACATTTTAGTGTATGTTTAGATTGTCATGAGGTTATTTTCCTTTTTATAGATTTTTTTTTGAGGTGCAAATTTTCATCATTTCTTTTCTATTCCTCTCATGGTCTTTATGTATATCAATTGAGGAATCAAACCAACCAAGAACCTACCTTTCACCATCTTCCCTTCATTACCTAGTTTAACAGAAGGCCTCCCTATATTCTTCCCTAGAGATCCCAGCTTTTCTAGAATCTTAGAAGATAAACCTCTTTCCTTAGAACACTACCATTCATTATGAGTCACTCATTATCCTAACCTCACCTAAAATCCACCCATCCTTACATATAACCAATAAAACTTCAACTTCAACCAACCAACAAACTATCAACTACCACCTGAGATAGTTACAATGTTAATGGACCAAATAATTAAAGTAGATTCATCTATGTTTGGTACCCATGACCAATCAAAATTCACCTACAACCATTCGAATATCAATTATAACCAACCAAAAACCTATCAACAACCATTTGATCATTATCATACCCAATTGACAACCTATCAACAACTAGTTAATTATTATCATACAAAGCCAATAACCTATCAACATCTATCATATCAATCACCCTAACCTTATCAAAACATGGGACATCTATCCCAACCATCATATCAATTACCTCAACCCAACTTATCAACCTTACTTAATCTGACCAACAACTACCAATCAAACCTAACTAACTTATCAAACCTATCAAACCCACCAAACCTATAAAACCAATAAACTAGCTCACAAACTCAAGATCTATTAGTTCACCTTCTTCTTAGATAGTATACCCCATTGGGGGAATCATATTCCTCAATCCTTGACAAATTCTTAGAGGCTTCTATCATTAGCCTTCCTCAAGTCAAACCCATCAATAGTTCTCTTCCAAAGCCAATTTGGTTTATAGAGAATGAATTTTGTGCTTATCATCATGAAAATAAACAAGGGATATATAGATTTTGCTCTTTTAATATGTTCATCCAAAACTTTATTTATCACAAGGAGGTTTTAAATAACATTCTTTGTGTTCCTCCCAACCTAGCCTTGAATATTTCCAATCAATCAATTATTAAACCCCTTCCTTCACTCAGTGTTGAGGAAACCCATAACCAAATCCCTCAAAACACTAAGGCACATTCATTTGATTTGGTCCTTGGTGAACCTATAACTAAGGACAACATAATCCAAAATTTAACCAAACCACTTGTTAACCAAGTGGAACCTTCACACCTTTCCTCTACAATCATAATCAAGGAAACCAACTAACCTCTTCCATCTACCCAGGTGGAACCAACTAACCTACTTCTTCCACTTACCAATTTTTTAGAATCTCCCATTAACCCTAAAATACCTACCATTAACCTAACCAAATTTACCATCAACCTAACCTTACCTATACTCATCCACTTAACCTTACCTCATCAACCAAAATAAACAACCAAATCCACCTCTACACTAAATCAATCAACCATAATAGACACACCTTTTTACTCAACCATAACCAACCTCTCTAACAACCCAAATAAATATCAACATATCAAACCTAAAAACCCTATCCTAACCTACCTAAATCAAACCCAACAACATTTCCCTAACCTTGATATAATAGAGGAAATCCCACTCAAACCACCACCTACAACTTTAACTAACTGACCACTAACTAATAAAAAATTAATGACTAATAATAATTTTTTTGAAGTGGATGAAGTCTTCTTCACCCCTCCTAAACCTTATTATTAACCAATACCTCCAATTATGATCTTTTTACCACTTTAAAATATCCATGAAAAGAGAAAACTAGGGGAACTTTCCCTCCATGAGGCTTAGACCATTTATCAACCCCAAACCATACCTTACCAATTAACCAAACTAACCCTTGGCATTTTTGCCTCAACCTATCAAAAAACCATATCAACCAACCAATCTTGAACCATTAACCTTCTCCACCTAAATATCACCTAACCAACCTCACCCTTTTTGTCAATCCAAATATTTTCCACCTCTAATTAGGTGTTAGAATGTAACTAGGGGACATCTGTTCTCCTTTGAACATCATAACCCATAAGTATGGATTAAGAGCTTACCATTTGTCCTCTTTTGAAGGCAAACTAGAACTTAAGCCTCTCAATGCTTCACATATTCATCCATTATTGTTTTAAAGAAGGATCAAACTCATTTTCTTGTCTAACTTAAGCTCATCCCTTGATTAATAACATTTTTACCTTCACCTACCTATCCCTCTCCCTTTTAGGATAATCAATTACAACATAGAACCATGTGATTAACCATAACAGTCATATCCTAATCCTAAATATGGGTACCACGGCTCTACCCATAGCATGTTTCTCATGGATACTTTTCACCTCTAATTAGATAGAATCCCATTGTCATTTGTCTCTCAAAACTACCCCTTTTACAAATCATTACCTTTTTGTGATAAAATTTTTTCCCTCATAAAGGTAAAACTCTAAGCTCAATTAGACTTGTCCATGTTTAAAAACTTGCATTAAAATAATTAGAATAACAAAATACCACTTGGGTCACATATCTCTAGCATAGTAGACTACTCCCTTGAAGGATAGATGCAAAAAACTAAATTTCTTAAATGATAAACTGCTCCCTTAAAGGATAGCTACCAAACATACAAAACTAAACTTAGACCACTCCTTGGAAGGATAACTAAGTCAAATGGGTCTAAAGCAATCATTCGAAGTTTCTTGCATTGATCATCTTTGCAAACCTATCAAAAAAAAACAAATGACCTTAAATCCAAACAAAACAATTTATCCTAAAAAAAATACAATTAGATTTCATATATAACATTAGTAAACATCCCACATCGATTAGTCTACACCTAGAATTATGACATGGACTTATCTAAATTTGGTTCTTAGGTCACCTATAGAATGGGAAAACTAACCCACATAAGGTTACCTTACCTATCAACCCATTCACCCATCACCTATCTCCTATTTATACCATCTTTTAATCAAGGGATTATGAGCTTACTTGACACAACGTGATCAAGACACTCTTTTATCTACACAAGCATGCTAATGTGAAGCATTCAAAAGTCTTATGTTGCTTAAGACAATCTAACTTTAGTTTTGTTAGGTCTTTACCAATAAAATGGTATTGTGCTTTTTCTTTACTCTATTATCATTGGTTCATATGGACATGAATCTCATGATTATCATTTATTTTCCCTACATTTTGTTTGTTATCTAACTTACTTTATGTATTTTCATTACATCCTCAACCATAATCACATTACATCTCCATGATTATGAACAAACATCAAATCATGAACCATATCCATGAACCACATCATATATATATATATATATATATATATATATATATATATATATATATATATATATATATCTATGATCAAAGCATCAAACATAATATAAACATCATATCATAAAACAGATCAATAACCATAAGTGAACCATTCATCATCGTGTCAATGAATGAAACAAAAACATCATTTATAATCATCACATGCCTAAAACTACTGAGTCCATATCTCATAAACATAAATCATAAATTTTCAAAATATGTAAACCATGACCCATGAACATACATCATATCATCATGAGCATCATAAACATCATCATATCCATCATATCCATAAAATTAATAATACATGTAATAATGTATAAATCTCTCTCTCATGTACATTTTGCACCATCAACATGTAGTCCATTATAAAATCATGTACATACAACATATCAAAACATATAATATCATGCCCTTAGGGAACCACCTCTATTACCACTATCTTCTCCTACACCTACACTATGATCTAGTTATGGTCCTCTTGGGATACCTATATGTCCACTCATAGTAGAGGCCCAATATCCTAGAGTCACCACAATTGGTTCACCTACCAAACTAGCCCTATACTCTCCCCATCTTGGCTACTCTAGACATTTTGATATCACTATAGCCTCATAATATCTTAACTCCTAAATTATGGCCAAGTATCATGTCATAGAAATCATATCTGGTGGTCCTCTTATTGGTGATATTGTTGCTCCTACCCTCTTTCTCAATCACCAATCCTAGGGAGGTCCTTACCTGATCTCTTTCACCTATCAAGGTTGTAACTTGACCCTATAAAATAATAATCTAGCCTTTCAATGAGGCCACTTATCCCTATAAACCTATAATTTGGGCATGTACCACTACCAGTGTTGTTTCCTATCCATCTTGAACACCACCCTATATCGATGCCCCTATTGGATCCACATCCATGGCATATCATCCCTTGTCATCCCATCCAAAATTATATGTTGTATAGGTCTCCATACCATGTTGCATATCCATCAAAAAAATTAGCATCATCTATTTCTTCTCTTGATAGAAGCTCTTCATAATCTAGTACTACATCATGTGGCTACAACTCTAAAAGTAGAAACTTTGCATCCTCTATCATATAGCTAAGAGAAGGATCTAGAATCCCTTGCATAATTCCATATTACCTATAAAATATATCAAATGGGATGAGCTTGGTATCACCATCTTGTCTCCTATAAACCCACATATAGCTCTACAAAGATAATATGTGATAACTATATAGGGACCATCTAGGCTAGCCCACATTTTATCTCCAAATCATATCACCCACAACCAAACCCTTGAACACATCTTAGAACTAGTCAATATCTCTTGTACCTCAACTTTATCCATTTAATGCATAGTCTTCCATCCATCATAATAAGCCTACTTTGAAGTGTACTTGGTTATATCCCTCCCATGGTAGCTATAATGGCCTCAACACCATAATATGCTCATATACTCAATAACAAAACATAAATGCAATATTAATACCATATCAGTGGTGAGCTTAGAATCCCCATAGCTCCCTTTAAATATATGCCAACAAAATATAATCCCACTCAAACATTGTCCTACCCAGTAGCATCTCTACCAACACTCCTAATAGTAGATAAAGAAATCAACCATTGCTTAAATCTAGCAATGCAAAATAGGACACTATCATCATCATGATAGTAATCTAACATTAGTCCTCTAGATCCCTATACTATAATGTCTTGTAGATAAATCTACCATAATGCCACCTAGCATGAACCCAATCTTCACCATATAATAGCTCCATATGGTAATTCCTCTCCTCACTCTCAATGTGGTAAAATAATTCCCCTAAATGGGTATCTATGTAATCTTATACACATCCTCCAATAGGATTCTCATCTCTCCTATCAATAACAAAAATTTGTTAATGTTTGGGTCCCATATCCTAATGAGGGCCATGATCATAGTCACATCCTATGGTAGGTGATGATAGTGAACCATGGCTCTAAGGTTGACCTCTTCCATATACATCCACTCATACAAAGTCATCCCATCATGGATCTCAATAAAGATCCTAGGAACTAAATCCCTCATCTGGATCTAGTTATATGCTTGTAAAATAATCAAACTAGCTCACACACTTTGTTTTCAATCATTCTACCTAGACCCACCTAACACTAACCTTTTTATAAACCTATAGCTACCAACATCCACTTATTTCAAAACCTACTCGAACATAACATATCAAACCAAAATGCATAACATTTCTACCAAATAACACCTAACACTAAACTAACAAAATTTTCCTACAACCTACCTAAATCCATCACAACCAACACCTAGCTATACACAACAATCTTTTCAAAACATTAATAATTTTAGCATGCCCTATCTTAAACCTAGACTTAGTATTTTAACTACCCCTAACCACTTTTTAACATTTCAAAACATTTATTTTATCTCTTCTTATTTTAACCTCACCCTCACTAAAATACCTGACCATCAATGGTCCTTACAATCATCAATGGTCAAGTGTGTTTCTTCATTTCTTGGTCAACCATTGATGGTCATATCTAACCATCAATGATTAAGTCTAACCATTGAAGATCATTGTGTGTGATCATCGATGGCAAAACCCTTGACCTACCCACCTAAAAACTATTAAAAACAATACAATTTAATTAAATAACTAACTAATATTATGGTATATCCTTCCCCTAACTCATGTACTCTTCTAATTTCAAATTTCACCAATTAACATTCCCAATTTTACCCAAAATATAAAACCTGGGTCAAACCCCCCAAACCCAACTACCTAAAAAATCACAAATTACCTAAATTCAACTTTAACCACAACCAAATCCACTAACTAACAATTTTAATACATCTCCTACCTTATTCCTTCATCATTGTCAAGGTCAAAGACTACATCTCATTACTTGGCCACATTTTCATCCAACTTACATATCTGGTCCCAACTGATCATGAACACAAACAACTTTAACCAATCATGAATCAACACCTCAACCAACTAATTAGTCAACCACTATCAAAAAAATGCCAAATTGATTGGTCTTCAAAAAGTATGGAGGTCAAAATGTTAGATAGTGAAAATGAAATTTCATTTTCACTTTTTTTTATATTTTGGATTTTTAGGGTTTCCCCCAAACCATCAATGGTCAAGGTGAATTTTGATGGTTAACCTTGGAAACCCTAACCATCGATGATTAGGGTATCACTTTTAAATATTTTTTAAACACCTATACCTAAGTGTTTAATTTTTAGAGATTACCTAATCTCCCCTAAACCAAAACTTATAATTTTAGAGATTACCCTTATTTGATGAACCATTAGACCATGTCCACCTTAACATTGGCCATTTTTTGACTTAAAAATTCACATATTTTGTGATGACCTTGCTTTGGTCTTTTTGACCACATTGACCAACCTTTCCATGTTGACCATTTGAATTTGCACCACCTCATGCATGACTATACAATTTATGTTTTTCAAGGGAGCACTTCCTACCTCAGATACCTACAAAAACAATAACCCCATCTAGGAGACTTATAGAGTCACCCATTAGCTATGACCAACACTGTGGATTGGTTACCCTATCACTCATACTTTTATAATTGACCTTTTTTTTACCAATATTGGTAATCTTAGTCTTTACATGATCTTGACTTTCGCACTTAGTTATATTTTGTGCACATTTTTACATATCAAATTCCCAACCCCACATTTTTCTCACCAACCTTATGACTCAACATATACCACTTATCAAACCCTAACTTGATTTTAGTTTCACCTCATTCACTCCTAGTTTGATGGAGAACACCTCCTCCCATACTCAAGGTAAATATACCTTCAACCAAGCAATCCATTTTTGTTTTAAAGCTTATTAATTCAAAGCCATCTAATAAAAAGTTGTAAAATGTAAACACTAAAAAACCATACTAGATGTCAAAATACCTTGGGACCCTTCTTAACCCTATCAGACTCTTAGTCTAGTTGACTACCTATTTAACTAAATTCACCAACTTACTAATCAAAACATTAACAAACCCTTTTTAAACCGATTTTATTGAACCATTTTTCCTTTAGATACTCTACCATCGATGATTAGCTTAACCATCGATGATTATCCTAACCATCAATAGTTAGGCCCTAACCTTTTTAAGACATCGCCAATTGATTTCAAGATAATGAGGCACAATTCAATATGTTCACCTTATATGGTGCTAATTAACTTCCAAGCATCATGATCAGCACCATCACCCTCTAGGGAACCTTCTATCCTCCATCTCTCTTTGCCTATAAAAGGAGGGGAGTAGGAGATGAAATAGATCCATGTTCAAGCTATCAAATATTCTTGCATATAGGTATTCAAGCTCTTCAACATCTAGTCTTCCTTTAATAACTCAATAATAGCAAAAGATACCTAAACCTATATCAAATTTTCTTTTAAGGCCAACGTAATGTTCCTTTGGAAAAATTACTCTAGCCTTCAACCATCAACTAATTAGTAAGCTACATGGATAATCTACTTGTTCTTTATTTCATTAGATTTCTAACCCCCTAACCTGATTAGACCTATTTGCACCTTGTTTCTAAATTTCTATATCCTTAATAGAACCATTATCAGACCATTCACTCACTCTATAACTCTTTTTTGAGTACCTTCAAAAATCCATAGGCAACCATCGATAGTTAACACAACCATTGATGGTCACCCCTAACCATTGATGATTACCCAACCACCAATGGTCAACTTAGCTACTAATAGTTCACCCAATCACCAATGGTCACTATGGCATAAAATAACAAGTTATTTTTTTCTCCTTACCCAAAACAAAACGTAAATTTCTATGTTCCTACCTATTCATAGACCCTCTTCTAATTTTTTAAACCTAACTACACCCCCTTTAGCACAAGTATTGACCCACTTTTTTTATATTTAGTCATTTTTATTTAACAGACATTCTACTTCTTGTATTACATTTCATTTACTTTATGCAAGTACCTTAATTTTATCATTTTCAACTTGTTTTTTATTAAGAGTGGATAGACAACCTCCTAGCAATCTTATGCTTCTTGGATTGAGCTCATGCTAGGCAGTCCACACAACTATCATGCTAACAACCCCTTTGTTAGTGATTTTTTGTCTATAGGTTATTCCTTCCAAGCCAAATAGGAGTTCACCATTTTTATTTGAATTACACGTGCATCACCAACTAGGTATTTCTACCACACCCTTATTACTAGTTTCTTATCCTCTTCTAACATCAAGAAATGAGCAAAAATTAAGAGAAACGCCTCCTTTAGGTCTCATAAAGACTTAATTTCATTAGGCCTTATTATCATCACATTACCATTTTATCCCTTGGAAGAAATTACACCCCCATACTATTGACCAGTTTCTATTCTCAAACCTAGAAGGGGGTCAACCTAAAGTACTTGAGTCCTAATCCATCATTAGTCTCATGGTTGCCACTCATGTTATGAGTTTTAGTTATTCAATCAATGAATTGAGTGTATTGTTATGATATAATATGCTTGGAGTTCTCCATAACTTTGTTTCAAATTGATTTAAGCATTTTCATGATGTTTTATCATGTGTAAGGGTCCTTGGTCAATTTTATGGAGATCCAACATTTAAAAAATTCCATGGTGAAGGTGAATTGAGAAGGAATTATAATGAAGATTCATAAGCACACCTATATGTATAATTATATAAGTTATGTTCATATTCAAACATTTAAGAACACCATGATAAGTGTCTTAGGTTCCAATTGAGGTCTTTTTTAGGTCATAAGGTTTTATTCATAGATATTAGCATAGTTGATATGCCTCTTTAAGGTCATGTGTGTGTGTGACAAAACCAATATTTTTTTATCATAATTAGGCATAATTTGACTTTTATGGGACACCAAGCCACCTTCCACACCTTTAATAGACCTCATGATCCTCATCAAGCCATTACTAAAGCATTTCATATGCCACTGAGTCCATTACCACCACGGTCAATGCTTAAATTCCTTTTAATAGGCCCCACATGTACCAATTTATGACCTTTTAACTCCCCTAATTTGTACCATAAACTTTAAAACATCACATGACTCATATTTTCCTTCCATAACACTTGCTAATGATGTCTCTTGGTGTGAAGCAAGAGAAAATATAAATAAATTATACATTGCAAATATTTCCCAAATGGTATGGATTGGTACAATATAGACTGACTCAAGGATTTGTAGAGAGAGGGTAGTAATGGCAAGTGGGGAAGAAATCAGAGTGATTAAATGAAAAGGAAGATCAAAACTAACCTACCTTCCCCTTAAGCTCATTAGTAGGATTGAATACCTCCTTAGGTTTATGCTTAAAATGTATGGAAGAGAGAAAATGGGGGCTCAATACCTTAGCCATGGGAAGTACACTCAATTAACTCTCATCCATGGGAATTTTTTTCTATATTGATCCCTTAAGTTCTATGAACATTCCTTAAGAATTTAAGGGATCTATACGCCATCCTTATCTACATAGGCTAAGTAGAACATAATAGCTCTCATGGATTCTTAATTTGTTTGGTTAAACCAATAGTTGATCCTATCTCCTAAGGTCTTAAATGAACATCTCATTTTATTTTTAGTGTTTGGATCACATGTGTTAGCTCATGGAATAAACAAACATCTAAAACTAGCATAGTATGTAGTCTACAGGAAGGTTTGAGTACTAAATAGAATGTTGAGGGCTCTCATCAGAAGGAGTTGATAGTGTTGGAAGGATTGATGGAGTGTTTCAAGTTTACACATACTTATTTTCTCAAGTTTTAGGTTCATCAGTCTCTTTTTTACATCAAAGTGTATTTTAAAAAATAGGCTTATACATATCTAAGGTTCACTATCTAGTAGTATTATATGTGGTTCAAAGTTTCCCTTAGAGTCTTCAAACATAATTAAAACTATGAAGTAAAGTGTTGAGATGATAATAGGTCATCACCATACCCTTAGGAACAAGTCTCCTGACCTCCATGGTAGCCACATAGGCCTATAAACCACCCTCTTTTCCTCCAAGCTCATTCAATTAGTTTTATAAATGTTAAGGTTTCTTAGCCAAAATTAAGTTTTCCTAGAGATTCTTAGGTTTCACTTTTGGACTATTTGTGCCCTTTTTCTACCTTTAAAGTAATATATTGGTATATTTCTATGTGTTAGAGTATTTAAGGTTCATTTTTATTGCCTTGTAATGGTTTTCCTACTTTACTTCATGCCATTTCCATACCTCTATCATTTTATGTTGTTTCCACTACCATTTATACTATGTTTCAACCCTGTTCATATTCCAACCTCATATCACCCCATGGCCACCCTCATCCATCCATCCATATTTAATTCCAATTCTATACCATGTAATAAAACATAGATACCATCTTATAATCCTAACTAATAAGGAGCTCATGGAGGATAGACCTATATGAGTCATATATCTGATTGAGGAAGCAAATAACCACCTATAGCTAGTTATTTTGAGCCTATTATAATAGAGTCTCTAAGAACATTGTGTGAACCACTCATATACATGAGAAGTATTATGTGAATATGATGTATACCCAAAAGAGATGAATTAAAATTAAATATATCATAGGGGTTTCAAGCAATTATATATTTTGATATGAGCCTGTTACTAAAACCCATGTAGATAGTCTACAGGCAAATGAATACATATAACATTATTGGTACATATTGAAGACCTCCATATTACCTAGGGTATAATGAAACATTCATACCAGATAAGGTAAGGTTTATTTTTAAAATGAATATAAATCTGATTAATCACTCCATGTAAAGGGCAAGAAAATAGTCAATATAGACTTGAAGGTAACACAAGCCTTCTTAGGTATAAACCCTAAGCCTAAAGAAGGGGAATGATGTGTAAGAGAAGAAATGTTGTAAATGGATATATAAGGGTGTCTTTAACCCTAAAACATATAATTTACATCATATCACCTTGATAATCTAAATAAACAAAAGATTAAAGCCTACTCATAGCCCTAATGGCTAACCACTCAGAGTTGTAGGTAGACTCTCGCCATTCTAGGGAAAATGATTATTTAAGGCCTTTTTAGGCATGGGAAAGCCTCAAAAATTATTATAAATAGTCCTTTTGAGTACTTAAAGGCACCCATACTCTTATTTTGGCTAGATAAATAGTGGGTATACCCATTATTTTATTTCAGACCTAGCCCAGTCTGTGACAATTAGTCCTAAGGGTAGATGAGTAAATTAATTTTTAAAGGGTTTACAAGCATATTAGGGTCCACAAATGGTTTTAGAGTAGTTAAAAATTATTTTCAATGTCTCCATAAATATTCTAGGGGAATAAACATCTCAATTTAGAATCAAATTCCTTTGAGAACAAGACAAAGTAGATAGGCCTTAATACTACTCCTAAACCATGTTATCATCTTACATAATCCTAGGTCCTTATAACAAGTTTGATGGACAATGAGGAATGTTTGAATATGTAGTTGGCCCTGATGAGATTATTTAAATAAAAAAAATGAAATAAAAATGCCAAAGTGACTTCAAAACCCTACTCTAGCTATGTAGCCCTATACACAACCAACTCAAAGCCCAACTTCAAATGTTCACACACTCCATTAGAGAGATGATTAGGCCCAAGGCCCTTAGGGAAGTTTAAGTATACCTATATACTAAATATACATGAAGGATTTATTTAAAATGGGGGGCTAACCTTTATGAATGATCCTTAATAAAATAACCTATTAGAGTTAGTTAACAAATAACCTAAGTTCTACCTTCCAATGATCGTATCTCAAAACACATTTTGCATGGGATCCTAGCCTATTGGTGGAAGATGAGGATGCTAATGAAATATAGGGTCATGTAAATTTCTCTTAGTTTGGATTTTTATATGATCTAAAACATTGTTAAGATGGTGGACATCTCAAACCCTTCCTAAACCCCATAAATAACCTAATGGTGGATTATTGCTATGAAACCCATCTAGATGAGGTGGTTTGTGTATACACTCAAAAACTACAAATTTTTTGATGTTAAAATGACTAGAACCCATACCTAACCCTAAATCTAGTTGACTTATCCCACTTATTAAATTACTAACTTAACTTCTTAATTCACCCCTTTTTAACCCATCTTCTTCTAGAACCTCGACCACCACGGTCAACCTAACTATTGATGGTTAGCATAACCATATGTGGTTAGGTATACAAGCCTAATTTAAAGCTTTAAATCATTACCAACTATAATATATAAGCATGGCTTCATTTAGCAACTTCCCTTATGTAAGACCAACTTGCTTTAAATCATCATAATTAGTAACTTTTTCCTCTATCCATTTAACAACTTTTTCCTACACATTTAGTAACTTCATATTATAAAGGGAGAGAAGTAAGAGGAGAAGGGAATATAGAAATATATAAATTCACATCTAATCTACCTTGCATATAGGTATCTAACATCCTTTTAGCAAGAAAATAGCATCAATGGAGACCCAAAACTCTATCATAATCATTTTCAAAGGTCATATTATTGTCACTCTGGCCAAATTTCTTCAACCTTCAACCATCAAATTATAGGTACCTCATGCTTGTTTTCTTTGATCTATTTCATGTCTAACCTCCCTACCCTATCCATACCTTTCTTTGTCTTATTTTCCATTCTTTAGATCCATAATATCCCTTTGTCTGACTAATTACCCAATCTATCATTACTTTTTTAACATTTCTATAATTTCACAATAAATTATTGATGGTCAGCCCAACTATTGATAGTCATCTCAACTATTAATGGTCACCCAACTATAGATGGTTAGCCTAACCACCGATCATTCACCCAACCATCAACAGACACTGTAGTAGAAAATAACAAGTTATTTTTACTCCCTTGACCCCGAATAAACCCTATTTTTCATGTTCCTACCTGTTCATAGAGACTTTTTTTATTTTTTAAACCTATCCCTAACTATCTTTGCATGAGTATTGACCCTTTTTTCTATATATAGTTATTTTTTAACAATAAATTTACTTCCATCTTATATCACATGTATTTACTTTCACGTTATTGAATCCAAATTTCCTTTCTTTTCATTTATATCAACTTAACTATTATAAATAGTGGATTGACAACATCCTAGTAAGCTTGTACTTCTTAGATATAGCTCATGCTAGGTATTCCACTCAACCATCTATCTAACAACACCCTTTTCTAGTGTTTTTCTTATCTATAGCTTATTCCTTCCAAGCCAAATAGGAGTTCTCACCATCATCTGGATCATGCATAAACTTTATTAGGTATTCCTCTACACACCCTATTACTAGTTACATTATTTTATTCTAAATTAAGAAATGAGTAGAAATTAATCTAAAACATTTTGGCACACCTAGTGGGACCTAACAACCCTTTTTCTTCTTTTAAAGTATGTTCATCAAATGAAATCTAAATTTTTTTGTGGGCTTAAAATAAATATTTTTCATACATTGATTTCTTTCTTGTCTTAGTTCATCTAATAACTTAAAATAAAAGGAATTAATCATAGTCTTCACTCTTTTTATCACACACTTATGAAAACCACATAACCAATCAACAAATCAAAATATACTTGAGATAAGGCTCAACTATGATTTCATCACTTACCGGTAAACTTTAACCTTTCTTGACAATCCTACTTGGAGGGTATAAGCAAGGGGAAAACAAACTTATCTCTATAGTTGAGTATAAACTTTGAAATTCAATATATCTTGGCTAAGCCCCTGACACCCCTATCATTTTGGTGTGTGAAGTGAGGGGGTAGGCCCTAATATCAAGCCACGTACTAAAGATCAATACATATTTCTTTCTTGAAAGCCTAAACACAACCTAAAACCAACCTTGGATTTACTCTTGAGTACCCAATCTACAAATTAAAATCAATCTAAAAATAATCCTAAGTGTTAAACACACTTTAGTGTATGTTTTTTATTACAATGAGATTCTTTTCATTTTTCTTGCTTTAGTTGTGAGCTGATTCATTTATTTTCTATTCCTCACATAGTCTTCACTAGATAATAATTAAGGAATCAAACCAACCAAGAACCTACTTTCCATGACCCCATCTCCATTACTTTTTTCAATTCAGAGCCTTCCTATAGCTTTCCTTAGAGATATTAGCTTTGCTATAATATTAGAAGACAAACCTCTTTCCTTAGATCATTACCTTGCATTATGAAAAACTCATGCTCCCAACTTTACCTACAACCAACCCAACCTTATCTACAACCAACCCAACCTTACCCATAACCAAATCAATCCCACCTAAAATCAACCTAGCCTTACCTATGACCAATCAAACTTTAATTTCAACCACGTAATAAACTATTAATCATCACCTGAAATGGTTAAAATGTTAATGGACCAAATGATTAGGTTAGAGTAATCTATTTTTGGTATCCATGATCAATCAAACCTTACATATAATCAATCAAACTTCAACTTCAACTGATCAACAACCTATCAATAACCATTTGGTCATCATCCTACCCCACCAATAATCTATCAACATTTATCATATCTATTACCCCAAACCTTGGGCCACCCACACCAACCATCATATCCATTACCCAAACCAACATTATCAACCAACCCATGAACCAACCTATCAACCCATCAATCCATCAACCTAACAACCCAACTAGCCTATCAATCTATCAATCTAACCAAAGGAATTAAATCAACCCACCTTATCAACCTTACCCAAATTATCAAATGTATCAAATCCAATCAACAACTACCAACCAAACCTATCTAACCTATCAAACTCATCACACCTATCAAACTCATCACACCTATCAAACCAACCAACTAGCTTGAAAACTCAAGAGCCATTGGTGTAACCTCTTCCTAGTCTATACACCATACTTAGGGAGTCACATACCTCCATCTTTGATAAAATCTTAGAGGCTTCCATCATTAATATTCCTCAAATAAAACCTATCAATAAATCTCTTTCAAAGCCAATTTGGTTTATAGAGAATGAATTTTGTTTATATCACCACACATACAGACATGACATAGACATATATGGCTCTTTTAAGATGCTCATTCAAAACCTTATCAATCATCCAGCCTTCCAATCTATCCTTAAATTAAAAACCTTAAGAATATTCTCCATGTTTACCCTAACCTAGCCTTGAATATCATCAAGCATTCAATCATTCAATCTCTTCCTTCACTCATTGTTAAAGAAACCCATGACCAAAGCCCTCAACATAATTAATACTATCTATCTAATTTGGTTCTTGGTGAGCCTATAACTAAGGAAAACTTTATCCAACCCTTAACCAAACCAATTGTTTATAAAATAAAACATTTACACCTTTCCTTTGAAATCAATGAAACTAACTAATATTTTCTACTCACTCATGTGAAACTAACCAACCCACCTCTTTCACTTACCAATTTTTTGGAACCTACCATTAAACCTACCTTACTAACCATAAAACCAACCTTAACAACCATTAAATATACCTTATATACCATCAACCAAACCAAACCTACCATTAATCCAATCAAACTTACCATTTACCTAACCTTACCTATAACCATCCACCCAACCCTACATAACCAAATAAAACAAATAATTAAACCAACCTCTATGCCAAATAAGTTAACCACAATCAACATACATTTTAACTAAACCCTAACACATCTCTTTAACAACCTAAACCAAGATTAACCCATCAAACTAACCAACCCTATCCTAACCTACCTAAATCAAACCCAAAAAAAATTTATTAACTTTGATACAATAGAGGAAATCCCACCTAAACCACCACCTATAATTTGAACAAACTAACCTATTAATCACTAACAACTAACAATTAACACCCCTTTTTAGAGGTGGATGAAGTCATCTTCACCCCTCCTAAACTCTCTTATTAACCAAAACCTCACCTTAGATCATTTTCCCATCCATAGAATGAACAAACTAGGGGAACTTTCCCTCTATAAGGATTTAACCCTTTACCAACCCAAACCATACTTTAACAATTAACCAAAACTAACCCTTCAAATTTTTTCCTTAACCTATGAAGAAAACCTATCAACCAACCAACTAATTTAATAAATTTAGGAATATTGGTGTATTATTCCTAATTTAGTTAAAGGGTCTAAGTAGTAAAATTAGTAAATAAATATGTAATAACTAATCTACTAATTTGTAAAATTTGATGGTAATTGAAACTTTAATAAAAATAGTAATAACTGAAAGAAAATAAATATTAGCTAGAAATACACTGGTCTAATGGAGATAGAGGTTGGAATTCACTGTGTAGGATTGGACACTATTATAAATTTAGATCTAACTTTAATTTTATGATTAGATATAAGTGCTAGAACTAGACACAAATAACACTAAGAATATAGTCCACCTTTGCCACTATTGTCTTAAGGATTTGAGATTTTTAGGTTTTATTCGCTATGTCTGTGTGACCTTATCTATGAAGTTTTGGCAATCAAAAGTCTATATATATTTTTGTAGAGTATATTTTATCTTCAAACCCTATACTCCATTATGCTTCAATCAATATTTATAAATTTTGGGGGTTAGTGTGTGTAATATTCATTAGACGTGGATCCATACCCCTTGTGTGGTCACACTACCTACATACCAATACTCCAAAGAGGAATCAAGCCATAGGTAATTATCCCACTTGATGTTCTTTATGAAATTATGTGTATGAAGATGTAGAATACTAAACTAGATGTGCTTGAGGTGGATAGGGACTAGTGTAAGGATTTGAATAAGCTTGTAAGTGTACTAGTTGGTTGTATGCATAAAATAAAGAAGATTTCTTGATTAGTCTTGCTTATTTTATTTCTTTCTTAGTGATAATTACCAACCCTTTCCAAATGATCTTTAAATGGGATTTTATAGGGATCTATTAGACATGGGTTAAATGTGCTCATGTTAGGCCAACAAGGAGAAGGATGGGGAGTCATAAGTAAATAACTATTGGGGCTAAAAATGAATTCAGATAAAAGCATCAAAAGTGAACAAGAGTGGCACTAATTCTATAGTCTAAGTGTGGCACTATTGTCCTTAGCAAAAAAGACATAATGGGATTGATTTATCTTAGAAAGAGTAGTCTAGGTGAGCTAGGACCAAGTCTAAAAGGCTATGAATGACTAGAAATTAGTGAAAATAATATTAAGAGGGTTAGAAGAGTAATAAAGAGGGACATAAGGGTTTGGTTTCATTATCCATGCTCAAGTTACCAATTTTTGCATTTTATATGACTACATTTGCCCCCTTTTATTCTAGTGATGTAGCAAAGCAAAATACTAGGATAAAGGAAAAATAAAAAGTGTACATAAACTTACCTACAAGGGTGAGGCTCATGAACCTATTGTGAAGTTGGTCATACATAGAGATAACATGCTATGAAGTTTAAATATACAAGAGAAAATAAAGAGTAGATTAGTTCTTACTAGATACGCTATATCTAAAATAAGAATGTACAAATTTGGGTAAGAGAGAGAGGAAAAAAAGGAATGAATATACCTCACCAGGTATGAGAACCAATACAAAACTTATTGTTATGTTGAGTAATGTTGGATGATATTGAGTGATGTTAGATGTGTTTTAAACTAAGAGTAATATCATTAATGACACTAAGTACTCAATTCCCCAAAATGACTCAAATAATGCAAAGGTTATCCTTTTAGCTCCATCATCACCCACTAAGTGAAGCTAGGTAATCATGCATGTGTTGATCAATGTTTGGATTGTGTGTCCAATCCCTTTGGATAGGTGGCTCAAGAATATGAAGGCTAGCTAGTCCTTTAGCTCCATCATTACCATATGAAGTAAAGCTATGAACTAATATTAGTATGGATGTGTGTTCTACAGGATGGCTCCTGAATCCTATGAATGTACTATGATTTGAAAATGATGGTATGGATAGTTGAATGTATACAAAAAACTAGGCCACTTTGGGCCACTCTAAAAGATGGAGATTAGGCTTGTATAAAATCTACTTTGAAACTGGTGAACTAGACTTATATGAAACCCACTCTAAAATGTGGAAGTTAGGCTTGTAGAAAAGCCAACTCCAAAATGATGCTAACCACCTATAGATAGAATAAGGCATGTAGATTTGAGAATGCTTGTGTAATACTGAAATCAAAAGGAAAAGAAAATAAATGTGTTGTGCACATTTCTCCTAATAAATGGTGTTTAAAACATGGAGTTTGATCTAGAATTTATACCAACTATCGTATCTAAAACTAGAATTGAGATCCATCATGTTTTGCATAATTCCCCCTATTTCTAGATTCTTTGAGAAAAATTGTACTAAATTTTTTTAATTCTAAACTAGTCTGACTATGCAAAATTATAGTTGAACCTACTTTTTTACTTCTAAAAAGTTTGATTTTTTTATTTTTTGGATAGCAATACCAAAAATGGATAGTAATAGCACTAGCGATGTAGTCCAATCTTGGAACTATTATGTTAGGCCAAATATAATGACTATTCTAACATTTTCACTATCTACATGGTCTATTTGGACTATTTTGATGTCTAGTTGTTGTTCTAGGTGTTCTAAAAGATAGATTTTTTATCGTTAGGAACTTTGATATCTATGACAAAACCCCTATTTATTACCCCACTTTTGAGGATATAAATCAATACCCTAAAATGATTGACCTCAAAAGAAAGAGCCTTGTAAGTGTGTTATGTTGTAAAGATACATGAAATAGAAATGATAATCAATAAGATATCTTAAGATATAACATGTTTTGTAATGACAAATTGTTAGATCAACAGGGGTATGCCTAAGTAAATGAAACAACATAATAACATGTGCAATGTAATGAATTAGAACTTGAAGTCTAGTTAGTTGTTAGTTTTTAGGTGTTAGGTGTTATGGAGGGATGGAGCATGATGTCCATCATGACATCTAAGAAATCAATATAATACATGATGTGGATCATGGCATTGTAAAAAATTGAGAATCAAATCAAGAAACAAGTAGGCCAGGTAAGAAGCAAGAAGCATACAAGAGTGGCAAAGGGGTCAAATAAATAAGGGGCATGGCCACATGTCACTCAAATTGGAAGTAAGCAGACAAGGCATGTTTAAATGCTACATATGCATACAATTAAAATAATCAAGGTTGGTGTGAAAGCCACAATCACATAAAAGTATATAGGTAAGGGACATTGGAAAATTTTCAAAGGCACACACATGAATAGAAGTAAAAGACATTGAAAAATGTCCTAAGGCACATATAGGAGACAAATAGGAACTAGAAAATGCAATCACATATAGCTACACTAAGAAAGAAAAGAAAATCATGTAATAAATATAAGTACAATCACATATAACTAATTAAATAAATAAAGTATGTAAGGACGTGTTAGTATAAGACTATGTATATGATAAGAAATACACAAGTGTTATATATGAGTGAGTGTTGATAGAGTAATTTGTGTAAGTTATTAAATAATGTACACCAATATGATAACTAGAGTGTGTGGTGTAGGAATGACATAACCTATATGGTGTAGTCATGTAGAAAATGCCCCTAGTTGGTATGTATATCGATGTATGTCTTAAATGTAGTAGTAGGATACCCCCTCAATGGGTAGAGTGATTCAATCAAGGAGTTGTATGTCACTGCACACACTCAAAGGAGATCAAGTGAAGAATGGTAATGTAGATAAATCAACAAATAATAACATAGAATAGCATATGTAAGTCTAATATGATAATATAAATGTAAAGCATGGATGATGAATATTCAAAATATTTTTGATGTTTTTAGATTATTTGATGTTTTCATTTTTTGAAATATTTGAATGTTTTTGGTATTTTGAAATTTGAGTTATGTAAAAATCAATCAAAAAGAGACTATGTACAATAAATTGAAAAGTAACTATGTACAGTGAAGCATGAGGAGACTATGTACATGTAATACTAAGAAGATATGATATTAACTGATGAGTCTCATGGGAAACTCCCTATCATGGTGTTTTATATCTAATAAAGGAATCATGCGTGATTGTGAAGGACATGGAAATGAATGTGAATATGACTCTGAATAGTTGCATTCATTGTCAATATCTTGGAAACCATAATAACTTGTATTATTCCATTAATCATTATCATCTTGATTTTGAACCAATGGAATGCTAGTGTTGACTTTTGTTGTATTTGGATCTTTTCCTTTGATAAATTATGTCTATGAATGATTTGCCTTAGGATGTTCAATAAATCCTAAACCTTGGTGACAAACATTATCAACTACTAGAATAGGAGAAGTGATGCCTTGAGCATGCTTGCCTAACCCTTGACCTTGATAATCAAACTATTGTAGATATTTTTTACCAAACCCATACTACTTTGGAAGTTAAGCATCATTTTTTAGAGGTAGTTGTGAATTTTTTTGTGATGTAACTATGCTTATGGTACTATTTCTTTCTCTAATTTTTCTTTTTGGTCCTTTTATTGTTCTGAGTTATGATTTGGTAACCACTTTCATATTTTTTCTAAAAATGATTCTTTTTTAACGTGTTCTTATGTCACTATGGATTTATTGACTAATTTACCTTGTATAGGGTCTTCATTAGTAATTATCTATTGTATATGTTTATTCAAATCCAAACATGAATTTGTGTGATGCCCATGTATTCTGTGATATGCATAATAATATTTGGATCTTCTTACTGGATATAGAGGAGGTAGTTTGATCAACTTAGATTTAGTCATTTTTCTTAGTACCTCACTTGAAATCATATTTGATATTTTAATTATTTTTGAATCACTATTTTTATAGTTACTTTGTTGTGATTTCTTGTTTTTATATGTAACATTGCTTGTAACCAATTGACTAGGTAAAGGTGCATATGCATGATTGACACTAGGTGCCATCAAGGTGTTTATATTATAATTTAGTTTTCCAATGTTGTGATATTTTAATGTAATAGTTGATTATATGTTTGTAAATATTAAAATATCTTTCTCATACTAGTGATTTGATTCCTTAGAGTCTCACAAGTGCAAACCCTAGTATTTTTTGATTGAACATATAAGCACATATGTTGAAGAGGGTTTGAAGAGGTTATAGGCTGCATGTAGGAATTAGGAATAAAAATATATGTTGCCTTGCCTTTTTTAGGGGTGATAGCATGGACCTAGTTAGAGGGAAAGTATCTATCACCATCTTGGGAGAGAGGAGGAGAAGGAAAATATTTCCTATGCATAAGATATGAGATTAAAACTTGATAGGTGGTTGTTATCTTATGTAGTGGATCCTCTAGGTATAAACCATGTATGCAGGTTATAATTCATACAATAGGAGTTATAATTTATATAAAAATATGTTTATAAAGAGCATTCCATATGAGAGATAACAAGCAAGGGATATACAACATGAAGTTGTGCAATAATGCATAATTGTTTTTGACATGTGCTATGATATTTCTAACATGTTTAGAAAAATAAAATTGAAGATTTTTCCACATGAGAGATAGAAAGAAAAGGATAGAGAACATGAATTTTTGCAAGAATGCATCAAAAATTGTGACATGTGTTATCACATTTTTAATGTATTTAGCATGATAAACTTGAATATTTCTCCACATGAGAGATAGAAAGTAAGTAACTAAACCTTGTATTAAAGACAAGTAAACTTTGCTTTGAAGGAGAGGGATCTTACTATGTTTAACAATAATTTTTGTAATATCATCACATATTAGGAAAAGTAAGCATGAAATGCAAAGAATGAATATTTGTATTAGCATATGGTAAAATTCATCATTCATGTACATGATAAGACCAAGTATGGTTTCCTTATTATTTGTAATAAATGTAAGAAAATTTGTAAATAATTGAGATCCATTTTTTGAAATTTTATTTTGGATGTAAGGTGATACCTCAAGAAGAAAATAAGATCTAGTACATGCAACTAGGGTGTTGAAAAATAAATATTTTTGAAAAATACTATTGAATTTGGATATTTTGAGGTGAATTTATGATTTTAATATGCTAGTAAAAAATTAAAAAATTATTGGAAAATTGGTGATTTAAAGAGACCTAGTAGAATTTTGAAATTTAAGGTGAATTTCTTATTTTAATATGTTAATAAAAAATCAAAACATTATTGGAAAATTACTGAGAAAAAATTGGGACCTAATATGGGCAACTAGGGTTTGAAAGAGAATTATTTTAAAATTACTAAAAAAATTTAAAATTTAATGCTAATTTTTTATATTATTATGCAGGTAAAAAAATAGAAAAATTATGTATAGAATTTACCCTAGGTTTTTTAGAGATTTTATGCACAAACAAAGTAAATCGGGTTCACTAAATGATTTTACAATTTTGGGAATATTGGTGTATTATTCTTAATTTATCTAAAGGGCTTGAGTAGTAAAATTAGCACATAAATATGTAATAATTAATCTAATAATTTGTAAAATTTTATGGTAATTTGAACTTTTCTAAAAATAGTAATAAAGGAAAGAAAACAAAAATTAGCTAGAAATAAGCTGATTCAATGGAGATAAAGGTTAGAATTCACTATGCAAGACTGGGACATTATCACAAACTAATATCTGACTTTTGTTTTATGATTGGATAGGAGCACTAGAACTTTATAGGAATGGAACTGACACTTTAGTCTAACTTTATTACTATTGTCTTAATGATCTGAGCTTTTTGGGTTTTAGTTGCTATGTCTATGTGACCATGTCTATGAAGTTTTGATAAGAGGAAGTTTGTAGAGCACCTTGTAAATAAGATTTTATGTTAAAACCATATACTCCATTATGATTTAATCAATTTCAATAAAGAGGGGGGGTTAGTGTGTGTAAGATTCATTGGACGTGGATTCACACCCCTTGTTTTGACATGCTTCCTACATACCAATACTCTGAAGAGGGATCAAGCCATATGCAGTCCTCCCACTTGATGTGCTTTGTGCAATTATGTGTATGAAGATGTAGAATGCTAAACTAGATGTGCTTGACGTCGCTAAGGATTGGTGTAAGAATTTTAATAAGCTTGTAAGTATATTGGCTGGTTATATGTAGAGAATAGGTAATATTGCTTGAGTAGTCTTCATTGTATTCTTTCTTACTTAGTGATAATTACCAACCCTTTCCAAATAATCTTTGAATGGGATTTTATAGGGATATATTGGTCATTGGTTTAATGTGCTTGTTTTATGATGATAAGCAGAAGGATGGGGAACTAGAAGTAAATGATTGTTGGGGACAAAAATGGTTTTGGACAAGAGTGTTGAAAGCATACAGGAGTGGCACTAGTGCTATAGTCCAAGTGTAGCACTACTATCTTGAGTAGATGAGACTTAAGGGGATTGAGTTTTCCTAGAAATAATAGTTTGGGTGAGTTAGGGCCAAGTTTGGAAGGCTATGGATGATTGGGAATTAGTGAAAATAAGCCTAAGAGGGTTAGGAGAGCAAATAAGAGGGGCCTAAGGGTTGGGTGTTATTAACCATGCTCAAGTTACCAATTTTTACATTTTATACGATTACATCAACCCTAAACTATTAGATATTACCTTTCTCTTATACCCAACCAAAATTATTGGAGAGTTACCTTTTCCCTAAACCTTTTAAGAGTACCTCTTGCATCAACCCAACCTCAACCAAGTGGTATACCAAATTAGGGAAACCCTTTTGGACACCAATCATTGGAGATTAACCTTCTCTAAATTATCACCTAACCAACCTCACTTATTTTTCAATCTAAGTCTTTTCACATCTAATCAAGTGTTGAAAAGTAACTAAGGGACATCTACTCTCCTTATTAACATCAACCATTTATGTAAACATGGATCTAGGGTATATTAGAACCTCAACCTTCTCAAATGCATTTATAGTAGCACACCTATAAAAAACACCTAAAGGAATGATAATTTGATTTTAAAACTATTATCTCCATAAAGTTAGAAATCTAAACCTAAATATACTTATCCATGTCTCAACCTAGCATTTAAAATCAAATTGGGCTACCAAAATATCACCTAGGTCCATATCTATAGCATATTATAGACCTCTCCCTTAAAGGGCAGCTATCTAACACCTAAATATTTCTTAAAATAAGGAAAAATACAACATAAAAACAAATCCAAACTTAGACCACTCCCTTGAAGGATGTCTAAGACAAATTTGTCAAAGTAATCATTTGAAGTTTCCCACATCGATTAGCTTCACCCCTTTTACCCAAAACAAAAAAGATGAAAAAAGGGGAGTCCTATATCAAAATAAAAGTGAGTTATCCTAAAAGGGACACAGTTGGCTCTTTCATATGGCATTAGTAGACTTCCCACATCAATCAGTCTACATATTGTATGAAGGGATGGACTTATCTATTAGGGTTCTTAATTCATATATATAAGGCCAAAACTAACACACATTAGGTTCCCATATTACCCATTTCTCATTTAATCATCTACCTATAACAAACTCTCTCTTATTCAACTCTCTAAAATACCAGGACTATGAGTTTACTTGATGCAAGGTGATCCCAATACCTTCTTTTTTGATCACAACATGCTCGTGTGAAGCATTCAAAAGGCTCATTTTCACTAATCCAATCCGACTTTTGTTTTTGTATATCTTTACCAATGAGCACATAATTCCTTTCTTTCCTTCTCATTATTAGTTCATGAAAACATGTGTCTCATGATTCCATTATATTTTAACAACATTTGGTTTGTTACCTATATATAATTTATGTGTCTTCATCCCAATATCACATATCATATCCAAAGTTTCCAAACATCATTTTCATCACAACACTAATCCATATGCCTCACAACATTATGAGCCATATCCCATCTATGCACGCAAACATCAAATGTATCATAAAGCACATCATCAAAATAAACAATCAAAAACATCCTATCTATCATCATGAACAAACACATCATCCCTCATATATATAAAAATCATCACCTAAGACTCTCAACATATAAAATTCCAACATCTAATCAAAAAACACATTTTAATTCCTTCATCCAAAATATATACCTATCAACACATCACATTCCTAAACTACACATCCACATATCACCTTATACAACAGCATGAACATCATACCATTTCTTCATATCAAATCATACACCATGCACATTCATAAACATTGAAACTAATGAACCCTAAATAAACCACATCCATACCCATATTCACACATCATATCCACAAATAACATAAACCATGACATCTACCATTTACCATCAACATTATTCATGAGCCACATCATAACTATGAAATAATAACCATGTCATATCTATAAACAATGTCATCATTCTCCTTACTATCAACATATATAAATTACCTAATCTATCTAAAACATAAAGTCACCATGATTATATATACATAACACCATTTATCTCATATTTATAATCACATCATGAAACATATCATTTTGTAACTAAACTCACTTCTTTGGTCACATATATATCATATCCATCTAATAAACAAAACATATACATCTACAAGAAACATCCCTCGTAGCATAATCAAATAAATCATCACATATCTAAAAACATACATTCCTAATCTCATGTCATCACTTTAAAAAAAATTATTAAAGTATCATAATCATAAATCCATTCAACCTCTCCATCATCATAATAAATTATATCCATCATATGAACAACAATATCAATCTACATATCCTCTCATGAGTAACATTCCTCATATCATCATCATAATCATGATACATCAATACATAATCAATACGCATCATACACATCATAAATATCCATAAACAACAGAACATAATCATCATGTCATATGTCAACATGTCATCAATATAATTAAAATCACCATAATCACCATATAATCATCATATACATCAATAAGGAAATACATGTCATAATGTATACATGTCTCTCTCACTTATATACATCTCACATCATCATCACATAGGCTAGAATGAAAACAATATACATCCATGTCTACCAAACTAAACAAATCAAGTTCCTGGGGCACCAAAACTACCACCACATGCACCATTATGACTAACCCCATCTACACCTACACTTGCACTACCATATAGTGATGGTGCCCCTGATATCCATTCCTACCCCACTATCAAGGTTGACTATCTTAGAGTAGCTATAAATGGACCACATATTAAAATGTCCTTATACTCTCCATATCACATCTCCAATGGCAAATAAATTAACACTATTGCATTGTAATATCTTATATCTTCAATGGTGGCTAAATATCATGTCTTTGGAATTGTGTTTAGTGGTCATCCAATTGCTACTATGGCCACTCCTATCCTCTGTCTTAGGAAATATTTATCTTATATCACCAACCCAAGAGAGATCCTCAATTTATCTTATTCTCCAATCAAGGTGGCAACCTAACCCTATAAGGTAATGACCTACCCCTATAAAGTGGCCACCTATCCTTACAACCCAATAATTTAGGCCTATGTTGCTACTAGTGCCATTATTGCCTATCCATCCTATGTTGGTGCCCTTATAAGATCTATATCCATGGGTTATTTCCCCCCATCACCCCATCCAAAATTAGCCACTATATAGCTAGCCTAGTACTAGGTAGCATACCCATCTTCAATACTAGCATCATCAATGGTAACTTTAGCTTATAGTTCCTTATAGTTGAATATGACATCCCATGGCTATGGCTTAGGGAGATGGAACTCAACATCCTCCCTCTTATATCTAGGGAAATCTAGTGGGATACCCTACATTAATCCAAACTATCTCTAAACTCACTCAAATGGGATAAGATCCATCTCCCCATCCCATCTCCCATAAATCTAGTACTAACTCTATAAAGATAATATGTTGTAGCTATATCTTAGCCACCTAGGCTGACCTCCATATGGCCTCCATACTATGTCAATAGACATCAAATCCTCCAAGGCATCTCAGAACCACTTAATGTCTCAGCCACCACCACTAGCACCTGTCAATGCATATTCACATCTCCATATAGTAAAACCAACTAAAAATGGCTCCTAGCTAAATCCATCATAGGGTGCCCCCACATGTCTCAGTACTCAAATAGACTCGTATGCTTAGAAATGGATCATGAACCTAATGTTGATCCAATATTGCCTATGTGCTATGAAGACCTAGAGCTCCTTGTAGATCTACACTAATAATAGTAGGGCCCATCCAAACATAGCCCTCCTTAAAAGCATCTCAACCTACACTCCTAGTAATAGGTATGGAAAGTAGTTGCTACTCAAATTTGGCACTATAAAGTAGGACATAACCATCATCATCATCATTAGTAGACATCTATCTATAGGAGCCCTATGGTACAAGGATCTATAGATAAATCCACTTGAGTGAAATCAAACATGGACCCAATCTTCCCCATACATCAAGTCCATATGATAGTTAATCTCCTCACTCTCTATATGGTAGATTAGATCCCCCTGAATGGGTATTCATGTGATATTTTGAATGTCCTTTAGGAGAATCATCATCTCCCCCATCAACAAAAAAAATATGTTTATGGCTAGGTATCATCTCTTGATAAGGGCCATAATTATACTTGTATCCCATGGTAGGTATTGGTAATGAATCATCACACATAGTCTTACTATCTCTATATGTTTCCACTCCTCTACAATCATCACATCTTGAACCTTGGTAAAAATTTGAGGGACCTAGTCCCTCATTTGAATCTAATTATGTGTTTTCATAGCAATAATATTATCAATGGATACTTAGTTTTCCACCTTAAGATAACTACAAATATATACTTATTTTTTTCATTCTATTTCAATCTAACCCATTGCATATACCCTATGTCTATCTAACAATCCACATCAACCTCTACCATTATTTGTAATAATAATATCATCATATTTAGCACCTAATTAATTCTATCACTAATAATTACCCTATTATGCATAATATTTGCTAAACCTATTAAAACCCTAACACTTTATTTATCAACCCCTAGCATGTCTTTCACCTCATTTTACCCACCAACCCTCTTTTCACCACTTAACACTACTTTTCAAATAACTTTCCACACTTTATCACACCTTCTATATATTCACTTCCCTTTACACCAAACAAAAACCTATACCTTATATCTTAAACCCTTCAAATCACCCTAAACCTTTCGCCACCTCTTCACCCTATTTAACCATCTCTTTTACATTCATAAGAACTTTACCGAACCCTACATAACCTTTAACCTTCCTTTACCAAAACTATAATAGGCTTTCCATGTCATACCACTTTCCAAATTATAACCCCATTCTAAATTTTTATACCCACCTACCCCTAAAACATTGATCACCTATGGTTCATTTAACTATTGATAGTCCCTTTGGGACCTTTTACCCTAGTGCCTGACTATCAGTAGTTTAGTTGAGCCACTGATGATCACTATGTGTGACTATCGATGGTGTAACTCTAACCCTAAACCTATATAAACATATATAAAAACATGCATAATCAATAAATAACCTACCTAACTTACCCTATAACATACTAGCAATCATTAATACCCTTCTATTCCCCATTTCCCTCCCTCATTTTCTCACATTCAACAAATCCTAAATTAAGGTTTCATTTTATCACAACCCATTTAAAACCCTACCCAAAACACTTACCACACCCTATACTCTCAAATTCACATTCAACACAACCAATTCAACTATCCTATCTAATTTAACACATCACCTAACTCCTTCCATGATCACTAGTATGGTTGAATCCCTTATACCACCACCTAGCTACATCTTTATCCATCCTCTATCCAATCACACTCAATCAAGACTCAAACACTTGATCACCCAATCACACTATTCCACTTAAGCAATCTCACCAAATAAAAAAACAAATTACATAAAACACCTAGAGTACAACATGCCAAATGTCAAATGGTAACAATTATGTTATGTTTTACTTCTAACCTTCTAGCTTTTAGGGTTTCTTCCTGATCATCGATGGCCAAGATGACCATCAATGGTTGACCCAGGGGAGAACCCTAACCATTGATAGTTAGGATCACCCACCTTCTTTTCAAAAAACTTTAATGCACATGACCTTGGTGATTACCTTTTGATAGATCACCTCCTCTCCACTAAACCAAAATTAGACTTGTTAGAGATTACCCTTCTCCAACCAACCCATCTAACCATGTCCACCTCGATGTTGGTCATTTTAACCTAAACATTCACATGTTTTTAAATGACCTTTCCTTGATCATTTTAACCACATAAACCAACCTTGCCATGTTGAACTCTTTGAACTTTGCACCACCTCATGCATGACCAAACCATTTCTATTATTTTTTTGGAGCACTTCCTACCCTGAATACATATGAATAATTTTGACCTTATTTAGGTGACTTGATAGGCATAACTCAATTAGTTATGGCCAATGTTGTGGACCGGTTCCCCTGTCATATGTCTCCCTAGAACTTGGACTTATTTTTATCAATATTGGTAGCTTTAATCTTTGCTTGATTTTGACTATTTCACTTATTCACATTTTATGCATAAATTTTCATTTCAAATTCCCAACCCACTTTGTGTCACCCTCCTTATGACTACCCATTTATCATTTATCAAATGCTAGCCCAATTTTGTTTTCACTCTATCACCTCATAGTTTGAGGGGGAACACCTCCTCCCATACTCAAGGTAATTAGACCATGACCAATAATCAATTGGTTTTTGTTTTATAGTTTATTAATTCAAAGCCACATAACAAAATGGGGAAAATTTAGACATTCAAAAAGTACATATTTTTTGATGTCAAAATGCCTATAACCCCTACCTAACCCTAAATCTAGTTGACCACCTAGTCGAATCAGCCCACTTATTGAATTACTAACTTAACTTCTTAATTCACCCCTTTTTAACCCATATTCTTATAGAACCTTGACTACTGACAGTTAACCTAAACATAGATGGTTGACTTAATGATTGACAATCAGGTCTCCAAGCCTACTTTAAAAATATAAAGCATTACCAGCTGTATGAGATAAGTATGGATACATTTAACAACTTCACTTATGCAAGGCTATCTTGATTTAAACCATCATAATTAGCAACTTTTTCATCTATCTATTTAAAAACTTCCTCTTGCACATTTAGTAACTTCATCCTATAAAGGGAGAGAAGTAAGAGGAGAGGGGGATCCAAAAATCTAGAAATATATGTCCAATCTACTTTTCATACAAGTATACAACATCCCTTACATAATAAAATAGCATCAATAGAGACCTAATTTTCTATCAGAATCATTTTCAAAGGTTAAAGTATTGTCACTCTAGCCAAATTACTTCAACCTTCCACCACCAAGTTATAAGTATCTCATGCTTGTTTTCTTTGATTTATTTCATATCTAACCTCCTTGCCCTATCTATACCTATCCTTGTCTTATTTTCCATCCTTTAGATACATAATATCCATTTATTTGACCAATTACCGAATTTGCCATTACTTTCTAAACATTTCCAAAATTTCACAAGTAACCACCGACGGTTAGCCCAACTACCAATGGTCACTTGAATTGTTAATGGTCACCCAACCACTAATGGTTCACCCAACTATTGATAATCATTATGGTATAAAATAAAAACAAGTTATTTTCACCCTACTAACCCCAACTAATCCTGGTTTTCTATGTTCTTGCCTATTCACAGAGACTTTTCTAATTTTTTAAACCTGGCCTCAACTATCTTGGCATGAGTATTGACCCACTTTGGCTATAATTAGTTATTTTTTTAACAAACAATTTACTTCCATCTTGTATTGCATGCATTTAATTTTTAGTTTTTGAATGAAATTTTCCTTTCTTTTCATTTGTATCAACTTAATTATTATCAATAGTGGATTGATAGCCTCCTAGTAAGCTCACACTTCCTAGATCTATCTCACACTATATATTCCACTCAACCATCTATCTAACAACCCCCTTTTCTAGTGTCTTTCTTATCTATAAGTTATTCCTTCCAATCCAAAGAGGAGTTCTCACCATCATCTGGATCATGCATGCACTTTATCAAGTATTCCTATACACACCCTATTACTAGTTTCATTACTTTCTTCAAAATTAATAAATGAGCATAAATTAATTTGAAATAGTTTGACCCAAAAATTATCTTTAAGGTCTCCTCAAGCCTTTTGAGTACCATGGAAACTCACTGGTTGGCACTTGTAAGAGTTAAACTATATGGAATAAGCACAAGAAGGATAATTTGACCCTAAGAAGGAGATATAAAGTGTTTATGTGCATCATGAGGATAGGATGGAAGGATGACTCCTAAAGATACTAATCAAGTCCTTTGGCAGTCATCATAGTACATTCATGATTGGTTTAGTAATAAGGTAGGAATAGAGGTTGAGTTTGATGGTTGTGTATATTTGAAAGAATCCAAATGGTCTAATCAATCTAATTTTGACATTATATGGAACCTATAAAGTAATGTTCATATTGAATACAATGCATGGGTACCTCATAATCTCAAGGTTGGTGCTAAAACTCAATATTCATGTATATAGGTAGACTATTATAAAACCCTCATTGGAGCAATACCATAAAAAATTTATGTAAAGGGCCACTTGAGTAGCAAGAAAACTTTAAACATTTAAGGGAGAGTCCATCATAATGTTTATACACATCTTATTCACTTTGAATGCTAGAGATATCCCTACAATTGGTCATTTTGGTCTTCAAACACTTAAAAACTATCTAAGAGGCATGTGATCACCCAAGGATCATATTCAAATGCTCACAACTATAAATTTTCTTTTCATGGATATCCAAGAACTTCAAGGGAGGTAAAGAGGTCTATGGACATGAATCTAGTGCAATTGGTTTAAAAGTTTGGTCCCTAACCTGTATGAACTATTATTAAGATTCTTAAGCACTCATAAACCCCTCTAAAACCCTAATAGGGATTTCACTAGGGAGTTTTGATCACAAATGTATTGAAAAACTCAATAAATTATTGAATAAAACCTATATCATGTCGATAACTTAGAAGATCTCATGACCTTGGTACCTGATTGTATGGAGGTTGTACAAACACCTTCATAAAGTGAAAATTTACAAGTTTTTTAGTAGAAAATGGGTTTTAAAACCTATTAAATATTTATAAACTATGGAAATGGTAATTTTAAGACTTTTTATACTCTTACAATGTTGTAAATGTTCATCAATTTTCTTGTAGGTATCTCTAGTAACACCTTCTAGACAACCAATTTATGGAAATGGTCTAACAGGCATAGTATTGCAAGATAGATAAGTTTATAGATAGAATATGCTTGAGAAGTAAAAGTTCTAATATATGGGGTTAATATAATAGTAATATAAGTCTTCTTATATTATTTTATTATCTATTTTTAATGTCTTAGTCATTCAAATAGTGAATGAGTAGAAAGATGAGGAGCTATCAAAATAGGTTTACTTAACTTGCAGATAAAAGTGTCTAGTAGACATGGAATGGCATTATGGAATTAATGAGTCACCTTGGGACATTTTAAACTACTATTCAAGTGATCATATTCCATATTGAATATATCATAAAGGAATGGAGATATTTTCAAACCCATGTCAATATGCACATTGAAGGAAAGGCTACTCAAAGCCTCTTGGAGGCCTAATAACACCACATGTATGTCTAGTAACTATCATTAGAGGGAATAATGGATTATTTAAATAATATTAATGCCTTTCATGAATTTAAATAGATAATTTATATCCTCTACACCTCACCTCAATGCCAAATGGAGTCAATGAAGGACATCAATACATGGACAGAGCGACTATGATTGTTGTAACTGCCATGTGCCACCTTAGCCTCATTCATGGCCGCTTATATACTTGAAGTAATATATCCTCTATCTAAATTTTTTTGTTTAAGTATGAATTGAAATCTTTTCTTCTCATCCCTTAGTTTGATGTAGCAAAGTTATTCCCAAATTGTACTTACCTCTTTGAATCAATAAAGGAATAGTTGTAGAGTTCATTTTTTGAGTGTTAGTGTATCTTATGAGAGTTTATTTTATGAATGTATTGAGTTTAATTATCTTCTATAGGTCCTTTAATTAACATACTTCATTTATTATTGTATGTAGGTTATGTGAAGTATTATGCGTAGGAATGTTCTTGAAGTGTTGATGAGTTGATAGTGTCTAGTTCAAACCTAGGTTATTAGCCTCCAAGTTATAGGACATTCACTTAATATTCACATGAAATATTCATGTCTAGGAATTTGTTAAGGGTCTAATCAATTTTTATTTTCATTAATTTTATTAGTGTGTTTGAGGGACAAATCATGAGAGTATTTTCAATCATTTGTGCATTACCACTTTAGTGTAGGTTCTTTAAGTTTTCATCCCTTTTCCCTTTTCATCATAACATAATTAAGTCTTAGAGGGAGTATTTAAGTGATAAATTAGGGGATATATCTCCATAAAAACTATATTTTTTACCTAAACATTTTATATCCCATAGCCTATAAGTCAATCCAATGCTAGTCCAAGTTTGAGGAAGGTTTGAATAGTCTTGCTCAAGAGGGTATAACTTGGGTAGCTAATAGTTCTAGAAAGCCTGGTGGGAAAGATATTAAGTGACTTGGGGCATAATCTAACATCCATTGATAACTTTGAAAGACATTTATAAGGATAAATAAAATCATTGGTAGTTTGAAAGGTAGTTTCATGAAAAAGATGTCCATTAGATCATCTTTAAAAGGTAAGAAAATTAAATTTGTTGAGTTATCATTAGATGTTACAAGAAAAAATAGGTTTCTTAGGTTTAAACCTAGTCCTACACCTCATAATTCCCCCAAATCTACCAATTCTTTTAACACATAGTTTGATATAAGTCCTCTAATCCCAATAACCATACCTAGAATGTAAGCATTTATACCCTTTAATGGTGGTATTCCTTTGAACCTTAACCAATTTGATGATATCCCAATTGTTTCCATTAAACCTTTTCCCTAATTTACAATAGAAAACTCAACCACCCCTATGGAACACATAGATAATGTAGCCAACAGGTGCTCAATACACAACATAACCCAAGAGAATGTAGCCATGAGACTCTTGGTAAGGTCCTTGAGGGGTAAATCACTTCAAGGGTATAGGGTTATTACTCTTACCTCCATAAACAAATGGGATGAATTTTTTGAGTGTGTATATAAGCATTTTTAAGATAGAAGTGACTAATTTCACTTGTATTTTCACCCTTTGAGGAGATTTCAAGGATCTCTTCATCCTAGTGGCATAATGGAATCACTTTTAGGCTTATGGGTAGTCTAAAGAATGAAGTGAGTCTCTATATTGGGCTGGATCCCTTGATGTACCATTTGATGATGACTACTACTACTATTGTTGATGCTGCTGCTACTGCTACTACGACTACTACTACTACTACTACTACTACTACTACTACTACTACTACTACTACTACTACTACTAATAATAATAATAATAATAATAATAATAATAATAATAATAATAATAATAATAATACCACTACCACTACCACTACCACCACCACCACCACCACCACTACTACTACTACTATTACTACTACTACTACTACTAAATTTAGGTGTGAAAATGGGGATAAATAATTGAAATTAAAGATAAATTATGGAGGTAATACACCAAATAATTTTTATGAGTTCCAACCAATTGCATTCTACACTTGAGACCAAGAAACAAACCAAAACATACACTTTCCCAAATTTATGTCATTTTGCATCAATTGTGGGGTCATAGATGATATGGAAGCCTAGGAAGACTAAACAAAATTTATTCAATGAAAATAATGAAAATAATAATTACTTAAACCTAGGACATCTCTTGGAACACTTCACATGCACTATAAGAAGAGGTTGTAAATAGGTGAAAGAATTAAGTATAATGCAAAGGATTCCATAGTCTTCACTAAGTAAATTCAACATTAAAGTAGGTCACACTATGAAAAGTAATGAAATAGGTAAATAATTAGTCATTTTATTTATCAAAATGTATAAAAATTATTATGGCTTTGGCATACTCAGGTGGAACATAGAATAAAATGCCAAAATGGCAAACTCTTAGAGTGAGAGAGAGAGAGAGAGAGAGAGAGAGAGAGAGAGAGAGAGAGAGAGAGAGAGAGAGAGAGAGAGAGAGAGAGAGAGAGAGAGAGAGAGAGAGAGAGAGAGAGAAGTTTAAAGGGTCACAAGGAAAATTTTAAAGATGATAAAAGGATTTAATTTTACATTTGATAAGGACATGTTATGAACCATTCAATGTCTATAAGTCCAAGTGTCCATAAAAATCATCAAAGTTATGCAAAGTGGCACAAAATGCCTTATGCACAAAAAAATTGCCTTCATGATTAGGCCTATTTGAACATCTTGTAACTAATCTAGGGTATCTTAAATGATTTTAATTGAATTTTATGTTCCCATACATTCCTATCCATGAATTTATTTGCATTTTTGGCCTTTTGGAATTAATTAAAAAGGAGCCATTATCATTTGTTGTCTTGAAAACTACCCTTCCATGAAACCTACACACTTGGCATCAAAATTGACATTATTTTTCCATTAAAATCCATGGTAATTAGTTAATTTTGCCTATAAATATTATACATGGACTTATACCTCTCAAAATTTCTTTAAAAGGACATCTAATTGAGGTTTTCACACTTGTTACCTTTGTGTGCACCATGCTAATTTTGACTGGCCAAAAGTAGAAATTTAGTTTGGAAACCTAAAAACTTTTAAATAGGTTAAAATTATAATATGGAGTCATAATATTTCCTAATATTCCCATAAAAATTGGTTCCAAATTTTGAAACATCATAGACCCTACAAAACAAAAAAATGGTGAGAAAAGCACTATTTTTCATATTCTACATATAGTTCCATACACATCCTTACATATGTGATATCCTAAGTGATCCCTATACATGTTTAATTTATTTTCATGGAACTTACATTTCATCCATATTATTCAATTAAAAAATTTCTCTAATTTGGTCCTTATGAGGGTTTATAAGGGTTTTAGAGAGGTGTTTGGTCTTAAGCATTGTTCATAAATCTTGGACATTTGACCTACCTAAAAATTACACAATATTGATTCAAAGAGACCTTAATAAATTCCCTCAATTCATATAGTTCCCATGCATCTGCCTAGAAAATATATGAGTATTTGAAAACACCCATCGAGATTGATTTATTCTTATTTTGCATGTTTAAGCTGTATCAAGGCTATAAATTTTTCCCATATAGTTTTATATACATTAAAAGAGTTTTAAAAATTATATATAAATATTATTATCATTATTAAACCACCCACATGTGATCCCAATGGTTAGAAATGAAGATTAATCTCAACATGGTTCTAGTCTCTTTGAAGTCTAATGGGTTTAACACACTCTCTACTAGTATGAGACACTTGAGCTGCTAAAACATTTTTATAATGGTTTATTATGTATTATAACACTTAATTCATGATTAAAAACAATAACACAACATATTAATCATTAATTTCATCACTTTTCCTCTCTTTTGTCAACTTGGCCTAGTGGAACCATGCCAAATTGGACTGTATGCATGCTCAACTAGGTCATTCTAAGGGATTAGAGATTTTTTGTGTGTCTATAATAATTATTAAACCTTAATTATAAATCATTAATTTTTTTTAAGATACCAAGACACCATATTTGATCATCCACTCATTTTTCATCTTTTACTTAGGCAAACCAAAGTTCTGATTTTTCTGAGTGGCTGATCTCTGAGACAAAACAAAGAGATATATACCTATTCCCCATGGTAAATTGAGAGTTTTTTTGGTTTTATGAGGTAATAATTATTATTTTTACCAAATTTTATGTTCATAATCCCTCATTTAATCACTTAACCAACTCAATCTTATCAAAAAAGGGGGTTAAAAACCTTGTTTTCTTGCATTTTTGCCCAAATCCACCTATAGGTAACGCTTTCAAACAAATTTCATGTTTATAATCTGCATAGTAATTATTATAACCTTTAATTTATGATTTATTATCCTTTTAAACCATTAAAAACCTTTTGATTTAGTTTATTCCTTACAATTACCCCATAAACCAAGGGTTTCCTAGCATGTTTATACAAACTATGTGCCATTTTCTAGATAATAAAGGTGTTTGACACTTTGTAAAAGTGTTTATCATGTTATTAAGATTTCTTAAACATAAAATAACCATTAATGGTCACTTAAACCCTATTTTTACCTAAAAACCAATCCATGTTTTCATTTTCTCCTACCAAAACATACTTTGTTAACTGAGACAATACTTACCTATAGGTGTTTGTCACCTATTAGAAATCCTCTCAATATGTTAAATAATATTTTAACCCTAAAATATCTAATTTTATATAATTTATTCCATGTATTTCTTTTGATAACTCAAGGAAACTTAAAACCATATCAATCACCATAGTTCATATCAAATCCTACCTATATGACCTATAGGTAAGATTTAGGCATGGGAGAGGATGTAGGTCTAGTCATCAAGAGTGTATAGGGTATTTAGAAGTCTTATGTACTTAATAATTTTTGGTTATATATCAATCATGATTCTCCATAACTCTAAATTTCCTCTTTAACTTAGAAATTGAGTGTGCTCCTTTGACTGGGATAGTGCTCTTTTGAACACTACCTGTAGATGGAAAATAAGATCTCCTTCATGATTTATAATGTTTGTTAACTTTATTAGACTTATATTTAAGTAAAAAAACATGATTTATACTTTAAATTCACCAATAAATTTCATTGGAGGGCAAACAATGTTCCTACACCTTGATTCAGGCACTTTATTTCTTGATACCCTATTTTAGGTTACTTTGGCTTTGTTCATAGTGTTTATGATAGAGAGAAACCCTCCTAAGATAATTTTACAAGTCAATTTTTTTTATCAATATCAGCACAAATAATTTATATTTAACATTATCATGTTGAATTCCTATGCACTATACCTTATTCTACTTTTTTGGCCTCTATCTCAGTCTGTACAGAGGCTATAGATGCACCTGGAGTCCTTAAGACTTTTATAGGGTTAGATTATCTTTTTAAAATTTCCTAAAGTTTTCACATTTCACTCCCATTTATTTTATCACATATCAAAACATCTAATTTGAAGCTACTACTTCTTATTTGTAATCCCAACTAACCCTTATAGTATCCCTACCTACTGACATGTAGGTGACCTTTTCTCACATAAATCTTATTTGTATAGTGGGGAAAACCATTGAGTCTATCCTAGACTCATATCATGTTGTATAATTATAAATTATCATTAGTAAACCTTTTAAACTTTACTTTTCATTAACTTTCCACAAACTTTCCTTCCTAACCAAGGTGGATTGATACATAGTGTACATACTGGTGAGAGTGCTTGGGGGATCAAATTGGGTACACCTCTTTCCTCATGATCCTTGCATTCATGAATGTGAATTTGGAATATTTGAAGTCATTTAGACTTATATTTATTCAAGTCATGTCAAATTTTTTTCAAATAAGTCTCCTTAGACCAAACCTATAGACCTCACTATCTGATTTTAGTATGTTTCAGGGTAACTATGGGCCTTGAAAAATCTTACCTCCAATTGTCATCATTTCTTCAAACATTGCACATAAATTTTCCTATGAAATTAATATAAGATTAAATCATTAGGATACATGATAAACCTTAAGAATCACTTTGTTGAGATGACCAAAAACCCTTATGGGCCTCTGTTTGGTTCTTGTTAGGACAAAAGTCCTATACATATAGCTCTTATCTTATTGAAACTTTCATAGCTCTTTTTGACTCTTTTCCATTTCATAAAATATAAAAATGATTATCAATGTTCAAGGACTCCATATAGGGTCAATTTACATGATTTGGAACTCCTTTGAACATCTTAGCCATCTATTTAAACCATCTTATATGTGAACATAGTGATTGAGTAGGTAGCTTGGTTAGGATTACATGAAATAAAAAACAATAATATATTCAAAAGACTTATTATAACATTAAAAACATGTTTTTATCTTCTATTCATCAAAATTTTATCCCTCAACCATGTCATTCACCTTAGGATGAAGTCATTAAGAAGCTTACATGTACATGTTGGGCAAAAAAATATGGGCAAGATATGGCATTTAGTTGAACATAGTGATGAAAAGCTTCTCCAAACATTTAAAATGATATCATTATATACTTAAAGTCTTAGGTATATTATTAAACCTTTATTACCACCTCACAAACATGGTAACTCAACTTACACAAAAGCTTGCAACTAGAAATGTGTAAGGAGTTGAGCATGGGGAAAGGATAAGGTAGAAATCAATGCAAGGAGTGTCATGGTGAATAAAAAACATTAATTGGGATGGTTTTATGATGTAGGGGTTTATAGGACACTATTTTACATACGAAAAATTCACCTACAGGGAGATACACTTAGCAGACCAAAACATTCCAACTGAAACCATGCATAGTGACACCTCCTTGTATTATGGGCCAAATTTTCTCATCAAAACTTCATGAAACATGTAAATAGGAGTGGGAAAAATTTAATAAGGAAGAAAACATCATCTAAATCCAACATAACTAACTGGTTTGTATGGATTTAGTAGAAAATGTGAAAGGCCTAAAGGTACATCAAACTGCTACCAAATATACATAATCATCTTGTTTACGATTATTTATAAAGCATATTTAATCATTTTATAAAATAAATATATGGAAAAAAAATTTATCTGAGTTTAATATCATACCCCAAATTTATTTTGTCTAAAATTACCTATACCTTTTGTACTGAGCAAAAACCTAAAGGCTAGTTCAGTTTATCCCAAAAAGCAAAAAAGTGCATAATGGTTTTATTTAAAAAAATGAAATTTCATATAAATCCAAGCATGGATATGACTATTATAAGTCTATATGGACCCCCCACAATCTTTCCTAGTGGCACACTTACAAATAATCCATACAAGCGAAATTTTCCCCCTTTTTGAGTTGATTTCTATAATTTTAGTTAGGGAGTCTAAAAGTATCTAATGTAAATAGCATGTCAAACATATAAAATAACTTCTTTGATGTTTTAAACTAAAATGGGATACCTAGGTACCTTTAGAAACATTCCAAATACATTAATGACTCTCAAAATGACATGAAATGATCCCCAAATAGACAAATTAGCTAATGTGACAAGGACTAAAACTAAATTGACCTCAAATGGCATCATATAACAAGATAAACTTCCTATTAAAATAATTTAGGACCCATTTAAATTTTTAAAAATTAAAAAAATTGATTACGGGTGCCCAAATTTGACCAAGGAGTCAAAGTGACCATGTTTCCATAGTAAAATAACTCACCTCAATCAAGAGAGCACCCCAAGAATCCATGATAGATTTAAATTACATGTTTAAAAAAAACTTTGATAGGATTCTTGTCATAATCAATCCCACCCCTAACTATGCATTCCTATACTAAGGGACTTGAATTATGATGTTGTTGAGATGATATAATCCATGGGGGGTACTACATTACCAAAAGCATATGGGATCTCTACAAGGATAAAAAAATACCTAATTAAAGTAGGAAAACTTACTCCTAGGCCCCCAATGCCTTTATTTCTATATATTCAATCCCATACTCCCACCATTGCTCTATTGCTAGATCTAAACAATCAAGATCAATCTTATGTCAGCCAAGTAGATAGGCTTGGTAAGATATAATGACTACTCAAAGCCCAAAAAAAAATTATTAGCCTTAAATAAGTAGTAGAGTACATCTTATATACCTTATCAATCCCCTTATTAGAGTCTATATCAATCTTACCCATAAAATAGGCCTACTTACTAGCCTAACTAACAAGGCCAAGGGAAAATTACATAGGCCAAACATTACAATAGTTACAACCCCAATGCTATTAGTAGTTCAAGGGACTTGGTACGAACACAAAATAACTATGCACAAGAAGGATAGTGGTTTGCTCCATGAGGGAAACTAGAGAAAAGATTACAATAGTTACAACCCCAATGCTACTAGTAGTTCAAGGGACTTGGTACCAACACAAAATAATTATGCACAAGAAGGATAGTGGTTTACTCCATGGGAGATGGAAATATATCCAAGTGGGGATGTATGTCAGACTTATTATATGTATCATGGTCCTACCTTTGAATCACAAAACAATATTCCTCCTCCACAACATAAAGAAGGTTCTCAAGTGCCTCATGGATACATGGCTTTCACGACCCTAGCTAAAATTCCAATTCAACAAGGAGGGAATGTAAGTAAGACACCTATTGAGACCACCTTTGATAACTTTCAAGAAGGTGAACACTCTTTTGAGCAAATGGCAACAAATATGGAATAAATTGTGCTCAAGATAGATAACTCAATTTCAACCCACATGAGGGCTAAAAGGAGGATTGTTTAATATAGTTTATGGTAGTTTAAGCCAACTTCAACACATCCCCAAGTAGCTCAAAAGATTTCCACTCAAGGTGTAGTCCACAAAACATATCTAACACAATATTTATCACAAGGACATGTAAAGTAGTAGAAGAGTCTTTTCATTCCCAAAGTCACATAATATATAAGTGATGCTCATCTTCCTAAGATGAAACTCAAGATATTAATCTCTCCCTTTAGAATTTTAGATTACATGAAGAAGTCAAATGTTAATATTCCTATGTGGGATGCTCTACTCATTTTAGGGTAGAAATATATCCTTCACCAAAATCTATGTAAGATTTCAATCATGAAGAAGCAAGATGATATGGTGAGTGTAGTTTATATTAATGTTCTAATAAATATTTTAGGTGATAATCTAGGTGATGGTTCTACCCTAATTAGTGGTAAGACTTCTGGGAGACATAACTTTTTCACCATAGCTCTATTTGACTCCCCATTTGAACTATTAGAAAGATAAGAATGAGGGGAACATCATGAGATGGAACTGAGATCAAATAAATTGGTTTTGACCATTGAAAACCAAATGGAAGTGCCATAATTTATAATGGTATCTAATCTATTCCATTATTGCTTCATCATGGACCCATGAGGAGAGGCAAGATGACAAGGAAAGGTTGTTTCACTCTAAATTATGGGTGAAAGGTAAGCCTATGCATTTCATTCTTGATAGTGGGAGTCAAAATAATTTAATCTCTAATAATGTTGTGAAAATCCTATAGTTTTCCATGAAGCCTCACCCAAAACCATACAGTATTGGATGTTTGAGTCTAGGTAGAAACCTCTATGTCACCCACCAATTTCTTCTCTCATATGCAATAAAACATTTCCAAGATGAGTTATTATGTGATGTGGTCAATCTAGATGTTTGTGATGTACTCTTTGTTCATCCATTTATATATTATTGACATGGCATCTAGAAATCAAAAAATTGAAAGATCGTCCTCACTCTTGGAACACAGTGCTATAAGGTACCATAGGTACCACCTTTTACATCTATCTCCCTAATTACTGCCAAGAAATTAATTATTATGGTGGTCAAGCCATAGGAATCCAAAAGGGTTGATGTTATATACTTGAATACAAAAGTAATATAATAATACAAGTAAATAGATACCAAGATGAAGAAGTTCATGGCCTTCCATCCATAGACTGATTGTTAGATAGAAATGGTGAACAATTGGACCCTACATATCTTCTCAAAGCATAGTCCATTCCAAGTATGCATCAAGAATCAAATCAATATACAACTACAAAACATAATGAAAAATGTTGATGTAATGGGACCATTTCTTCTCAATGAGAGGAATGATCTGAGAAATATTTCAGGTGACAATTCAGGCGATGGTTCTAACCCAATTGGTGAAAAAACTTCTAGGAGCCATAACTTTTGCACCATAGCTCCATTTGACTCCACATTTGAACCATTGGAAAGATAAAAATGAGGATAACACTATGAGATGGAATTAATCTCTAATTAATGGGTTTTGAACCCCAAAAACCAAATAGAGGTGCCCTAACTTTTAATTTTAGTATTACAATCTAAAAATAGTAATTCCTCAAATTTTGTATTGTTGTAAATCATGGAAGTCGAACCACTTAATCTCCCTTGAGATTGATGACCTTCCACATCCTCCTCCTACCTTAAAAGCATTTATAAATGAAGATGTTACCTAAAATGGAAATCAAACATATCTTCTTAGAGATAGGCATATGTTTGGGTCTACAAATTTGATTTAAAACATCTCTTCTCAGAGATAGCATTATTACAATTGTGTTGTTCTTGTTTATTGAATTATCTTTCAACCAAACATTCTAAGTTTTAGATAAATTAATTATATTCAACCTAATTAAATCCAAGCTCATAAATTATTTTAGTGACCTCCTTTCTACTTGTTAGTCATAATAGGTGATTCACTTACAATTACATGATAGATAGTGGTGCTTCTATTTAAGTCAGGCCAAAAGCAATAACTGATAAGTTAGAGCTCAAGTATGAACCCAATAAAAAGGGAATTTTGAAATTAAATGGGTCTCCCACAAAGACAATAGGTTTTCTTAAGGACCTAAATATATTATTGGATGCATTCCCTAACTACACAATCTCCTAAGATGTCATGGTAGTTTACCTCCCTCCATAGTTTTCCCTATGTCTATCCAGGGATTTAACTACAAAGATTGGGGGATATCTTTCTTACAACTAGTAAAAAATGGTATTTAGGACTAGGTATGGAATGAGGGTTACTATTAGGTCTGAATCTATTTCTAGTTTCTAGTTACAATCGTACATGCCCAACTTATCTAATGTAAATTACACTATTCTAGATGAAGATGAGCAAATAAGAGATCTAGGGTGGAAAGAACCAATTGAAGGAATCTCAAATATACTCCTTGATGAGTGAGTATCTAAAAACCATGGTTTCTACCCCTACAAGACTATTGAGGAGGTATACCTAGGTGTTTATTATATGCATGAATAAGGAGTTGTTGTACCTAGTCTCACAAGCCCAACTAAAGAGTATGAAGGCATATGGACTTTATTATTTAATGGATAAAGGACAAATAATGGGAGTGGGGATAAAGTGATTCTTATTTCCCCTTATAATTAGATCTACTATTCTATATTAAGGTTTCAATTCAGTTTTACCTCAAACATTGAAGAATAGGAATCCCTCATACATGGGCTACAATGGGCAAGAAAAAGAGGAATCAAAATTTTTTAGGTGAAAGGGGATAGTGAGCTAGTGATGCAGTAGATGAGAGGTGTTATTTTAGTAAATAATCATATTTTGAAGGCCTAAAATCATCAATTTTGGGATCTCTTAGAGGAATTCCTAGAATTTGTCATATGTTATATACGAAGGGAGTCCAATCATCATGTAGATAGATTAGATACCATTGGTGCATAATATGACATTATTAACAGAGTTAAAGGCACTCAAGGATAGTCATAAATCAAGGTTGTGTGTAGGCCATTTGTACCTAATAATGAGGTGATTTATCAAGTCTTTGATAATGATAACCAGATTGTTTATTTTTTCATGCTTGAGTTAGAATTCTATCATAAGAACCAAGGTAGATTATAGCGTCAGTTTGATAACCAGATTGTATAGTTAACAACCAAAACATTACCCAAAGGATTGGTGACATTGGAGAGTATATTTAATGAATATAATCAGTTGAGGAAAGACAAGGTGAATATCTTAACCAAAGAGGAACACTATGAGAAGGTATCCATTTTTGAAGATAAGTTGCTTAAGTTGGGAAAAGTGAACACCAAGGAAGAGAGAGCTGCCTTTGTAGCCTTATGAAAAGATTATGTACATTTATTTATATGGGAATACCATGATATAAAAGGTTTTGACCCCAAGTTATCCCAACATACCATACATATGGAAGATAATGCAAAATACATTTATCCACTACTATCTATGGATCATATCATTTAAAATGTTGTAAGTGCTTAGAGGTTCTATTTAGTACATGGATACTCTAGATATAATTAGATAGTGGCTAGGGAGTAAGATAGACACAAGATATCCTTCACAATAAAGTAGGGCACTTATGTACACATGAAGATTCCCTTTAGACTATCCAATGCAAGGGAAACTTTCCAAATGGTAATGGATGTTGCCTTTTAAGGGCTCATTAAAGAGATGGTGTTTATCTATCTTGATGACATCACTATGTTTTCAAATGACCCTAATGAACACATGGCACACTTGAGGTTAGTCTTTTATAGGTGTAGGTAGTTTGGATTTTCTTTAAATCATAAGAATAATATATTTACAGTCTATGAGGGAAAATTGTTAGGACATGTGGTGTCAAAGGATGGCCTATCCATAGATCCTAAGAGGATTGAATCAATCCTATCCTTAACATTTCCCAAGAAAAATAAAAAAATTCATAGCTTCTTAGTAAATATTAACTTCATAAGAAGGTTTATTTTGGGATTTATAAAGTTACTGAAACCACTTACTCATATGCTCAATAAGCACAAAGAGTTCACATGGATAAATTAAGGAAAGAAAAGATTTTATGCCATAAATAAGGACATATCTCAAGCTCTCACCCTCCTCAAGCTCATTTTTATAAAATATTTTTTCATCTATGCATTCTCCACAGCTGATGCCATTTCAGCTATGCTCACATAGTAAAATGATGGACTTGAACAACCAGTTGCCTTACTCATTCAAGCCTTAGAAGGATATGAATAAAGTTATACCTTTGTATAAAAATATTTACTTGATGTTATGAGAGGGTTGAATAAGTTTAGACACATGGTGTCTAAAAATAATGTCATAGTGATGCTAATGCACCCAAGCATCAAGGAGTTCATACTTAATAGAGATTTAAGTGAGAAAAGAGTTGGGTGGGTAATAAAGCATGTGGAGTATGAAATTGAAGTAAGGGTTACAAGGCTAATCAAAGGTAGAGGTCTCTATGAAAATCTTGAATTAGAGGTTAGAGAAGAGAAGGAAATGGTTTTGGTAGTCCATGATAGTCAACAGGTAGTTAAAAACACAACTCCTCTCATTTAAACCCATGATTTGATCAAGTTTATCCAAATAAGCCAATGTCCTATGGGCTTGGATAGGAATAAAAGGAGAAACTTTAGGATTTATACCATACCTTACACTTTATTGGATGGAGTGATTTCTAAGAAGGATATAGTAGGTATGTTTTTAAGGTGTGTTGAACTAAATTAGATTGACATGTTACTTGGGTAGTTTCATGATGAGCTCGTAGGTGGGCACCTTGATACTAATACCAAATCCTATAAAATCACTAGATTAGGATATTTTTGGCCCAGCTTGTTTATATACTCACATCCCTACATTATAAAATGTTCTAAGTGTGTTATGTTCACCATCAAATAAAGGTTAACTACCTTACCCTTTCAACCCATCCAAGTTGAGAATCCCTTCATGAAATGGGGATTAAACTTTATAGTCATGATCTATCCCCCTTATAGTGTTTGTCATAAGTGGTTCATAATAGTTTTTGACTACTTCATAAGGTGTGTAGATGAAACTACACTTAAATAATCTAATCATAACTCAATCTTGGAGTTTTATGATAGTCTTATGACTAGGTTTAGTGTACCTTAAACAATCATATTAGATAATGCCTTGGAATTCAATATTGATAAATTATGGGAATGGTACCTTAGCCATGACATTTAACTCGAGGCTTCTTACAACTATTACCCATAGGTAAATGGGCTAGAAGAGTCTGCAAACAAAAACTTGATAAGGATCATTAAGAGGACTATGGAAGATAGCCAAAGAGAATGGAATACAAAGTTGAATACTTCCATATGGGTAGATATATTCACACATAATAGGTCTACTAGGAACTCTCCTTACCTCCTTGTCTATATTAGAGAGGCAAGACTACTTATTTCCCTTAAAATTCTATCCTTAGAGGTTACTCACCAACTTGAGATCTTGGAATATGATGCATTACAAGTGAGAATGAATGAGTTGAGAGAGTTATATAAGATAAGGTATAGTGCTATTCATACCATGTAGTCTAGTAGAAACCAATCTAAGAAGTCATTTGTTAAAAGAGATTCATCTAGGATATTCCAAAAAGGAGATGTAGTACTCAAATAGGATGAAGATTATGCCAAGCCAGGGAAAAACTCCAAATTTTATAGGCTTTAGAATGGGCCTGATATCATCACTAGCTATATGGAAATTAATTATTTTCAAATATAAAGGTTTAATGGTGAGTAAATACCCATCCCTATCAATTTTATGTTCTTCAAGTTGTGTTATTAGTCTTCATCATGTTCCTTTAAACATATTAGTTAGTGCTTGTCTACTTCTTCTAAGTGATTTTGCACATGCTTAGTTATTTTTTGCTTTGTATTATTGTTTAATATGGTATTTTGTATTTCCATATCTTCTCATTATTTTCTTATTATGTCTCATTGGTCCTCAAAATTTTAAAATTATTGAGTAGAGTTCATGTGCAGTCAAAGGTTCATTTGCTAAGTCAAGAGCAAGTCAAAGAGTTTTGAGTTCCCTTGACCAACAAGTTGGTCAAGCTAGTTGATTTACCATAAATTTTTACCAATTTTATTACTAAACCTATAATTGGGTCAATCTAAATTCCTTGAGTCCTTATCCATCATTAGTCTCATTATTACCACTCATCTTGTGAGTTTGGGTTATTCAATCAATTCACTATCTTTTTATGTTATAAGATGTTCAGTGTTCTCCATACCTATGTTTTAATTTGATTCAATTTTTTTCATGATGTTTGATAATGTTTAAGGTTCCTTGGTCAGTTTTATGGAGCTCTAAAATTTTAAAAATTCCATGGTGAAGGTGAATTGAGAAGGTAGTCTAATGAAGATTCATAAGCACCCCTATCTGTCCAATTATATAAGGTATGTTCATTTTGAAAATTTTGAAGAACATCATGAGTAGTGTCTTAGGGTAAAATTAAGGTCTTTATTAGGTTATAAGGTTATCTTCATAGATATTATCATAATATTTAGTTGATATGACTCTTTAAGGTCATGTGTGTGTTGCAAAAATAATATTTTTTTATCATAATAAGGCCTAATTTGACCTTAGTGGGACACTAATCCACCTTCCACACCTTCAATATACCTCATTAACCTCATAAATCCATTATTAAAGCATTTCATACCCCATTGAGTCCATTACCACCATGTTCAATGCTTAAATTCCCCCTAATGGGCCCCACACATGCCAATTTGTGACTTTTCAACTCACTTAATTTGTACCATATAATTCAAAACATAACATGAATCTTATTTTCCTTCCATAACACTTGATAATGATCTATTTTGTTCTGAATCAAGAGAAAATGTAAATAAATTATAGGTTTCATAGATTTCCCAAATGGTATAGATCTGTATAGTATAGACAGGCTTAGGTGGAGTTAGGTATTTGTAGAGGTAGGTCAGTAATGACAAGTGGGGGAGAAATTAGAGTGTTTCAATGCAAAGGAATCTTAAAACTAACCTACCTTCCCCTTGAGCTCATTCATATGCTTGAATATCTCCTCAAGTTTATGCTTATACTGTATGGAGGAGAGAAAATGGGGGCTCAAACTTGTATCTAGGGGAAGTACACTCAATCATCTTTCATATATGGGAATTTGTTTATGGATTTATTTGCTAATATCTTTGAACATTACTTAAGAACTTAAGGGATCTATAAGCCATCCTTGTCTACACAGGATAATTAGAATAAAAGTATTTTCATGGATTCTTAACTTGTTTGGTAAAACCAATAGTTTATCCTATTTCCTCAAGTTAGGAACATCTCATGTCATTTTTATTGTTCATCTCACATGTGTGAGATCATGTAAGCAACAAACCTCCAAAACTGGCATAATATGCAGTCTATATGAAGGTTTGAATAGTAAATAGAGTGTTGAGGGCTCTCATCAAAAGAGTTGATAGTGTTGGAGGATTGATGGAGTGTTTCAAGTTTCCCAATACCTATTTCCCACATTTGAGGTCCTTCAATCTCTTGTTTATCTCAAGGTGTATTCAAGAAAGAGGCTTATACATATCTGAGGTTCACTATCTAATCTCACTTATGTGGTTAAAAGTTGCCATCAAAGCCTTCAAACATAGTCAAAAGTTTCAAATGGAGAGTTGAGGTGATAATAGGTCATCACCATACCCTTGTGAATAAGTATCTTAACCTCCATGTCAGCCCCATAGGCCTAGAAACCACCCTCCTTGCTTCCAAGTTGACTTAGTCAATTTTTAAAATGTTAAGGTTTCTTAGCCAAAATTAAGGTTTTTCAAAGATTTTTAGGTTTCACTTTTGGATTATTCATGCCCTTTTTATACCTCCAAAGTGCTATATTATTATAGGTCTATGTATTAGAGCCTTCAAGGTTCATGTTGGTTGCCTTGAAATAGTTTACCTCCTTCACTTCATGTTAGTCATTTCATATTGTTTACAATGCCATTTATACTTTGTTTCAACCCTATTCATATTCCAACCTCATGTCACCCCATGGTGACCCTCCATCCATTCATCCTTAATTCTAAGTATAGACCATGTCATCAGACCTAGATACCCTCTTATAATCCTCAATAATAATGATTTCATGGATGATATACCTATATGGGTCATATATCTAACTGAGGAAGCAAATAACCATCTACAACCAATTATTTTAATCCTACTATAGTAGAGTCTCTAAGAACATTGTGTGAGCCACTCATGGGAATGAGAAGTATTATGAGTATAAGAATATGTATACAAAAAAAAAGAATGAAAATGTCATATGTCATAAGGGTTTCAAGCAATTTTATATTCTTATATGAGCATGTTGCTCAAACCCATGTAGATAGTCTATAGGTAGATGAACACATATAACATTATTGGCACATATTGAAGACCTCCATCTTGCCTAGGATATAATGAAACATTCATACCAGATGAGGTAAGGCTCAATTTTAAAAGGAATATAAATTTTATTATTCACCCCATCTAAAGGGCAAGAAAATAGTCAACATAGACTTAAAGGTAACACATGCCTTCTTAGGCATAAATAATGAACCTAAAAAAGGGGAATGATATGTAAGATAAGAAATGTTTTAAACTTATATATGATAATTTATCTAACCTTAAAACATATAATTTACATCATATCACCTTGATAATCTAAATAAATAAAGGCAAAAAGTCTACCTAGAACCCTCATGCCTAACCACTCAGAGTTACAGTTAGCCTACACTAAATGATTATTTGAGGCCTCTATAGGCATGTATAAGACTTAAAAATTAGTAATAATTCTCCTTATGAGTACTCAAAGGCACCCATTCTCTAAATTTAGTCATAAAAATAGTGGGTATAACCACTATTTTATCTCAGACCTAGCTTAGTCTATGACAATCATTTATGGGGCTAGATGAATAAATTCATGTTTTAAAGGGTTTATAGGTATATTAGGGTCCAAAAATGGATTTTTAGTAGTTAAAAATGATGTTAAAGGTCCCCATACATCCTCTAAGGGAAGCAAAATCTCATTTTGTAATCAAATTCCCTTGAGAATAAGCTAAAGTAGGTAGGCCTAAAACCTAATCTCAAACCCTATTATCATCTTGGATAGCCCAAGGTCCTTATAAAAAGTTTTATGGATAATGAGGAATGTGTGAGGATGTATTAGTCCCTAATGAGATGATTTAAAGAGGAAAAATGTGAGAAAAAGACCAAAGTGACTTCAAAATCCTTCTCGAGCCATTCAACCTTGTAAATTTCTAACTCAAAACCCAAATTTAAGTGTTCACACACTTCATTACAGAGATGATCAGGACTAAGGATCTTAGGGAAGTTTAAGTATCCATATGGAATAAAGATCCATGAAGGATTGGTTTTCATTATTTGGCTAACCTTTATGAATGATATTTAAGAAAATAACCTATCAAAATTGGTTAGCATCTGAATCGAGTGTCACCTTCTAATGCTCCTATCTCAACATACTCCTTGCATGGAACCCTAGGTTTCTCATGAAAGATGAGGAGACAAATTTACCATATGTTCATTGAAATTGGTCCTAGTTTGGACATTTTTATGCTATGAATCATCATTAAGATGGTGGATATCTCAAATCCTGCCTAAAACCCAAAAATGACCTAATGGTGGATTCTTGTTCCAGAACCCATCTAGATGAGGTGGTTTAACCCTAAAATGGCCTTTAAGGTCTCCTCAAGTATTTTGGACACCATGAAAACTCACTAGTTGGCACGTTTAGGAGTAAAACTATATGAAATAGGCCCAAGGTGCCTAATTTGTGCCTAAAATTGAGGAGATGGGAAGTGTTTATGAGCATCATGAGGATAAGATAGAAGGATGACTATTAAAGCTCCTAAAAAAGTCCTTTAATAGTCATCACAATGACCTCCATGAATATTTTAGCAAGTAGATAGGCATAGAGGTTGAGTTGATGTCTTTTTGAATTTGAAGGAAGCTAAATGGTCTAATCAAGCTAATGTTGACATTCTAAGGGACTTCTAATGTAATGCTCAAATTCAATACAATGTAGGTGTTTAATGTAAATTTTTTCCTTAAGATATAAGGAAGAGAGAAAAGAAACTCAATATGGGTATGGTTTAAAAACCTATTTTTTTATGCACGTGTTGAATTAGAAGATTGTGAAGAGCTCTTGTTTGGCTTGGGAGGAAACCTATAGATAAGAAAGCACTAAAGTACAAATTTTATTAGATAGACAATTGGGTAGATTTCCTAGTGATAGCTATATCCTAAAAGAGAGATCTTCCTTAAGGGTTTTTAATCCACATGTTTTAAATAATTAAGTTCACAAAACTAGAAAGAAGGTACTTACATGAATAATCAAACGGGATTGAAATTGAACATAAGAATGCTTGCTTGTAATGTAGACTAGAAATGATTAAATTAGTGATAAATTAATTAATACTAATAATAAGGGGTTGGGATATACTTAAAAATATTTGAAAGTGGTTTGTAGACAAGAAGGAACATAGAATACTAGTTTTGGTTGAGGGTAGATAGGTCAAAATAGCTTGTTGGTTTTCACTACCATAGTGACCATCGGTGGTTGGGGTAACCATCAATAGTTAATATGACCATTGGTGGTCATGCTAACCATCAATTGTTGGGTAGACTATTGGTGGTTACTATGTAAGTTTTGGGTTGTTAAATTTATAAATAATGGGATCTAAAATATGGATTTTAGGAGATGGGTAAGGGTTGGGCTGATTGTGAAATGGAAACAAAGTAAATAAATATCAATAAACAAGTACTTGACTTACCAAAAATTAATTAGGTCAGTGGTTGAAGTAGTTAACCTATTTGTAGAATCTATATTGAATCTAATAGAGTAACAGTACTCAAAAACTTGGTTGAAAGGCAATGGTGAGTTGGTTCTCAATGTAATGGTTAAATTATTAATGACATTAATGATGTTGATTTAACTATAAAAGAACACTCATAAAGCCTTGATCTCTTGATAATTAGTACAGATGTATTTCTCTTCTAAGCTCTTCTATTCTTATAGTCACAAGAAAGAGGTGGAAGTCAAGGTGAAACTAGACCATCTAAATATAATTTATCCATGCAAATGCTCGTAACAAGATTTAAATGAGTTATATTTAGAAAAGGTCAGTGGATGATTTGCATGTTGTTGGTAAGGAGGTGCATCTTGACTATTAATAGTCAAGGTTTCTAAAGGGTGACCATCAATGATTACCCTAACTATTGATGGTCAGGTCCCTAAATGAAAAGGTCATGAAGGATAGGTTGGGTCAGTTTGTGAAACATGGGTTAGTTTGTGAAACTAACTGTGGGTGAACTTGGTTAGGCTAGATTTGTGTAGATTGGTCGCAAGAGGGTCCTAGGTAGGTCTAGGTGGATTTTTTACATTTAGAATCATAGGGTGTATATTTTTGGTGTCTATAGTAGGGGTGCCTCATAATCTCAGGGTTGGTGCCAAAACTCGAGATTCATATGTATCAACATACCAGTCTAAAACCCTCATTGGAATAGTATCATAAGAAGTTGAAATAAAGGGTCATTTGAGTAGCAAGAACACTTTAAACTTTCAAGGGAGAGGACATCATAATGTTTAGACACATCCTAATCATTTTAATGTTATGGAAATCCCTACAATTGGTTAGTTTGGTCTATAGACACTTAGATATTGTCTAAAAGGCATGTTTTTCACCTAAAGAAGATCTTCAAATTCTCACAACTATATAGTTAATTAGAATTTTAGGTGAGGTAGAGAGGTCTATGAACATGAATCTAGTGTATTTTGGTTTAGAAGTTTGGTCCCCAACCTATATGAACCATTGATAAGAGTCCCAAGCACTCATAAACCCATCTAAAACCCTAATAAGGACTTGACTAGGGAGATTTGATGATAAATGAATCCAAGCACTAAATAAATGATTGAATAAAAACCTAAAGTATGTTTCCAACTTAGAGGATCTTGTGAACTTCATCCCTAATTATATGAAGTCTATATGGACACCTATAAAAAGTGCCAATTTGTAGGGTTTTGAGTATAAAATGGGTTATAGAACCTAGTAAAAAGTTATAAACTATGTGAAGGGTAATTTTAAGGTTTGTTAAACTCCTCAAAGACTATAAATATTCATCAATTTTCCCATAGATATCTCTAGTAACTCCTAAATAGCTAGTTTGTGGAAATGGTCTAAGAGGACTAGTCTTGCAAGATAGATAAGTTTGTAGATAGAAGATGATTGAGAAGTATAAGTGCCAATATATGGAGTTAATCTAAGAATAATCTAAGTCTTCTTTGATGATTTGAGAACCTAGTTTATATGTCTTAGTCATTCAAATAGTGAATGATCAAAAAGATAAGGAGCTAACAAAATAGGTCTACTTAACTTGTAGATATAAAGGTTTAATGGGCATATAATGGCATTAATGAGTCTCCTTGGGGTGTTTGTAACTACTATTAAAGTGATAATATTGCATATTGAATACTATTATCAAGGAATGGAGATAGTTTCAAACCCATGTCAATATGCACAATGAAGGAGAGGATGATTAACACCTCTTAGAGGCCTAATAACAACCCATGTACACCTAATAACTATCATTCAAGGGAATAATGGATTATTTTAAGTATATTAAGGCCATTAATAAAGTCAAAAAGGTTAGTTACAACCTCCACACCTCATCTTAATGCCAAAATGAGTCAATGAAGGACACCAATGCATGGAAAGAGTAATAATGATTATTGTAATTACCATGTGCCACCTTGGCCTCATTCATAGCCTCTCCTATGCCTAGAATATTCTATCCTCTCTCTCAAACCTTATTTTTAATCAATAATTTAGATCTTATCTTCTCATCCCTCAGTTGGGTGTAGTAAAGTTTTACCAAAATTGTACCTTGCCTCTTTGAATCAATAGAAGAATACTTGCAGACTTCCTTTTTTTGTGTTAGTGTGTCTTGTGAGAGTTGATTTGTAGAATGTATGAGTGAAATTATATTTTGTATGTCATTTAATTTACCTAAATTTATTTTATTTTTTTATTCATGTTTTGTGGTGTATTAAGACACAAGAATATTCTTGAAGTGTTGATGAGTTGATAGTGTTTAGTGTAGACCTAGGTTCTTAGCCTCCAAGTTATAGCACATTCACTTAATATTCACATGAAAACTTCATTTATAGGAATTTTTCAAGGGTTGTGATTAGTTATTGGTTTCATCAAGTTCATTGGTGTTTTTGATGTATAAATCAAGAAAGTATCTTCAATCATTGGTGCATCACCACTTTAGTGTAGGTTCTTTTATAATTTTTCATCTCTTTTACCTATTCATCATAATAGAATTAGGTCTTATCAATATCATTAAAATTAAAAATCAAGGGAGATATCTCCATCAAAACTAGAGTTTTTACCTAAATTTTAGGTGTCCCATAGCCTATAGGTCAATCCAATGTTAGTCCAAGTTTGAGGAGGGTTTGAACAATCCTTCTCAAGAGGGTGTAACTTGGGTACCTAACGCATAAAGGACACAAAATTTTAAAAAATAATACAAATATACCTTATCCAACATATTATGAGCTCCATATCACCTTTTATTTCCAACTCCTTCATGAAAGCCATCAATAATACTCAAAACTATTAGGCCTACGTACACCAAAATGTCTACATATAAGTACTAAAACTCAAACACACTTAATCCACTCAAACATGATAAAAAATAAACATACATACATTATATATTACCTTAGTTTAATTACAAAAATAATTTTACACTTTCACTTAGATATTATGGATTCAATATCAACTCATCAAAACACTCACTCAAAACTACCAAAATACTCAAAACATAGTCATGAAACATTTGACCTCCAGTACCTCTATGAACACTTTAAAAGAATGTTAATGTTTTAAAATTATTATTTTAAATTTTTATAAAATAATAAAAAACAAAAATAATATGGTATAATATCAAAATATTGTTCTTTCAAACCAATCTCATGACCTTATATCTCACATAACAAACTGAACCAGACAAGCCATTTTGGCTTCAACATTTTCATCTCTTTTCCTAACCTCCAAATATTATTAAAAGAATTAACATGTCATAAAATTCATAAAAAACATATCCATACACTTAGTTTCATCATTTGATCATGAAAACACACTCAAATTCATCTTCTCATATTTGCCTAGGTTTTACACTATTTGCTTCATTAGGGATGTTAGTGACTGGCCTATTTGGGTCAACAAATTTGAACACCTAAATCATAAAAACTATCTAGAAACTATCATGGACATGAAATATGTGTATTATTTACCATTTTTACCATAGTTCAAAATTAATCAACCCCTTATAGTCAAAAACTTATATATGGGTCAATTATAATGTCACAGGATGTGTAATAGTTTGTTTCATGTCATTCCATTGGTTTTAGCCTTGGTGATGGTATAATTAGTATTTATGTCATTTTATGTCATATAGGGGTCAATTTAAAGTATTACATGCAAGTTTTATATTTTTACAATCAAGACAAGTGTTTGTAACTCTTCCTCAATATCTAATATATCATTCCCTATTAGACATGTTAGTTTCTAACTAAAAACTTACAGGTGATAATTGAAAACCAAGAAAAAAAGTGTAAAGAAGGGATTTTCAAAGTTTTAATGACCTATGAGAGCTAATGGAACGTGTGATAACGTTTTATGATGGATATTCAACTTTTTTAGACTCATTTCCACACTTGACAAGCTTTGAAAGTGTTAAAATTGAGTTAAAACCATTCTACCTTTCCATCACTCCACCATACACATGAAATTGGTAAATTGGTTTTTGGTTTGTAAAATTAGTAGAAGTTTCAAATAAAATTCTTTTTTTGGGTAATATTACAAAAATATATATTCAATTTCATGTTTGGATTTAAAATAATGGTGGCTTGTATTTTATGTACTATCTTTAACAAGTTGAATGTGTTTTTTTCTATTGTTTCCCACACCCTATAGTTTTTGCTCTTGTTTGAGCTAGTCCATATACAATTCAATTGGTGAATTTTATTTAAAAATATTTTTAATCTCTCATCTCATGTTTTCCATTCTTGGTTTTATGTTTATAAATTATTTCATTGATAAAAAAACACAAGTTGCATGAAGGTGTTACCATGTGAGGTTTCAGTCAAGTTTCACTACTTTTAGAAGGTTTGATTCTCTAAAAGGATTTCATGTGAATGTTATATATTGTGTTCCATGTTTTAATTTCATAATAATAACCTTCCTTCCATGTTTATTCTCCCAACATCATGCATTAATCAATCACATATCCATATCAAGCTCACAATCAACTTTCTACTTCTTCCCAACTATAGACATGGTGTATTGAGGTTTTAAAAAGTTAATGGAGGTATTTGGAGATTTTAAAATGTGTTTTACATATTATTTTTACATTAAAAATTAACTAATCCCCTCCAAATTTCATATGAAGGACTATGGTGATAATCACTATTATATATACACACAGTTAGCCATGAATGTGCACTTATAGGAGCCATGGATAAAATGTCACATTATAATATATATTTAAAATCGTTGTAAGTATGTAAAGGTCATGAGTATTCATTTTAATACCTTTTAAAAATGTTTGGAAATTAGTTGTAGACCCATTTTCCAGGTGTACAGTCCATCTTCATACTCACTACTGCATTGTAACATCAAAATATATCTGCAAGGGACTGAGAACATTGAGTTGGGATTATTAATACTTGTCTCAAACCCTTAAAGTTTTTAAATATACATTATGATTATTATATAGGTTCTAAACCTCATTTAATCTCATATATTATTCATACTAATAGCTTGCTCATTTTCACTGCTTGCATATGAAAATGTCCACCTATAAGTGGTACTGACAGAGAATTGAAAATCTTAATCGAGGTGTGTAGGCATGTTTTAAAATCCTTGATGTAGTTTTTATGGTATAATTATATCATGGAAAACATATTTTAGACATTGATTTGGCATATAAGATATATGAATTATCTTCAAAGTTGAAGGACTGTGTTTAGGGAACATTTCCCTAAAACACAAAAATAGAGGTCTAAGGCATTTTGATGATGCTTCATAATAGTGTTAAAATGAGTCTTGATGAACCTAAGTTCACTCATATTGTATCACCCACATATAGGTATAACCCTAAAAACGAATTAGGGTGTGTGAATTATAGACATTAGTGTTACAGGGCCTTCAAATTGCACTTTTATCCACTATAATCATTCAATGGTCTCTACAATATTGAGTATCAAATGATCTTCACACTCAAATCTGTAATAAAAAAACATGTATAGGTATGGAAAGTGATCTTATGATTTCTAATATAATATAAATGAGTCTATTTTTATAAATAATGTTTGAATTTTAGGTTTTGGACCCTATCAACACCTACATGTGTCCTTTGCCTAAGATAATGACCTACAGTTGACTGTGGGTATCTACAGCTGCATGGTAAAAACCAAAACATAAATGCCTAATGGAAACACAAAATTTTTATGGGTGTATTTTCCTCTAAATGACCTCAAATTTATCATATTCATGTGACACAATTTCCAAGGAAGATTTCACTCACAGGTCCCTTGTATGGCCAACTTTAACTAATTATAATAGACAGTGAGTTAGAAGCATGATAATCTTGATGCTAGCAGGGTATAAGCATGATGTGAACTAACCTATATGATTATAAAATAAAATTTTATATATTAAATAAGGTAATATAATTTTTTTATAGGCCTAAACTATGTAACCAACACATATAGGTGCATTTTCCAAGCAAGGAACACAGTCGACAGTCAGGCCTAGTGAAGTAAGGAGATGGGCTAAGGAGGCAAGAATGAATGATAGGAAGTGTGTGAGTATTTAAAGACCTCCATATTAATATTATAAACTTTAAAATATTAATAAAAAATTTAAATAATGTAGAATAAGGGATATAAAAAAGCAACTTATAGTCATATGTCAAGACCCTATACACTGTAAGCTTCCGTATGATTATGTCTTGGTTTTTAGAGCATTTTAAGGGTATAATGATGTGAATAAGATAAAAAAAATTACATATAATATATTTGACTTGGATAAACCCCACGTTTACTATTTTTTTGAGGCTATAGGGGAATTACCCTCTATTTTGTCTTAGATAGAGGGTACTTCACTATGATGTAAACCTGCAGTCTTTGAAGAAAGGGGATAACAAGATGAGATAAATTTTGGTAACATATTTAAGGAATGTGTGGAGGATGTTTTCACATATATAAAAATATTTCAAACCATTCATAGGTGAATGAAACATGATATAATGGTCTAGACCTTGAAGGATGTAGAAACTCCTATTAGGCATAGTTTAGGCCTAAAGCCCTAGAGGGGTATGTTTTCACTTCTATCCTTATGTGAGAATTATAAAACTTTGGAACATGTTAATAGAAGATTATAATATGTATTTTATCTATTTATATGAAAAATAGATCACAATAAATCCATTTCTTGGCTCAAATCACATTAGGCTTATAGGGAATGCATCAAAGATCTTGAATAAGCAACTTTGAATGCTTTCACCCACTTGGATACTTTTCATGATAACTCAAGGATATTTAAAAATTTGAAGAGTTATTTATAAATTATTTTTAAAAATTAGTTCTTGACTCTAACATCACAACTCTATGGATAAAATCTAAAGGTCAAAACTATTCCAAACCCTTATGAAAGACCTGATTGGAAAGATGAAGCAAGAGAGGTATCCATATGGTAATGAAAGACCATGAAAGTGATTTACGCTGTAATAAGACTCTCTAGGTATCCTCACCATCAACATGAGGTGTTCCCTACTTGTACGGATAGGGGTAAATTACTTTTCCTTGACTATTTTTAGTGTTGTGTAAGTATGTTAAGGTTTCAAGAGATAAAATAAACTTTGGGAGAAATTTTGGGACTAAAAATAACTCAAATTGATCACTTCATTCTTAAAAAAAACTCCTAAGTGCTTATACAAGTACCTCCATCTCAGATAGTCAAAACTAGCATAGTAAACAAGAGAGTGAGAAGGGTGAAAACTTCAAATGGGAGGCCTTTTAAGGACTAAATAATGGATATAAGGCTATGGGAGGTATTAGCATGTGTCATTAACTCCTATGTATGTATTTTCATGGAAAAATAAATACAAATTTGACTCCAAATGTTATGGGTGAGTGAAAGAGGAATTATTTGGACTACACGCAGTGATAGCTCATCTTCAAAAGAATACTAATGATTAGGGATGAAACCAATGCATGGTGGATCATGTATACAACCCCTCCCCCTTAGTTTAATCATAAATTCTATCCTTAGTAAGTTTTTAGACGTTTCAAAATGTCCAAATTATTAAGATAATTTTTTGAGCAAATAATGAGGAGTCCTATGCCACATTTTATGACTTTTATGCATTTGAGGTTCATTTTTCCTATAAAACCTTGCATGTTATATATAAAAATTCATTATTATACATTTTTAAATATTTTTCTTATCATGACACATGTCCTAGTGAGTCTTGGACTTCATTCTCTTCTCCTCTCTCTCAAGTTCTATAAGTAGAAGCCATTTTGGCTATTATAAGCTAATACCACACCATGTATGGTGAAGCCTTTCTGGAATGACATTTAGTTTTTCCTTTTAAAATTAATAAAATTATATTTTTTATTTCATGAAAAAATTCCTAAGTGTACAAAGTGATGTATGGTGATGTAAAGTAATAATCTTCTATCCTTTCTTCCCTTATCCTCTCATGTTTATGTAAGAGGTCATATTATAATAGATCATATAGAGCATATTAAAGTGTTTTAGACTCATTTAAATTTTAAAAATATTATTTGAGTGTGAAATATACCCTATTGTTAATTTAACTTATGTTTTTTTTCATGCATATCACCTTTACATTGAACCATTGATGTTTGAACCTTCTAGGACTTAGAAGCTAGTTTGTATGCCTTTTTTTTTAGTAAAAGAATCATGATTTTAATGTGTATATAGTATTTTAGTATCAACCCCTTATAATATTTACATTTCATTCAATTTCAAAATATTTTCCCCATAATAAACTAGTTATTAGGTGACAAGCATTTCAAGATACATTTAGGGAGCTAGCCCTTAAACCTAGAGGTCTAATTTTGCCTATAGGTAAATCCACATACCTAGAAGTATTCACATATTGACCAAATATAGAAGAGGATTTAACACCCTCTTCTAAGATGTAATATTTGGTGACAATAGTTTTGGCATGCCTGGTGGGACACATTGTTTCAAGACAACTTGTCAAGGTGAATTCTAGTCTTGACAACATTAGTTGTAAATTTGTGTGTTACTCAACATTTAGTGACTACATTCAAGGTATAATTTGGTTCAAGGCCATTTTTTCATCATATCTATTCTCTCATGTTTCATGTTTATTACTAGGTCATAATATATAAGAGTTCTCAATCCCATTGATCCACTTATTCAGCCTAAACTTCCTCCTAAAGTTCAATACCCTCATCCTAATTATCCCTTTGAAAACCATGAAGATTTTTCTAGCCAAGGAAGTGAAGAGGTGGAAAAAATTTAATATATTTAAGAATAAATGGATAGACCTCATGCCTTTCCTACCTTTAATACTGAAAATCCAAACAATCTTCAAGCATATGATGCCATTCCTCCTAATGCCACAAAGAGTGTGCCTACCTTCAATGGTGAGAGTCATGTTACACCTACTGAAAATATAAAGGATATATCTTACTTTTGTATTTTCCATAATGTCACTTAAAATAACATTTCCATTAGACTCCTTGCCATGTCCCTTAGAAGAAAAGATCTTGATTGGTATAAGATGTTGCCCAATGGATGCATCACATCATTTGATTATTTTAGAGTATTGTTAACCTCAAGTATTGAGGATGAAATTTACCATACCTCTCTTATCCATCAACTCAATATGATCAAAATAGGCTCCAAGTAAATAATTCAATACTTTAATAAGAGGTTTCAAAATAATTGGTATAGATTGCCTCCTCCTATGAGACCACCTACTAGTTGTATGTTCCCTACCTATTTTAGAGCCATTGGTACTAAAATTGATATCATTATTCAATCCATGGGTGATTTCAATATATTATTCCTTTCCTTACAAATACTTTTTTCAATTCTCCAAGTGTGTCCCAAGATCCTAATGCTAATACCAAGCCTAGAGCTACTCCTAAGAATGAAGATAATTTCATGGATAAAGATGTAGAAATTTAAATGATAAGAGCTCATCTTAGAAAAGATAACATTCAAAAATTTGTCTATAAAAATACTTATCCTTATCAATATAAATATGTACAACAATTTGGGAGAGCAAGAGGTTAAGGGAAGCCTAACTTCAATAGGCCTGTTAATGTCTACAATCCCAACTCCACCACCAATGCAAGGGAGATGGTACTAGTACATACTAACTTGGTTCAAGGAGAATATCGAGAAAAAATCAAATTCATGGATGCTAATGATGGTGAATATTAATCTCTTATTTCCTAATGATTATTTACTCCTCTCTTAATAGCTGAAGATGAAGTCATGATGCAAGTAAATGAAGATTGGCATCCTTTTAGAGAGATCTTCATAAACTTATGAGTGGAAGATATTTTTGTGCTCAATAAAGGATAATATATTATATAAAATAAAACTTATAAGAGGAAGGATTTATGAGGTGATAATGTAATTCTTAAAAGTTCATCTTATCTTCTTCCAAATCAGTCAAGCATTGCTACAAGCAAGGTAGTTCCAAACACACCTACACCTCCTCCAAGTCAAAATATGGTAAGGTTTGCTCAAGGTGTCTAAATTACTCAAATTACAAGAAATAATTTTCATCCAAGGACTAAATATAAGGTGAGTAATAATTACCTAAACATAGTGGATTCCTTGAAAAGTGGCAAAGCATCTATCTCCTTGTGGGATGTCCTTTACATGCTTGGCCAAAAAGAACTATCACAAAAGTAGTTATCCTTTAACCCTACTAGTTATTCACCTTAAATTCAAATTAATAGTCATTTTTTACTTGAAAATTATCCTAAAACTATTATTTAACCATCTAAAAAATAATAGTGAGCAAAGGTAAAGACAAAGATACAAGAGGAATTATTTTTCACCCTAATTTAGGTATGATAAAAAATTTCACCTCAATATTGAGGTTTTTTAAATAGTATAATAGGTTTGTATGTGGTTTCTTTCAATTGTGTTATGTTCCATAAGTGTTCTAGTGAATATATGTGTGTTTATTTTGAGTGTATCCTATTTGTGTGTCTTCCTTTTATGTTTTGTGTGTTTTAAAAGGAAAATTATGCATCAAAATTATGTATAGCTGACTCCATTTCCTAATGGATTGGATTACATTACTGGTCATGGCATTACAAGCATACCACCCTTGGTAAATCACTAAGAATGTTGACCATTTTGACCACTTTTCAAAATGAGTCAAACCCCTATAGTAAAAAACTTATATAGGAGTCTATTAAAATTTCATATGGTGTGTTACAGTTCATTTGATGTTGTGGAGTTCAAAGATACAATAGGAACTATTTTTGAGGTGATAACTAAAAACCAAGAAAACAAGTGCAAAGAGGGGAGTTTCAAAGGTTGTATGGCTATAAGAGAGGCTAGAACATGTGATAAGATTTTTGGATGGATATTAAAATTATTTATAATCATTTCCATCATTTATATGCTTTAAATGTGGACAAATTGAGCTAAAACCATTCTGCTCTTCCATTGCTCCATGATGCACATGAAACTAGTCAATACATTTTTGTTTGGTATGGCTTGTATAAGTTTCAATAAAATTACTTTGGGGGTGATATTTCACTTATTAATCTTAAATTTAATGTTTTAATTTAAAATAATGGTATCTTATGATTTATGAACCATCTTTGACAAGTTGACTATGTTTTTCTTTCTTTTGTTTCCCATACCCTAAAAATTTTGGTCTTGTTTTAGCTATTTTGTATATCTCAGTTGGTGAATTTGATTCCAAATTATGTTGACTCTATCCTCTCATGTTTCACATTATTTTTTTCATTTTTGGAAATTATTTCATGGATCAAACAACTCAATTTGTAGGAAGGTGTCACCATGTGAGGTTTCACTACTTGCAACAGGTTTGGTTCTATAAAAGGGTTTCATGTGAATGTGATATGTTGTGTTCCATGTTTTAATATCATAAAAATCACCTTAATTATATGTTTATTCTCCCAACATCATGCATTGATCATACACACATTTATATCAAGCTCACAATCAACTTTTTGCTTATTCCCAACTATAGTCATGGTGTATTGAGGTTTCAAAAAATTTATGGAGTTATTTTGATATTCCAAAAGGTGTTTTACATATTATTTTTTCATGAAAAATAAACTAAGCCTCTCCAAATTTCACAAGAAGGATTGTGGTGATAGCCAATGCCATAAATACACATAGTCAGCCATGAATGTGCACCTATAGGTGCCATGGAGAAAATGTCACATTAGATTGTATATTGAAACTTGTTTGAAGTATTTAAAGTTCATGATTAATCATTTTAACACCTTTTAAGAATTTTGGAAAACTATTTTCAAACCTATTTTCTATGCACATAGTCTATCTTCACACTCATTGCTTGGTTACAATGTCAAAATATATCTGCAAGGGATTGATAACATTGCTTTGGGAGTATTTAGACTTGTATAAAACCTTTAAATTTTGGAAGGTTAAATTGTGAGTCTTTGAGAGGGTCCAAACCTCATTTAATCTCATATATTATACATACTTCTAACTTTCTCATTCTCACTGGCTACATATGAAAATATCCACCTACATGTGGTGTTGTCAGAGAGTTAAAAATGTTGATAAAGGTTTGTAGACATGTTTTGAAATCCTTTATGGAGTTTTTATGGTTTAATGATAGCATGGAATACATATTTTAGACATTTATTTAGTAGATAAGATTTAAGAACTATCTTCAAAGTTGAAGGACTATGTTTAGCGACCATTTCCCTAAAACACAAAAATAAAGGTCTAAGGTATTTTGATGGTGTCCCATAATAGTGTTAAAATTAGTCTTTATGAACCAAAGTACACTCATATCATATCCCCCACATAGAGGTATAACCCAAAAAATGAAGGAGGGTGTGTGACTTATAGAGAGTAGTGTTCAAGGGACTCCAAATTACACTTTTGTCGACTATGATTATTTAGTGGTTTCTACAGTATTGAATATCAAATGACCTTCACACTCAAAGTTACAATGAAATAAACATGTATAGGTATGGAAAGTGATCCTATAAGGTTTAATATCATATCAATGAGTCTAAGGTCATAATTAATGTTTGAATCATAGGTTTTTGACCCTATCAACACCTACATGTGTCTTTTTCTTGAGATACTGACCTATAATTGATTGTAGGTATCTATATCCCCATGTTACAAACCTAAAAATGAATGAATTTTACTCTAAATGACCTCAAATTGATCATAGGCATGTGACACATTTTCTAAAGAAGATTCTCACCTACATGAACCCTGTATGGTCAAATTTAACTGATTATAATAGATAGTGAGTTAGAAGCATGATATTCTTGATTATATAAAGGTATAATAATGTTGTGAACTGACCTATATGATTTTTAAATTACCTTTTAAATATTATATATGGTATTATATACTATTTTTTGGTCCTGAACTATGTAACTAGCACCTATAGGTGCCTCTTCCAAGTAAGGAACACAATCAGCAGTCAAGCATAGTGGAGCAAAGAGATGGGTTAAGGGGGAAAGAATGAATCATAGGAAGTGTATAATCATGGATAAACCTACATATTAATATTATTAACTAAAAAATACTCCTAAAACATGTAAATAATATATATTAAGGGCTCTACCAAAGTAACCTATAGTCATATGTCAAGACCTTGCACACAGTAAGCTTCCCTAGGAGTCTATCTTGGTTTATTGTGTATTTTAAGGGTATAATGATGTGATAAAGATCTAAAAAATTTTATATATAATATATGTGACTTGGATAAACCTCCAATTTATTCATTTTTCATGAGGCTATAGGGGATGTACCATTTATTTTGTCTTAGATAGAGGGTACTCCCTTATGATACAAACCTGTAGTCTTTGAATAAAGGGGATAGAAAGATAAGCTAATGGTTTGTAAAACCTTTCAATAATGTGTGTAGAGTTGTGTCACATCTATAAAAACATGTTAAATCATTCAGAAGTGAATGAAACATGTTAGAATGGTCTAGACCATTAAGGATGTAGAAAGGCCTATTAGGCCTAGTTTAGGCCTAAAGCCCTAGAGGGGTATGTTTTCAATTATAGCCTTAGGTGAGAATCATAACATTTTGGTACATGTTAATAGATGATTATTATATGTTTTTGAGTTATTTCTATGTAAGGAGATCACAATAAATCTATTTCTTGGGTTAAATCACATTAGGCCTACAAGAAATAAAGGGAAGAGCTCGAATAAACAACTTTGAATGCTTTCACCCACTTGTATACATTACATGGAAACTCAAGTAGCTTGAAAAAGTTGAATAGGGTCTTGAGAAATTATTTTTTTAAATTGTCTATTGACTCCAAGGTCAAAACTCTATGAACAAAGGCTAAATGTCAAAATTGTTCCAAACTCTCACAAAACCTTCCCAAATACCCAATTAGAAATATGAAGCAAGAGAGGTATCTAGATGGAAAAGAATGACCATGAAAGTGATTTAAATTTGTATATGACTCTCCAAGTCTTAATCCCCATCAAATTTTTATAGTTAAAATCACATATATGGGGGTGAATTAGTGGTGACAAATAATTCAATTCAATTTCCAAACCCTTAAAACACTTAAGCATTCAATATAACCATTTATGAGGCATACAAGTTGTTTATATAATTGAATAATGAATATAATGTAAGATCACACACATAACACAAAATATATTTAGGAAATCCTCTTGGGGAATAAAACCCACTCTCAATCCTGCAAACACATGGAATACTTATCCTATAAGATGATCACAAACATGAGACTAGTTAAGTCCTTTTAACCAAAATTTATTGAAACACCTATTTCTCAAGGATCACATACCCATAGGATGATCAAGTCCTTTTGACCACCTATTTCTCAAGTCCTTTTGACCAAATTTAATGAGACACCTATTTCACAAGGAGCACCTACACCTAAGATGATCAAGTCCTTCTGACCACCTATTGATCAAGTCCTTCTAACTTAGATGTTGAGCACCCTCCCAATACTTATGAAATGAATAACTCTTGATCATTAATTTCCTACCAACTTGAAGGAAATACAATTTATATCAACTCTCTTCAAATATACACACTACATAGTCCACACTGTGATCTACCTCTCAAATCAACTACAAAGCTTATATAGGTATCATCTATCCTTCACCCATCCTCAATGTTTAAACCTACAAGAGAACTATCTTTAAAATAAAAAATATAACCTAAAATTCATACACATATTCATCAACCTACTATGCTCTACAATCCTTCAATTGGGCACATACCCTTTCCTTGTTTCCTTCACTCTTCAACTCTCACAATCACCTCTTCTCACTAGTTTCACACATCTCTATTCCACAAGCCTAGAAACCATCACATTTGGTTTTAAATTTTATAGATTATTCATGATTATTATGATAACATACTTCCTTATCAAACACAAAACACGTCTTCACCCTTAAGTAATCTAGCATGGGTCACCTTTAAGCACAACCCTCTTTTAAATAGGCCTAAGTCACCATTTAGGTCCTATAAAGACCCATTCACATCTTTGACACTTCTTCAAGAAAATGAAGACCGCAAGAATAATTTAAAATAAAGTTAACCATACCACACAATCTATATGTCCTCTTTAACTGATAAAAATCATCACAACACCCTTCTGTTAAGCTTAATTTTCTCAAACAATATTCTATGCCCACATCCACCATGAACAAACACACAATAAACTTATAAGAAATTTTTTATGTTGAATATGGATTATTCAAACCTTTAAAATCCATAAAAATTACTCTCATGGAGTTTATAATACTCTTCAATAACTAAGTCCCTTTGAAATATCCAAAACCATTAGAACCGCTCAAAATATCCCTCTTAGGTTACTTACAGAGCATGATCGAACACATAGTCAACTTTAGATATCAATAACTTTGATTGTAATAAAATTTATACCTTAAAATGAATATTTACATATTTTCCTTAAATTATTCTATAAATTTTCTTTTTACTACAACATCAAATTATACATAGATCTAAAGTTATGGCTCAAAATCCAAGCACTGGTCTTTCCTTCATTAAATTCAAATATTTAAATCTAAACGGTCACAGTTAAACCTTGGTCACTTAGAACACATCTCATGTTATTTTATCAACTTGATCAATGCTTACTATTGATATTTTTTGATCTTTAACTATGCCAAACATCTATGAAGTTGACCTCATCTCATGTTCCTTAGCAACTTTGACCTAATATGCACCATCAGTCTTCTTCGGTCTTTACCTTTGCTCACTATTAAACATCAAACACTTTTCATCATCTCCCTACTTGCTAATAATTTGGAAAAAATGTATTATATTTATCTCTTTGATAGTACCCTAGACTTTAACCTATAGTGATCACCATAATATCTTACTTAAAACTCTTGATATTATGACACTTAGCACACTTGCATGCCTTCTGAGTGCTTTACTGATAGTCCCTTGTGTTTATGCCATTTTGTAGTCTCATGTGCATTATTGAGTCTTTGACTTGTCTCACACCATTAATATTCATCAATATGAATTACCACTAACCATTTATCTTCTATCATACTAAATATCTTGTGACACTTGTCACATGTGCATGAAACCTTTCACATGCTGACTTCATACACACCATTGATCTCAATATGTATGAATAATCACTCACCATTGGATCTTCTTGACTAAGGACCTAATTCTTTGACATGATTAAACTTGATGGTCTATGATCCATCATAATCTTTTGGAGAAACTTTGAAGATTTATAACTTGAGCTAGACAATACTTCAAGAATCCAAATTTTTAGGGTAACTTCTTGGCATTATAAAAAACATCTTCGTGTTATCCTTTGACCAATATTGACTTTATGTGCACCTAAAATAAATGCTAAAACTTGTTGGATATTTCACATCTTCACGACATGTACTGATGGTCTAGCTTCTCTTAATCTAGAAGATGCATTTTTCTCATTCCAAATGATCAGAAAACATACCAAAGATTCTCCAATACTTTTATAGATTATTCTTAACCTCTTATTTGTCTTTATAGACCTATACATGTGCCATATCTCTTCAACCTATTAATATGATCACTTTGTCATTAATGCATTAGTACCACATGCTCTATTTGACATCAGTGACAACTTAATACACTAATGACCATGTCAAACAATCTCCCCCTTTGTCATTGATGGTAAACCACACTCATATTGTGTTCTCTGATACTAAACAATTATTCATTATGATCTTTCTCCCCCTTTCACATTTATGACAAAGGATATCTTCTTCAACATACCAATAGTCATTCCTTAGCATCATGTATGTAATAAAAATACTATTTTAAGATGTTTGGGATAATTACACCATTTTAGGCAAATGAACTAATGGATACCGCTTTGACATGCATCCATCTAAACTAAGACTTCTCTAATCCTTAGACCTAATAAATTTATCACAAAGCTTAGAAATCTCCCCCTAACTCCATGCTCCATCTCATATCATCTTGTCTTTGATATACATCAATCTGAATCAAATATTTAAAGACCAAGAAAAGGAAAGGACCACCACTAAGAGATGATATAAACTCCCTCTTATTTTGATCCTACCTCTTTTTGCCTTGATAACTTCCTCTTGCTACATGCCAACACTCTCTTTAACAAAATATTAAAACCAATGAATAAATAACACACAAAAGTATTGAGATATGGTGGAACTCACTAGGAAACATTTGAGAGGGTCTCCCCTTATTATCTTTGATCTATTACACCTCTTTAACATCTTCATATCTCCATACATCATGAAGAACACTCATGTCTTTCAAGCCACAGGCTTCCTATCCTTCTCTCTCAAGCCACCTCAAGGACCACCAAAAAAATTTCAAACCACTCATAAAACATGAAACATGATATAAACCAACTTAAAAACTTACATTTAAACACTTGTGGCTTTCTCTTTTATAGAAACTAAGCAAAAACATCAAATCTTCAAACTAGGCTTGTCTAGAATCCTTGTAGCTCTACTTAGAACTTGAAGATCCCATAAATTTTAGTATACATTCTTTCAAGACATAAAAACTCATAGATAGACTACTCTCATATTCAACCTTAGGAAAACCAATTATCATTACCTAGATCATCCTTTGCAATATACTTCCTTCATAAACCTACTAGCCAATTAAGCCTCCATCTTGATAAAATCATGAATAATTTGAAAATCACAAACATTCAAATCTCTATGAAGCTTTATTTGACAAACCATTTGTCTCATTCAAAATTTTAATAAGTCTCAGACCTTAATTCATAACACAAACCACTTTTATATCATAGCCCAAAACTCTAGAATCTAAAAACAATGTCAACAAACCTCCTTCTGGTCAATGCCCCCCTCTAAAACATATTGCACACTTGAAGAGAACCATCACACACTTTTGGACCAATATTTTAGCCTTCACACCTTTGGGAACCTTGAATTCATATACCATGGCTTTGATTTGCAATAAGAAAGATAAACTTGAGAGGACACAAAAACCTATAAAAGGCACAAACATGATCATCAAGACACAAAACCAGTAGAACACATCATAAAGAAGTGCACAAACCTTTCTAAGAACCAAAATCTTCTTGGCATTATATCAATCTCATTATGCCACCTAAAAACACCCATTATGATCCTATAGACATTGCAAACATAACAAAATTATGTTGTGACATCACTCTTACCTCATCAAATCACTTCTCCCATCTTGACACACCAACTCCAACTAGAAACACCCAGCTCATTCCTTCTATGACCTTTTAAATAACACCATAGCAACACTTTCTTCTCGACTAAAATGAATCTCTTAAGAAAAATAGATAGAGACCTCCTCTACACCACAATGCTCTTAAAATAAAGTGAAGCTAAGAGTGGGCCACATCTCCTCAATAACCACTAGAATCATTTTATAGACATAAGACTTCTTGATATTTTTCTACTTAGTCTTAAATTTGACAACCTGTTACTTTTTTGCATCACTCACTTTCTCTTCTATGATAGGATATACAATATTTGGACCAACTATGGAATCTTGACATACCTTAATCACTAAAGTATCTTTTTTACATTGTATAACATCAGCTTCAAACCTTGAAAACATAGGAACCAACATTGAAACTTTCTCACACATAATAGGTTTCTCATTATCATCCAAAAACACCTCATAACTATCCTCAACTATAACCTTGGTCTTCTTCTTGAGCTTGGTTTCTTCATTCACAACATGAGCAAATAATGAGAGATCTTGGCACTTTTCAACTTCTGTAGCATTCTCCACCATAACAAATAGATTACTTGGACCCATAGACTCATCATTATAGACACCTAAAATTTTACACCAATAGCTTCATATCTAAATTTAGATCAATTCTTACCAACTATTGACAATCTAAACTAAGAATTTTTAAATGTCTCAAATTTGGATTTATAACCATGCAATAAATCAATTTGGCGTATTAATCAATTAAATTGAACAAATGCACCATCAATTAATTTAAAAATGTCAAAAAACCTAAAAAATGTTAATTAACACCAAATCCTAATCAAATCCTAATTGAATTCATCCCTAAGCAATTAATTCAATTATCGAAAAGGAAAATTCAAATATCAAGAGCATCTTGAAAGCTAATCATTACCTTTTGTGAGTTGATTTTTTTTTTAAATATCAAAGTAATATCCTAAGAATATTTCAAACTCAACCAAGGTTATAATTTAACCTATTCCAATTTATTTTGAAGCTTATAAAGGTAAGCCTAGAAGTCTTCATTTAGAGAGCTTGAAACATAGTAGAGTTATAATGTTAGAGTTGATCCATAAAGTAGATGCGTACTGTTATAATGCCAAAATAAAGCCAAGACAAGCCAAGCAAGGTGAAAACTAGATATGGATATAGCCAATCCCCATTTATTAATACCTTTTGAGCATAATCTGAATAAGCCAACAAAGAAATCATTTGGAGCTCTCAAGGAAGATAAAGATTATTGTTCTTTATATTTTAGTTGAGTTTTTAATTATTATTTTTTCATTAAGCTCCCTCTAAGATATAGGCATAGAGATGTTAGTAAGTTAATGTGTTTATTTTTTATTTTTATGGACTAACACTTGATCTAACCTCCTCTCTATATCAAATTCTTTGATCACAAATGGCACATTCGAAGGGATACAATTGCATACCATACATATTTGAACAAAATAACTATTAAAACAACTCTTATTTTTAATTTATTTATTATTTTTTCTAAATTTTTCACAAATTATTCTTACTAGTTTAATTATATTTCTCTCAAAATTTCATTAAAATCTGATTTTTATTTTAGAAGTTATGACTCTTTTAGTGACTGTCACTTTTTATTTTCCATTTATTTGCTAAAAATAGCTAGTACAGAGCTAATAAATTTTTTGTTATTTACTTTTTTTATCTAAATTTTTTCATAGAGATGCACCTTGGAGATATTTACAATTTTTATAAATTTTATGACAAATTGATTTATATTTTAAAAGTTATATTAAAAATACTAACTATAGGTTTTTATGTTTTATGTGTTAGATTTTATTTGTTTTAACCTTTTAACTTGTTGTTTGCATGTTTCATAGGTTTAGTTTTGTTTGTTTCTTTTTTAAGATTTTTTTGAGTTTTTTATTGAGATTTTTTCTATCATTTTCCTAACCTAACATGTTTATATTTTGTGAATCTATCTTTGGGTCGATAGGTCATCTAAACCCAAGAGCATACTTTTCAAAGTTACTTATCTCATTCATAAAAAATATTCAAAGCTAAACTACACTCTAACAATTTTATTGCAAGACCTATTTGAAAATTATCAAACAAATCTTAATTAAGTCTTTTTAACCTATTTTTGGGTTCTTAAAAATAATTAGGAACTTTAATTTGGTACTTAAGGAAAAACTTAGATGCCTCTTTGAATGGTTTTGTGATTATTTCTTTCAAAAATTTTGCAACTTAAGGCCAAAGGGCCAAAGAACATCACCAAATATCTCAAATTTAGTGCTTTAAAATTGAACTCAAAATTTTATTTTCAATAAGTTAATTTTTTTGTACAAAAAGGAATTTTTTCATGTATCCTCGCCCCCCATCCCCTTTAGAAAACTTATGGGATCAAAAGCACCATTTTCATTGCAAATTCCCTTAGTCTAAAGGCATAAAAGAGATGTTTTAAATGATCTCCTTAAGACTCCTATAGATTGGGTGATCTAGAAACAACCATAAATCTCTTTTTCTTAGTTTTTATTTTCATTTCATCTTGGCTTGTGAGGGGGACTTCATTACCTCCTATAAGTTCTATAAAGAAGCCTTGACCTAGGAATTCATCTCCAAACATTGTCTTTAACCCCTCTCCATGGGGTAGGGTATATAAATTTGTATCCCCTCACTAGGATGATGGTTTGAGTGATTAAACCATCTTAATTAGTATATACTAAGCTTGATATGTTTGAGCATGTTTGACATTGCACTACACTGAGCAAGTGATGTATGTAGTGGTTGTAAAAAAGACAATACGTTTTTATATCAAGCCATATGATGTGGACCCAAATGAAATGTGCTTCTCTTATGTATTGACATGAAAATTTTATGAATATAATCTATCTATAATGATAAAAAAACTAATAATTTTTATTCAACCCCACATTGCCACACCCTTGATAGGATTTACGATGTTATGCTTAATTACATTTGGTCGCTTATCTTTTTATAGCTTAGTTTTTTGAGAATAAATATTCTATGTTTGTTTATGGTCATGTCAAAACCATTTTGTTTATACATCACCATTTTATCTAAAGAGGCATTATGCTATCCATTTTACATCACACATGTGCCTCACAATTTTTACTAAACCTGTTTGTGTGTCAATTGACTGATATGGGTATTGTCATGCTGCCCAAATTAGATATCAAGTTTGTGCCATTGAGTCTTTGTAAAAAAACATTGGTCACATATTTAGGGAATGATAACATTGTTATTATACTTAATTTATTTCAATACATGTTTATCTTATATCAAAAGCCATTATTTCAAAACCATGTCATGTATGCCATTTGGATCTTTATCTTGTGTCATTATGCCATCCAATCTTGTCTAGCTTGTTTTGTTATCAAAATCATAGTTTTAAAACTTTGAGTTTTCAATTAACCTTATCAAGTTTGAATTCAAACATTGATTGATTTTTGTTTAGGCCTTACTTCACAAGGGTTAATACATAGATCTTTCTCTTTTGAGTTTTGTAACTTCAGTTAATTGATTACCCACATTTGAAACTCTTGTTTTTATTTAAAGAGACTTGTTTCCATTGCTTGTTTATATAGCCTATCCTCATCATTGTTTATGTATTTATTTGGGATAACACAACCATTCTCTAAGAGCCTTTTGCCTTATGGCTTATGCCATGATAGGCCATTACTTGTCCAATACCAAATAGTCAAAAAACCATCATTATAATAGCATACCTATCAAATTAAAAAAAAAATGGAGTTAGGTTTTATTCTTGAACTGACATTAGATTTAGCATTAGAAGAAGAATTAATAGTCTCAATATTGGATTCACAATCCCTTAAGTTAGAATTATATTTAGAAATAGAATGCATTCATGACTATTTTAATATTAATTATGCATGCCTAGAAAATCAATATGAATACATTTATGATCCTTATATGGTTTTTGAGGATGATTAACTCAACATTGACATAAGTTCTTTTAGTATCTTCTATGCGGATTTTTCTACAAATCTCCATTAAACTACCATTCCACATGTTATTACCACCAACCAACATAGCCATATTATTGACATTCCATCTCTTGTAAATGTTGATTGGGATCGATAGAATCAAACCTTGTTAAATTGCATCCATGGTGACATAGAAGTTGAAAAAGAGCAAGGAAGATAAGACCAATATCATATAGAAGAAGAACATTATCCTAGTGAAACCTTTTTGGAAACGTTAGGAGATCTTAAAATTTCAAACTCAATATCTTTTAGTGAAACCATTCTAAAGGTGATAAAAGATAATCAAAGATAAAATTCAACATTCCTTGGTGAAACCTTCTCAGAGGCACTACAGGACAATCAAGACAACATCATTGGTAAAGACCTATTTAAGGTACCAATAGCTAAGCATAAAATTTCTTCACTCTTTGATGAAGACAAAATCAAAGATAAAATCAAAATAGCTTCCAATCTATAGTGTAATCAGATGTTAGATACTCTCAGACCCAAATAATAGAATAATATAGTGGTATTATCAAGAGAATATTCATAAGTCTTCAGCTCTACCATATCCAAAGTTATGTTGAATCCATAATTAGCAACATTATGTGTGCCTAAAAATATTGATTTTCATTTATTTCCCAACCACTACACATTCCATTATCATCCACCATTACATCACCAAATTAAAACTATCATCCAACATTTATCCCTATTTACCATCCATGATCATGCTTTCCTTTGTATAGGCTATAAATATAACTCATCTCAATGTTTGAAGGAAAAAAATCAATGACCAATGAAGATCACAACATCATTTGTATCTAAATATATAGCTAGTTATTGACAAATTAGCTATTCAAATGAGGTGTGGGCTAGAAATTAACATGATAAATTATTTTTTTTGTATCATTTATTGATCAAGACATGCATATCCACATAAACAAGAATAAAAAACACACAACCATACCCAAGCCAAATACAAACATATACCATACCATTTCATTTATCATTCCTTTTGTCATTATCGCATACCCAACTAGTTACCTTACCACTTTGGGTCAACCCTCTCAACATTATTTTTTATCATCCTATCATTCTACAAGCCTATCACTCTCCTATCAATTATCTATGCTACCATTCCATTTTACCTAAACATGTTTTGATCCATCCTATCCTATCCCATTTCACCTTAGTTCATCAATTGATTCTATTTTTAGCACAAATAATTAGATTAATTTTAGTAGTTATTTCAAGAGTTTGATATATAAGTAGTATTTTGGAGTAGTATGACACAAGTTTGTTAGTTACATCCTTCATTTCTTATTCACTTATATCATCATGTTTGTTTATGTGAGCCTGATTATAACTACCTTTAGGTAAATCAGTGTCTCACCATCTTGTTACTAATTATAACTATCTATGGAAAAATTAGTATCATTGACTTATGTCATTGTATACTAGTTATAACTACCTATGGGCAAACTAGGGGAAACATTTATTTAACATGCCTTGATATACCAACTATTTATTTCCTATGCCTTTATACCAACTGTGTCTATTTTGTTTGAATTGGTTACTACACTAGTTAGATTCCTCTACGATAAGGTATAACTACTATGAACTAAGGCCATTTTGAGACTATATAGGTCATGCTCAATTCATGTTGAGGTCACCCCAATCTACTTTTCCATGAACTCTCATTATTTTATGAGAAACTTAAGCCAATGCTCTCGTCATTTTATGAGTAGGTATCTTGTCATTCTATAATGAGTTGATATACTTCAAAATACCAAAAACATTTCAAAAATCCAAAAACATTTATTCTATCTAAGCCTAGTCAGTTATCTTTGATTCGCCCTCCTAAGGCATGGTCATTATTAGGATGCTTTTTTCTTTTATTTTTAGGATTTTTATTTGTTTTTTATTTTAAGTTGTTTGTTTATTTATGTGCTTTATATTTGTTTATTTTTTCACTTTATTATTATTTTTCTTTCAACATTGTTGCCTCAACTCAATTTATATGCATTTGTTGGGTGATTCATCAAACACATTATTCTTGAGTCTATCCATATTTATATGTTGACATTGTCATCATGGTTTTTATCACTAGTGAGTTATTTTCAAATGTTTATTAGATTGAGATTCAGTCCTTATACATATTTTAGGATAGCCTTCATGGTGTTTAATCATGATGCATATCATCACATGATATAGTAAAAATCAATTCCAAGAAGTCCTATAATAAATAGAGCCACATAAGTTTATCCTTAGTACCTTGTAAAATCCTTCCACCCATCTTGATCAAATCAACCCATTGACCATTTTAGTTGTACTATTGATAATGAGGTGAGAATGTTCTCACTGGTGGGTATAATTGAATCTTTTCAATTGATCAATCTCATTCTTCTATCTATCTTTTTCATTACCTTGTATCTTCATATGTTTAGTTTTTTGTGGTTTTTTAGTCAATATACCATCATATATATGTTTTCATCCACTCATATTTAATCTATGCAATAGGATTTATCCTTGAGTTATGCATTCTAATCTTCCCTAACTAGGGCATAATCATCAAATCAAACATAATCTTTATCCAATCCAGGTCATCTTAATGATTTTAACTGACTATGGGTAAATCATTATTTCAAATTTTAATCTTGATTATAATTGCCTTCAGGTAAATTAGTACCTTTTAAAATCAATGCATGCAAGCATTTTCTCGTTTGGATTAATCTCAACCATGGATTAGTTCCCCCTTTCTTCTTGTTTTTTTAAGGGACCATCCATCCATATATGTGATAGCCACTCCCTCAAGGGGGAATCATCCTAGGCTTCATAAACATTGTTGGGAGATTTTTATTCAACCATCATTTTATTTTTGGCATGCAGGCTTTTTTATCATTTTTTGAGAAGACATTGTTATACCTACAGTTTTACAATGCCTTCCCAAATAGGGGGAAACTATAAAAACCTAAAATTGGCCACCAATGGATTCATATCTAACTTTAGACCAATTCTTACCAACCATTGACCATCTAAACTAAGAATTTTTAAATGTTTCAGATTTGGATTTATAACCATGCAATAAATCAATTTGGCCTATTAATCAATTAAATTAAAAAAATACACCATCAATTAGTTCAAAATCATTAAAAATGTCAAAAATCCTTAAAATGGTTAATTAACACCAAATATTAAGAATATCCTAATCAATTCCTAATTTAATTCATCCATGAGCAATTAAATCAATTATCACAAAGGAAAATTTAAATATCAAGAGCATCTTAAAAACTAATCATTACCTTTTGTGAGTTGTCACTTTTGGAAAATATCAAAATAATATCTTATAAATATTTCAAACTCAACCAAGGTTCCAATTTAACCCATTCCAATTGATTTTGAAGTTTATAAAAGCATTTTTAGAGTTCTTCATTAGAGAGATTAAAACATAGTAGAGTTATAACGTTGGAGTTGATCCACAAACCAAATGCATAGTGTTATAATACCAAAATAAATTCAATAAGAACTAAACATGGTGACAAGAGGAGATGGAGATAGTCAAGCCCCATTGATGAAGACCTCTTGAGCATAATCTAAGTAAGCTAATGAAAAAGTCATTTGGAACTCTTAGGGAAGGTAAAGATTTTTGTTCTTTGCATTTTAGATGGGTTTTGAATTATTTTTTTCCATTAATCTCCCTCTAAGATCTAGGATTAGAGATGTTAGTATGATAGTGTGTTGATTTCATGGTTTTATGGATTAACATTTGGTTTAACCTCATCTTTTTGTCAAATTCTTTTATCACAATCATGACTCACACTTACCACCTTTGGTATCCATGAGTTAAATTTCCTTCTTTCTTGCACTCTAGGAGCCTTATTAAACCAATTTTGTCTTATAGGACTTTTCTTATAGAATCTAACAATATGACCTCTTTGTTGATAGTTGATGCATACTATTCCTTTTGCATAAGCTTGTCCTACTTTTCCTTATTAGAAAATAATATTGAAATATGTCCATTATTTTGACAATAAAAACAAACTACTCTTTTTAAATAAGACTCACATTTTTATTGATGACCTCCATTATATTTCCATGTAAAATCATTTATAACAAGTCTCTTGCATTGTCTAGCTCTATGCCCAAACTAGTTACATTTGTAATAGTAACCATTGAAACTTGTATACCTCATGGCATTTAGTTGTTTGATCTGATTTATCTTTATTCTACCAGCATCTTCATTCTTTAACTAATGTTTGACCTTCAAGGTCTGATTTACATTAGTCTTTATTTTGTCTTGAATTGCATTTTATGGTTCTTATTTATATCCACGACCATTTTTATCACTTGCATGATTTTGACCACTCATAATATTGTTTAGATCACTTAAACTATTTTCAAATCTCAAAAATGAATTCATCTTACTAGATGTCTTCTTTAACTTGGTTTTGAATAACTCATTTTGAATTATATACCTTGAACATTCGTCTTCTTTAGCTTTCAAGCTTATAGATAGGATTTTCAATTGACAACTAAGATGATTGACTATATCTTCATGTTCCTTAGTGTCTTCATTCATTATTGATTTAAACACACTAAATTTCTCTTCATAGTCCTTGATTTTATATTTCATCTTCTTGTTAATCTTATTCTTAAACTTTAGTTCTTCAAGAGCATTCATCAATTCAGTCTCATAGTCCACTTCATCTTAATCATCATTTTAATCCCTCCAAGTAGACTCCTTTTGATATGATTAACTTCATTCCTTAGCCATGAATATCTCTTCATCTTCACTAGGACCATCATCTTCATGATCATACTCTAAGTCACTATCTTCACTCTCATCTAATGAACTACAATCTTCTTTGGTGTAGAGACTCTTATTTTCCTTGAACTACTTCTTGTTGTCAAACCTTCTAAATCCCTTCTTACTTTTATCAAACTTGAATGATCTCTTGCCATCATCATGACCTTAACCATGCTCTTCATCATCATTCTAATTATGATTATAAGGGAACTTATTATCAAAATTTCTTACTTATCCATAATTGACGCATTTGAAGGGTAGTTTACCCTTATACTTGCTTGAACTTGTTTTTAGTTTCCTTGTAAACAAAGCAATTAATTCATCATAATCAATATCAAATGTGTCATCTTCCTTGAGTTTCTTACCTTGGAACTTATTATTTGGATTCATTTTTATCTTAAATTCTACTCCCTTTTTTGGTGGTATATCATCATTTGTTCTCATCTCATAGGTAGTAAGGATGCCACTCAATTCATCTATGTTCAACTAAGTAAGATCATGACTTTATTCTACAGTAGATACTTTATAATTAAACTTGAGAGAGAGAGACCTTAATACATTTTGAACTACATTAGCTTATTTAAGCTTCTCTTCAAGATATCTTATAATGTTCACAATCTCATCAACTCTCTGTAGAAAGGATGCCATTTTATTCTTTCATTTTAAGACTCTCAAATTATCTTTAGTGAGTCTACAATTTTGCCAACTTAACCTTTGAATCTCCTTCATAAATAGTCCTAAATTTATCCCACATTTCCTTGATATCTATGAAATGGATTACTTTGGTGTATTTAGTCTATGAAAGACCACAAGTGATAGCATTCATTGCCTTAGAATTGTTTTTAAACAACTTCTTATTTGCAGCACTAGATGGAAGAATAATAGGTGTAGAATAACGATCCACAATAGATTTCAAAGTGTCAAACCCTATGGACATGATGTATTTCATCATCCTCATACTCCAAAAATCATAATTGGATCTAGTAAAGATTGATGCTTACTTAGTGGAAAAACCTCCTTACATTTGATGGCTATCCATATTTTACCTTAGATCTCCTTCAATCTATCAATAATTTACCAAAGGACATACTTTGATACCAGTTATTAGAGGTAAAGTCACTCATATGGCGGGTTAATCAATAGTGACAAATAATCCAATTAAATTTTCAAACCCTTTAAACACTTAAGCATTCAATACAACCATTTATGAAGCATATAATATTTTTATAACAATGAATAATGAAGATAATTCAAGATCATACAAATAACACAAGATATATTTGGGAAAACCTCTTGGGGAATAAAACCCACTCTCAAGCCTACAAACACATGGACTACATATCATATATTATGATCACAAACATGAGACTGGTCAATTCCTTCTGACCAAAATTTAGTGAAATACATGTTTCACAAGGAACACTTACACATAATATGATCAAGTCCTTCTAACCACCCATTTATCAATTCTTTCTAACTAGATTTAGTGAAACACCTATTTCAAAAGGATCACCTACCCCTAAGATGATTAAGTCCTTCTAGCCTAGATGTTAAGAACCCTCCCAACACCTATGAAATGAATAAATCTTGATCAGTGATTATCTACCAATATGATGGAGATATAATGTATATCATCTCTCTTCAACTCTACACACTACATAGTCCACACTCTGATCTTCCTCTCAAATCATCCATCCTTCGCTCATCCTCAATCTTCAAACCTATAAGAGAACTATATTTGACATCAAAAATATAACCTCCAGATCATACACAGTCATCAACCTACTCTAATCTATAATCCATCCATTAGGCACACACCCTTTCCTTCTTTCCTTTTCTCTTCAACTCTCACAATCACCTCTTCTCACTAGTATCACACATATCTATTCCATAAGACTATAAATCATCACATTTGGTTTCACATTTTATAGAGTCTTCATGATTATTATGATAACAACCATCCTTTTTATCCAAAACACATGCATTCACCATTAAGGTGTCTAACATGGGTCACCCTTAAGCACAACCCCCTTTTAAATAGGCCTAAGTCACCTTTTAGGTCTTATGAAGACCCATTCACCTCTTTGACACTTCTCTAGGCAAACTAATAAAACATGAACACTTTAAAATGCATGGACCCATGACACACAATCTATAGTTCCTTTGTATGTGATAAAAACCATCATAACACCCTTATGATAAAGCTTGATTCACTCAAATAACATTTTTTTTCACATAACCACCATGAATGAACACATAGTCAAATTCTAAACATTTTTTCATATTGAATATGGATTGGTCAAACCTCCAAAATCCATCAAAATGATCCTCATGGAGTCTAAAATACTCTCCAATATCCAATTGCCCTTGAAATATCCAAATACCATCATAAAAATTCAAAAAATCCTTCTCAAATTACTTGTAGAGCATGAATGAACACACAATCAACTTTATATCTTAATAACTTCGACTATACCAACATTTAAACCTTAAAATAAATATTTCCAAATGCACCTTGAAGTCCTTTACAATTTATTTTTTTACTACAATATCAAACTATGCATAGATTAAAAGTTATGGCTCAAAACCTAAGCATTAGTCTTTCCTTCATTTAATTCAAATATTTAAATCCAAATGGTCATAGTTAAACCTAGATCACTTAGAACACATCTTGTTCTCTTTGCTCAACTCTCTCAATTCACACCATCAATATTTTTTGATATTTAACTATGCTAAACATATGTCAATTTGAACTCATCTCATTCTCCCTAACAACTTTGACCAAATACACACCATTGATCTTCTTTAGTCTTTACCTTTGCTCATTGTTAATCATCAAGCACTTGTCATCATCTCATTACTTCTTGATAATTTGGAACAAATATTATCTATCTATTTCTTTGATATTAACCTACACTTTAATCTACAATTCTCACCATTAGATCTTGCTCATAACTCCTAAGATTATGATACTTAAAACCCTCACATGCCTTCTAAGCACTTTAATGATAGTCACTTCTGCTTGTGCCACTTGGTATTTTCACATGAATTTTTGATACTTTAACTTGTCTTGCATCAGTGATATTCATCAGTAGAAATGAACATTCACCATTTATCTTCTATCAGACTAGTGAGCTTATGGCATTTGTCACTTATGAATGCAACCTTTGACATGTTGACTTCATATGCACCCTTAATCTCAATATGTATGATTAAGCACTCATCATTGGATCTTTTAGACCAATAAACTCAATCTTTGACATGGTTAAACTTGATAACATCCAACCCATCACAGTCTATTAGAGTAACTTTGAAGCTTTATAACTTGAGCTAGACAATACTTCAATACTCCAAATTTTTAGGGTAGATTCTTCGCACTATAGACAATATGTTCATGTAATCCTTTGACAAATATTGAATTTATGCATACCTAAAATAAATTATCAAACTTACTAGATATTTCATATCTACATAGTTTTTAGTGATGTTCTAGCTTCTCTTAAACTAGAATATGTATTTCGCTCATTCTAAATGATCATAAAACATACTATAGCTCCTCAAAGACATTGATGGGGTCCTCACAACCATTTTTTATCTTTATAAACCTATGCATATTCCATATCTCTTCAACCTCTCAATATGATCACTTTTTCATTCATGCATTAGTACCACATACTCTCTTTGACATCAATGATAACTTAAGATACCAATGACCATGTCCAACACAACTTGAGGTGTTCCCTACTTATACAAATAAGGGGAAATGAGGTTTTATTAGTTACTTTTAGTGGTATGTATGTGTGTCAAGGTTTCAATAGATAAAATAAAATTTAGGAGAAATTTTTGGAGATGAACTAACTTAAAATTATCATTTCATACTTCAACAAAACACCTAAGTGCTTTTTTAATTACCTCCATCTAAGCTAGTCAAAACTAGCATAATGAGCAAGATAGTGAGAAGGGTGAGAACTTAAAATGGGAGGAATTTTAAGGTATAACTAATGAATATAAGGATATGATAAGTCTTTTCATGTTTCATTCACTATTATGTATTTATTTTCATGTAAAATTAAATCCAACTTGGAGGCCAAGTGTGAAGGGTGAGTGAAAGAGGAGTTATTTAGATTGCAGGCAGTAATAACTCATATATAGAAGAATCATGATGATTAGAGATGAAACCAATGAATAATGGATCATGTATAAGACCCATTATCCATATTATTTAGTTCATCATTTCTATCCCTAGTTAGTTGTGAGACATTCCAAAAGGGCCAAATGATGAACTTAGTTTTTTGAGTAAATAATAAGGAGTCATATGCCACATTTCAAGAGTTTCATGAATTTGAGGGTAATTTTTATTATCAAACCTTTCATGTTATATCTCAAACTTCATTATCATACATATTTAACTCCTTTTCTTATCATGACACATGTCATAGTGACTCTTGGATTTCACTCTCTTCTCCTCTCTCTTAAGTTCTATAAGTAGAAGCCATTTTGGCTATAGTAAGCTAATACAACACCATGTATGGAAAATCCATACTACAATGATAATGTATTTTGAATTTTAAAATTAATTCAAGTCTGGTTTTTAGTTCATGAACAATTTTACAAGTGTACAAAGTGATGTACAATGATGCAAAGAGATAATCTTCTATTCTTTCTTCCCTTATCCTCTCATTTTTATGAAAAATTTCATGTTATAACAGGTCATATAGAGTGTATCTAAGTGTTTTATATTCCATTAAGATTTAAAACTATTCCTATAGTGTGAAATCTACCCTCTCATTCATTTATCTTTTGTTTTTTTTCATGCATATCACCTCTACATTGAAACATTGATGTTTGAACCTTTTAAGACTTACAACCTAGTTTTTATGCCTTATTTTCTTAGTGAAATAAGTATAATGGTTATATGTAAATAATATTTTTGTATCAACCCATTATAATATTTCCATTTCATGTAATTTATAACTCTTTTTCCCATAAACAACTAGTTATTACATGACAAACATTTCAAGATACATTCAGGGAGCTAGCCCTTAAACATAGAGGTCTATTTATACCTATAGGTACACCCACATACCTATAATTATTATCGCATTTCCAAAATATATAAAAATATTGAACACACTCTTCTAATTTTCAATATTTGGTGACAATAGTTTTATCATGCTCTTTGGGACACATTATCTTCAAGACAACTTGTCAAGGTGAATGTTGATCTTGACAACATTAGATGCAAATTGGTGTGATACTTAGCATTTGATAACTCCATTAACGGTATAATCTTGTTCGATTCCATTATTTTTTCATATTTATACTCTCATGCTTCATTATTCTTACTAGTTCATCACCTAGAAGAGTTCTCAATCCCATTGATCCACTTATTCAGCCTAAATTTCCTCTTGAAGTTCAATACCCTCATCCTAATAATCTCTTTGAAGATGAAGAAGATTTTAATAACCAAGGAAGTGAAGAGGTGGAATAAATTTAAGATCTTAAAAATGGCTAGGCCTCATGCCTTTCCTACCTTTAATACTAAAAATCCAATCCATGTTTAGGCATATAATGCCATTCCTCCTAATGACATAAATAATGTGCCTACTTTCAATGGTGAGAGTCATGTTACACCAAATGAACATATCAGGGATATCTCTAACTTTTTTAGTTTCCACAATGTCACTAAAGAGAACACTTCCATTATACTCCTTATGATGTCCCTTAGATGGAAAGCTTTGTATTGTTATAAGACTTTTACTAGTGGATGCATCACATCATGGGATGATTTTAGAGTATTGTTGACCTCAAAGTTTTAGTATGAAAGTGACCATACCTCTCTTTTCCATAAACTCAATGTTATCAAAAGAGGCTCCAATGAAATAATGCATTACTTTAATGATATGTTTCAAAAGACTTGGTATAGATTTTCTCCTCCCACGAGACCACCTACTAGTTTTGTGTTCCCTACCTATATGAGACCCATTGGTACTAATATTGATATCATGCTTCAATCCATGTGTGGTTTCACTCTTCCTAAATCTTATGAATTTTCCATCAAATATAAAAATGGTCTCATTAAATATATAAGGTTTCCTCCTAAGGTTTTTATGCCTTTTCTACCCAATACTTCTATTAATACTCCAAGTGTGGCCCAAGTTCCCAATGTTGATACCAAGCCTAGAACTACTCCTAATAAGGAAAATAATTTCATGGATAAAGATGTAGAAATTCAAATTCTAAGAGATCATCTTAGGCAATCTAACATGAAAAAAGGTATATCTTTATCCTTATCTTTATCAAAATAAATATGGCCAATAATTTGGGAGAGGAAGAGGTCAAAGACATCTTAACTTTAATATGCCTACCAATGTCTACAATCCCAACTCCACCACCAATGCAAGGGAGATGGTACTGATGCATAGTAATTTGGTTTGAAGAGAATATTGTAAATAATTAAAATTCATGGATATTAATGAAGGTGAATATCAAGATCTTATTACTTGATGAGGAGTTATTTCTCTCCTATCAACTGAAGATGAAGTCATGATGCAAGCAAATGAATATCGGTATCCTCATGGAGAGAGCTTCACAAACTTATTGGTGGAAGATACCTTTATGTTCAATCAAGGATCCTCTATTGTATATAATAAAATGTATAAGAGGAAGGATCTATGAGGTCATAATATCATGCATATAAGTTCATCTAATCTCCCTCCAAGGCATCAAAGCATCTATATGAGCAAGGTAGTTCCAAACACACCAACACCTCCTCAAAGTAAAAATGTGGTAAGGTCTGCTCAATTTGTCTCAATTCCTCAAGTTATAAGAAATACTATGCCTCCAAGTAATAAAGATAATATGAGTGTTACTACCTTAAACATAGTGTATTCCTTGAAAAGTTCCAAAGCATCTATATCCTTGTGGGATGTCCTTCACATGCCTGGCTAAAAAGAGCTATTCCAAAAGAAGTTTTCCTCTATCCCTACTAGTTATTCACCTTCAAGTAATATTCATAGTCATGTTATCCTTTAAAATTATCATAATAATATTGTTAAACCATCTATTAGGGATGAGAAACCTCCACCATTATACCTCTCTCTCAAATTGGGTGATAAATTGGTACACAATTTCATAGTTGATAGTGGAACTTCTACTTCAGTCATGCCCAAGGTTGTAGCTAATAAGTTGTGACTAAAATATGATCCTCATGTCAAATTATTTATCTAATTAGATGGTATATATACTAAAACATTAATACTAATCAAAAAATTAAATTTTTTCTTGCATGATTGTCCTAGTTTTCTTATCCTTCAAGACATAGTTGTTGTTGACCTCCCAAATCACTTTGAAATCTACCTTTCAAGAGACCTTGTATCCAAGATAGGTGGCTATATCTCAATTTATTGGTCCTTATTTCCCTTTAAGACAAGGTATGGGACCAAGGTGACCATAAGAACTTAGCCTATTGCTAGATTCAACATTGGACCCGACATTGAAACAAGTTGTAACTTGAATTATGTTGTTCAAGAAGAGGAATCTAATGTGGATGATGGTGATTCTTAAATTGAGGGGATTTATGATTTATTATTGGATGAGTATGGTTTAGATTCATATGAGCATTGTCCTTATGCATATGTTTAATAAACTGACTATGATACTTATATCATGCATGAATATCCATTTGAAGGAGCTGAGGTAAGTGTCAAACATTCTCATGTCACTGATGGTAACTACATGATTCATGAGTATGATGATGATAGGTTGAGGAATATAATTGAACACCATAATAGGATGAATGATGTCTTTCTCCCTACTATTTTTGAAGCTACCCTTGATGACAATCATGAGGTAGATGAGAATGACTTATGAAAAAAAACTGATTCCATATGTAAAGAGTTTGATTAGATTGGTAATGATACTTCCCCTATTAAGAAGTCCATATCTGATGTGTGTGTTCATGATTATAACAAACCTGATGTTGATTACCTCACTAAACATGGAGAAAATTTTCATGTTATGAATGAAGAGGAACTACGGTAAAGGTTTAATACCATATGCAAAGAATTTAACAAGTTGGGTAAGTCTCCCTTTTCTCCAAGAGATTTCATATCTAATGTTGAGATTGTTAATGAGACTAATGATCATGTTGTCAAGTGTCCTTGAAAACATGAAGGTGAATGTCTTTCTCCTGATTAAGGACCTACATTCATGAAATATATTATTATAGTTTCTATCCAAGAGGTTATAAGCATGGAGAATGAGGTCAAGGTAGATTTTGTTGTTCCTAAAGGGTAGTTAGGATCCCCATCTAAGATTTAATCATTTGAAAATTTATTTGATCATGAATGAGAGGAGTTTGATACTTCCAAACATCAAACACATGATAACCTAAAAGAACACAAAGATGAGACAACTTCCATACACTCCAATCTACAATTCTTTGGATAACTTCCAATGGATATGATAAAGATCACAATAGTTAAAGCCCCAATCAAGGTTCTTAGAGAGCTTTAGACATTGAAAATATGCACACCTATGATTCTAAATGTTGAAGTAGCCTTGAAAGTACTCCTAGACCCTTTAAATACCAACCTACACTTATTATTCCTAAGCCAACCAATCTATACTCAATTTCACTTGGTTGAATAACCTTGGCCTTTAGGACCCTATCCCTATGGACCCTGACCATTGACAGTTAGGGTGACCATAGATTGTTAGCCTTGGGGACCCATGACCATTGATGGTTAGGATCCACCTTCTCACCAATAGCATGCAAGTTCTACCAACCCTTTTCTAAATATAACTTGTCTAATTTGTGTTGCGAGCCTTTGCATGTAAAAATTATATTTAGATGACCCAGTTATACCTTCACTTCCACCTTTTGCTTATGCTTATAAGAGAGAGAGGCTTGGGAATTAAAATCTATCTACAATAATTATCAAGATATCAAACATTCATGAGTTTTATTTTATAGGTCAATCAACATTATCAATGTTATCAAGCATTATTAGCCATATTATTGAGATCCAACTCATTTTTACCTCTCAACTAATCTTTTAGGTAGCATTATTCTACTGGAATCAAGCTAGATTCCACCAATAGGCTAACTACATCAACCACCCACCCAACCAACTTCTGTTCTTCATCCCAAGCTAAAGAGGAGCTCTTCACAATATTTTTATTCAACACAAGCATAAATAAATAGGTTTTTCAACCATACCCACATCAAGTTTCTTTTCTCTCTTTCTTTATAATTTAAGCAAAAATTTACATGAAACATTCTGGCATGCCCGATGGGACCTAGAGTCTTTACTCACATTTTATTTGCATTTGTATGCCCTCCTCTCTATCTAAACTCATAATTGAAACTAAAATTTGTTTTGGGCTTAAAATCAACTACATCCATTGCTTGATTTTAACATTAATTCACTTTAAATTAAAGCATAGTAATCTTATCATAGCATCGCCTTTGTTACACAGACTAGGCAGACCACTTTCATCAATCAAACACCAAAATAATTTGAGACAAGCCTTGACTAAGATTTGATCACCTAGCGGTCACCTTAACCATTATTGATAATCCTACTTAGAGCTCATTACTAAGGGAAGAACCAACTTAGATCTCTAGTTGAGTATAATCTCTAGACATCAATATATATTGGCTAAGCACCCAACACCCATATCGCGATGGGAATGTGAATAGAGGGGGTAGACCCCAATACCAAGCCATATATTGATTCTAATAAATAGTGTTTTGAGCACCTAAACAACCAGAAGCCAAACATAGATTCATTCTATAGTACCTAATCTACAAACCAACTTTTATCACACATTCTCATAAACTAAGGCATAGGCTATAAGCGAGATTAAAACTAACCTGTAAGATTAATGTACTTTATATTGTGTGTCTTAATTACCTTGATCATTTTCTTATCTTCTTCTTGTTTGGGTGGTGAGTTTATTCTTGTTTTCTCTACCCTTTTCTTGTATGGTTCTCACTCATCAATAGTGAAGAGACCTATTAGAACAAAACCTATCTTTTAAATCAACCTCTTTTACCTCCTCATCTATGGAGTAAATATTTGAGGTAGAAGATTCACCTCATCCATTGGGAAGCCCTACTTTGCCTCAGGTATTTCCCCAAAAAGACATGGATTTTACTACTTTTCTGGATAACAACCTAGTTTCCCTTCAACACTATCTTAACAACTCTCCTCACTATGTCCTAGTTTCAATCCCACCTTAATATCCTCCATATGGTGTTCCATCCCACCTTATGAAGTGTATACCTATTGCCATGATTACCACCCAACCTTAGACCACCCAGGTATCTTCATCTACTAACCCCTTTAATGTTATGATTGAAAACCAACCTATCCAATCAACCATTACCCTTACACCTTCCACCCCTACTAATGACTCTTCTACCTTGGCAATAACCCAACCATTAACCCATCATGCTCCACTTGTAGCTGAAGTACCCACCACTAGTACTACTAACCTCCCCTATCTCAAATCTAGCCCATAAATAAATACCCCTTTACCAATCTTAGGGGTATATATGCCTTCTACTTCACCACCCATTCACATAAAGGTTACTACCTCACCTCTTGTCACCAACCCAATTACCACCCATGTACAATTCATAAGGACTTCTCAGTAATTACCCATTTCACCCAATATAGGCTAAATCCCTAACCCACAAGTGTATGTTCCCACTACCAAACCACCATCATCCACCTACCCTACCCAACTTGTATCATCTACATTCCAATATGTGGTAGTATTTCAACTGCTAAATCATTACCAATATGTTTCCCAACTGAAACCACAATATCAACATTAGAATCCTTTTGGTGTACCACCAAAAATTGACCTAATGAAAATGATCATAGATAATATGACTAACCTGGAGTCATCCATTTTAGGGGATCAGAACATCCTATCATATGATCAAAATTGTAATGAACCTATCCATCCTTATGTCCCCATTAGACTTTACCCTCCTCAATGGGAGCTTCTAAAATTTACCAAATATCAAAGTAAGGAGGACCCCTAGCAACACCTTAGTGCTTTTAGGCATGCATGTTACATGATTTATTATGATGATTCCCTTCTACATCAAACCTTACCCATGTCTTTATCCAACCTAACACTTGATTGGTATTACCTCACCAAACATTCCATCTTTTCTTTCACTCAACTAGCACAAGTCTTCTTAGATCACTTTTCCATTAATATTTCCAAGAAGGTTTCTATCATAGACCTCTATTCTATTAGGAAATTCAATGAGTCCATTGCCAAATTTATTTCCCATTGGAGAAGCTTGATTAATCATCTTTCATTTTCCATACCTCAACCTAAACTTATAGAACTTTTTGCTTGAGCATGTGCCAAACATATATCTTCTACACTACGTGTCCAAAGATTTAGAACCTTTGATGAGGCTTTTACCATGGCATGTAAGATATAAAATTAAGCCATAGATGAGGGTAACTTGAAGTTACAAAATAATAACTCTACCTTCAATACCAATGAAACCTCTTCCTCGAAACTAGGCAACCAATCCAACACAAGAACCAAGACCAAGGGAATCATGAATGTCATCATGATTAAAACTTCCCCTCTACCCAATGTCAATCAATAAAATTCTACCATTACCTCTAACCAAAATACAAGGAACTCAAACCAAGGTAACTAGAAAAAATTCACTCCACTTGGATAATCTTACACCTCAGTTCTAGAGAAGTTATTAAAATCTAGTCTGATATAACTCCCACCCAATAAACCTCCCCAATAGTTTGAGTCTTCTCATCTAACACCTGCTTGGTATAATTAGAATGACCTCTATGATTTTCATTAGGTAGTTAGACATGACATCAGTTGATGTAATACTTTCAATAATATTATTTAGAGTCTTATTGACAAAGTGTTGGGGTGTGGAGCTAAAAACTTCACCAAGGAGCATTCATTATTAGGTTCAGGTCTACACAGACACTAGCGTCGGTCAAGAGTGACTGACGTCGATCATAGGCAGTTGTAAAGATGCCGATGTCAGTAGAGGGTCGGCCGACAGTGGTCACAGACAAGCAGCAGGAACGGACGTCGGTTACCTGCGTGTCCAAAAAGCTATTTCCATGGACAGAAGCGAGTGTTTGCATGATAAGTTTGAGTTGAAGTCTCAAGCTTGCATCTCTATTATTAACATTACTATTTTTAGAGCCCTTGTTCAAGTGTCTTAACTGCTTGTTGGATGTACATGCTCAAGTCTCCTAATTCTATATGTAGAATTAGATCTTCTTAGCTTTGTAGTAGTTTTGTGGTGAATTATTGTAATTCATTGTGTGAGAAGAACAGTACAAAATTGAATCAATCCAGGCTTGTTGGAGTTGATTGTTCTTGAGAGAGAGAGCTCTTGAGGAATAGAGATCTATTGAGAGATCTATACATCTAGGAGAGGTGTGGAAGAAAGAATCTTTCTTCAATTGTATTCCTTTTGTAAAGAGTTTGTTAATACAAGTTTTTCAGGGTGTTTTCTTGTATCTCTTGTTCTTGCTATTATCATTCTAATTACTTGTCAATCTGGTTTAATTCTGCATTTATTGTTGTCATAATTGTAATCTATTGTTGGATTGATCCCCCAACAAGTGGTATCAGAGCCTTGGTTACAGGTTCAGAGCTTGATAATTGGTATCAAAGTTCAGGTTCACTAACAGGTGGTTCAGATCTGTGTAGTGTGTATTGATTACAGGTTCTCACAGGAGTTTCTGCAGGGATTTCTGTTTGAGTGGGAGAAGCAATGGCAGATGAAAGTAAATTGAGAATGGAAAAGTTCAATGGCAAAAATTACCAACACTGGAGAATGCAGATAGAGGACTATCTGTATCAAAAAGATCTCTACTTACCATTAGGAGGTGTTGCAAAGAAGCCCAAAGACATGGAGGATGAAGAATGGGAAGTTCTTGATAGAAAGGCTCTGGGGTCTATAAGACTGAGTCTAGCATCCACTGTGATATCCAATTTATCACAGGCAAAGTCTATGGTAGAGTTGATGACTACGTTAGCAAATTTGTATGAAAAACCCTCAGCTTCTAATAAGGTATATCTTATGAAGCAGTTATTTAATTTGCATATGAATGAAGGTGGATCTGTTTCTACTCATCTGAATGATTTCAATGGAATTGTGAATCAATTAAGTTCAGTGAATATAGTGTTTGATGATGAAATAAAAGCTCTTTTGATATTATGTTCTTTGCCTGAAAGCTAGCATGGCTTAGTAATGGCAGTAAGTAATACTGCATCTGCATCAAATATTTTGAAAGTAGAGGGTGTTGTTAGTGTTATCTTGAATGAGGAAATACACAGGAAAAGCACAAAAGAGGCATCTGAGAATGCTTTAAGTTTTGAGAGTAGGGGAAGGCAGAAAGAGAAGAGCAAGCAAGGCAGATCAAGATCCAAATCAAAGGGGAAAGGTAGATCTAAATCCAGAAATGGTAGAAGGCCAAAATGCTAGAATTGTGGAAAGATGGGGCACATAAGCAGAGATTGTTGGTCAAAACCCAAGGAGGACAATCAGCATGAAGGAAAGGAAGAAGCCAAGATTGCAGGTATTGCACAGGATGCTTTAATTTTCTCTCTACATAATAATATAGAATCTTGGGTATTAGATTCTGGTGCATCTTTTCATGCTACTCCTAACAGGGAATATTTCAGTGACTAAATCCATGGAGATTTTGGAATAGTGTATCTAGGGGATGATGAGCCCTGTAAAATAATTGGCAAAGGTAAAGTGCAGCTGAAGATGCAGAATAACAACACATGGGTGTTGAGAGATGTGATGCATGTTCCTAGCTTGAAGAGAAATTTGATTTCTGCAAGAAAGTTAGGGGATGAGGGTTGTACAGTAACTCTCACAGAAGAATCTTGGAAGGTGACCAAGGGTGCACTTGTTATGGCCAGAGGTAAGAGAGAAGGTACTCTCTATTTGTGTAATTGTGTTACTAACAAATATCCTTTTGTATTATCTACTTCAGATGTGGACGCTAAATTGTGGCACTCAAGGCTTGGCCACATGAGTGAGAAGGGGATGTCAATTCTTAAGTCCAAAGGTATGCTTTCAGATTTAAAAGGCATAGATCTAGAGTTTTGTGAGCACTGTGTATTTGGAAAATAGAAAAGGGTTAGTTTTCTCAAAACTGGGTCTACTAAGAAGAGGCACAAGTTAGAGCTTGTTCACACAGACGTGTGGGGACTGGCTCAGGTTGCTTCCATTGGAGGATCAAACAGGTAAAAGATTAAAGTGCCTGAGATCAGACAATGGTGGTGAGTTATGTAGTCATAAGTTCAGAGATTATTGTTACATGCATGGAATCCATAGGCAAAGGACGGTTCCAAGGACATTTCAGCAGAATGGTATTACTAAAAGGATGAATAGGACAATAATGGAGTGTGTAAGATGTATGAGATTGCATGCCAGTTTGCCTTTACAGTTTTGGGCACAAGCTGTTGACACTGCAGTGTACCTGATTAACAGAGGACCCTCTACAGCTCTGGATGGTGGTATTCCAGAAGAGGCATGGATAGGTAAAAAGGTTGATCTCTCATATCTCAAAGTTTTTGGTTGTGAAGCCTTTGTGCATATAGATAAGGAAAATAGAAAGAAACTTGATGCTAAGTCTATGAGATGCACGTTTATTGGCTATGGCTCAGATGATTTTGGTTACAGATTGTGGAATCTAGAAACTAACAAGGTAATCAGGAGCCGTGATGTTGTTTTCAATGAAAGAGTGATGTATTGTGATCAGCTAAGGAAGTTGAATCAATTTGAGCAGAGCAATGGTGAATTAGACGAGGTGAAAGTCTAAGATGAGCTCGCGGGAAAAAGAAATAATCACTTGCAAGAAAACACAGAGACCAACGTCAGTAGGTTAGGAACTGGCGTCGGCCGGATAGAAACTGGCGTCAGCCATACAGAGATCGACGTCAGCCGTACAGGTACCAAGGTTGGTCAGGCAGAACTGACGTTGGCCAGTAACAGGTCTGTAGGTGACTGAGGTCGGTCACTGTCAGAGAATTTGGGTGGACAGTGTGTTGTGGACGAGTCTCAGACACCCATCAGGAGGTCAGAAAGGGTGAGTAAGCCTCCAATTAGATATTCTCCTTCTTTATTTTATTTATTTCTAACTGATGGTGGAGAACCAGAGAGTTTTGAAGAAGCAATACAGGTGGAGTCCAAGAGTGAGTGGGAGCATGGCATGGTTGAGGAGTTGGAGTCCTTAAGAGAGAACCAAACATGGGATTTGGTTGAATTGCCAGCTGGTAAGAGAACACTTAAGAATAGATGGACCTACAGGTTGAAGGAATGCAAGAATGGACAGATGAGATACAAGGCCAGATTAGTGGTAAAAGGATTTGCACAAAAGCCAGGTATCGACTTTGGTGAGATTTTTTCTCCTGTTGTTAAAATGACTTCAATAAGGGTAGTATTGTCTTTGGTTGCTTTTGAGGATTTGCATCTTGAGTAGCTAGATGTTAAGACAGTGTTTCTTCATGGAGACTTGGATGAGGAAATTTATATGGAATAGCTAGAAGGATTTGAGGTCAAGGGTAAGGAGAAGTTTGTGTGCAGGTTGAAGAAAAGCTTGTATGGCCTCAAGCAAGCTCCTAGCCAATGGTACTTAAAATTTGACAGGTTTATGACTGAGCATGGCTACAGTAGGTGTCAATCAGACCATTGTGTGTATTTCAAGAGATTTGATAATGGTAGATATATTATTCTATTGTTGTATCTAGATGACATGCTAGTTGCAGGGTCTCACATGCAGGATATCTCAGAGCTTAAGGTGAAATTAGCTCAAACGTTTGCTATGAAGGATTTGGGAGCAGCAAAGAAAATCCTTGGCATGAGCATTAAGAGAGACAGGAAAAATCACAGGTTGATATTGTCTCAAGAAGATTATGTAGACAAGGTGTTAAAATGGTTCAATATGCAGGATGCCAAACTGGTAAGTACACCTTTGGCTGGACATTTTAAGTTGAGTAAAGAACAATGTCCTAATTCATATGATGAGGTAGAGTACATGAGTAAGGTTCCATATTCTTCTGCAGTAGGGAGTTTGATGTATGCAATGGTGTGTACTAGACCGGATATTGCCCAAGCAGTGGGAGTGGTAAGTATATGGCCAATCTAGGTAAGGAACATTGGAAAGCAGTTTAGTGGATCCTTAGATATCTGAGAGGAACCAGCAGTAGGCACTTGTGCTATGGAGGTTCAGATACTTCTCTACATGGCTATGTAGATTTAGATATGGTAGGTGATTTGGATGGCAGGAGGAGCACTACAGGTTATGTTTTCACTATAGGTGGAACGGCGGTTAGCTGGATATCTAAGTTGCAGAAGGTTGTTGCCTTGTCAACTACAGAAGCAGAGTATATTGCAGCCACAGAAGCTAGAAAGGAGATGATATGGATGACACGATTCATGGATGAGCTTGGTAGGGAGCATGAGAGTTGTAGATTGTATAGTGACAGTCAGAGTGCAATCCATTTGGCTAAGAATTCAGCTTTTCATTCAAGAACAAAGCACATACAGCTAAGGTATCACTTCATATGATAGGTATTGGAAGATGGTGAGTTGAAGCTGGAGAAGATCCATACAGATAGGAATCCTGCTAATATGTTAACCAAGCCAGTTACAAAGGAGAAGTTGAATCTTCATTCAACTTCTGTTGGTCTTCATGATTGAGTTGAAGATGGAGGAGCTAGAAGATGTTGTTGTACAGGTACTGGTGCAGCTGTTTATCTCCAAGTGGGAGATTATTAGGGTGTGGAGCTAAAAACTTCACCAAGGAGCATTCATTATTAGGTTCAGGTCTACACAGACACCGGCATCGGTCAGGAGTGACCGACGTCGGTCACAGGCAGTTGCAGAGATGCTGACGTCAGCAGAGGGTCGACCGACGGCAGTCACAGACAAGCAGCAGGAACCAACGTCGGTTACCTGCGTGTCTAGAAAGCTATTTCTATGGATAGAAGCGAGTGTTTGCATGATAAGTTTGAGTTGAAGTGTCAAGCTTGCATCTCTATTATTGGCATTACTATTTTTAGATCCCTTGTTCAAGTGGCTTAACTGCTTGTTGGATGTACATGCTCAAGTCTCCTAATTCTATATGTAGAATTAGATCTTCTTAGCTTTGTAGTAGTTTTGTGGTGAATTATTGTAATTCATTGTGTGAGAAGAACAGTACAGAATTGAATCAATCTAGGCTTGTTGGAGTTGATTGTTCTTGAGAGAGAGAGCTCTTGAGGAATAGAGATCTATTGAGAGATCTATACATCTAGGAGAGGTGTGGAAGAAAGAAGCTTTCTTCAATTGTATTCCTTTTGTAAAGAGTTTGTTAATACAAGTTTTTCAAGGTGTTTTCTTGTATCTCTTGTTCTTGTTATTATCATTCTAATTACTTGTCAATCTGGTTTAATTCCGCGTTTATTGCTATCACAATTGTAATCTATTGTTGGATTGATCCCCCAACACAAAGGGGAACTCATGATAGATAATCCCAATGCCCCTCAAAATCAATCTCTTGACATCTTCAAAAAACCTATCCCTAATCATTCCCTTATAAAAAATGAGGACATATGGATTAAATTATCCCATGGTGCCCACATAGTCAATATGGTTTGTAATACACATACCCATGAGGACCCAATCATCCAATCTTCCTACTCTTCCCCCACCTCACTTACCAAGGTGATGAGGTCACCATACCCTCCTTCAGAGACCTAAACCATAGATGATCCTTTCTCCCTAGCTACACTCATAGAATCATTAGAATCATCACATATTACCTCAATTATCACATCCAAACAAACAAACATTCATGATCATCTACCTCCATTAACTACCAAACAAACCACCACACCTTTGGACATCATCCCTAGAGGAGAAGTGGTTCCACTAGTACCTCTAATAGAGGAGATAGCTATCCCAACCCTAACTTTTTCACCTTAGGAAATAAAACAACCTACCAACCATCCTCCCCAACCTACAAGCCTATATATTCCATCCACTACTCATAGATTAGTATCAGTACATAAACCTTTGTCCATATTAATAAAGAAATTGGAATTTGCCTTAAAACTAAACATGGATCGAATCACTTTTAGGTAATAGTTAGGGCTTCCCTCCATCAACACACTTGAACCTTCTATCACAACTTTAATCAACCAATTCATCATCTCTCCACCACCTCTTAAACTAATCTAAACTTCTAACAACCCCTCACCTTCTTAGTCAACCAAAATAGCTACCACCTCACCAACCAAACCTTTCAAAACTCTTGTTACCTTCCCTACTTAAATTTTAGTTCACCCATCCTTGAAAGTAGACTTAACTTCACCCAAGCCTATACCTAGGTCTCAACCCACACCAACCAAGAGGATAAAAATATCGAAGCGATATATGACTAAGACTCTACCTCCCTCTACCTTACCCTCTATCTTAGGGCCTCACCCTTCCACTTTTCTTAAAAAGCAACCCCCCTTCAACATATGTCACCCACTACCATTGATTACACCAACACATTTATTATTCAATGTGCCAGTCCTTCCCAAATTATAACTAGTTAGACCACCAAACTCAGCCACCCAAACTATGAACATACCTAAACCAAAACCATAAACTAGAAACATTACCCTACCCAAACCATCTCTCACTAAACCTATTACCACCAACATGCCCATCTTACCAACCCAAACCATGAGCCCTAAAACTTTCTTACTTTTATAAAAATCCTATATGACCATTTTTTAAAGATTATTGTAGACCTCTAGCCTCATAATACCTACTATCATACCTTTTGATCCTCTCAATTTGAAGCCAAGCTAGTATAACCATCAAAGCTGATCCTATCATAGGATACCTAGACATGATATAGATAATTTCAAAGCTCTCTAGGTCATTATCCACAAACTCTGTGATGAGGATGATCTTTTGGTAGATGACCTTCCATCCATTCCTCCACCACTACACCTAATAACTAACCCCCAACACATTCCTAATCCCCCACTCTCACCTTAGAGTGATGAAGAATCTACCCAACCCCCCATCACACATATCCCCTCTATCTATACCATTAATGTGGTCACATGATCACAATAAAAGGATAAAAGGAAGGCTAAAATGTCCATTCCATTGTCATACCCTCTAACTAACCCTAAACCAAACCATATCCAAACCTCCACATCTATAGCTAAGCCCAACGTCACCATCTTAGGCACTCTAGAAGCTAACCCATTTGACTCCATCAGGAGGGTCATCCTTAAACAACATCACTAGACCCTAGCTAAAATAAACCTCTATGAGCTCATTTCCACCTCACCTCACCATCATCAAGCCATGATCAAGGTTATGCAAGCCATTGAGGTTAGACCAAGAGAATCCTAGCCTATAGAGGCATTTATCAGTGTTCTCTAGCTCTCCACCCTTATTACTTTCAAAGACTCATAGATACCTTCTATCTACCTTGAATACCTAAATCCCCTCTCTTTATTACAACCCACATCAACCAAACCTACATCAAATGGGTTATGATCAATGGGGGAGCTAGTATCAACATCATGTCTTCCCATGCCTATGAGTAACTCAAGCTACTAGACAATGTCATGTCCAAAACTTTATCTATCCTTAGATTCTTTAATGAAACCATGACCACTACCTTGGGAACTATCATCCTTGATAATTGGCTAGGACCATGTATGCTCCCTAAACTCTTCTATATGGTTAAAGGTGAATTTCAATACAATGTTTTCTTAGGGAGACCTTAGATCTAGCCAATAGGGTATCTACCTTCCACCCTCCATCATTATGTCAAGTTTGAACATGAAGGTTAAGTTGTTACCATACAAGCTGACCTTAGCCCTTTTGTAGCATGCAATATGACCTACCAGCCTAATGAAATTCTCCTGCCTCAATCCAAAGCACTGCAAAAAACCACAACCAAGCCCTCACCCATGGAATCTAAAGTCATTACTTCTTCTCCTTCCATTGAGGCCTCTACCAATTTAACTATCCCCATAGAGCAGATACCCATCATTGATCCTTTGAAAACTACCTTATAATGCCCTACCCTTGGAGAATACCATCTCCTCACCCTTGATACCCTCCTTACTCCCCAAGAATATGAGAAACTCAACCAAAAACTAGGTTATGACCCCAACATTAGATCCAATACCCCCTTGAGACCTCTAATATATCAGACCTACTTGATCTATGGGGGAATTAACAAGCCACTTAACACTGTCATCACTCCCTCTCCACCTCAACCATTCACCTCTACCTTCTCTTATTTGGACAACCCAGACTTCACCAAACTATACCTTCATAGGTGTGATTATAATGGATTTGGTTTGGGATGATATGAGCATATGGCCCACATATGTTAACCTTGATTGAGACCCAAAAGTCTCATAAAATTCATGGCCTCAGCTTCATTCTACCTAATAAAAAGAAATCCAAACAAACTACCCCTACCATTATTAAAGAAGAGACCCCCTCCTCACTAACACCCCCTCCACCTATGGGTGAGGATGAGGACATCATCCCACATATCCTTTTTTCATCAACATGATAACTTTTAGCTCCCTAAATTATCAAAATAAAGGGGAACCCATATCCATCCCTTTGACCCCCCTTGAACTCATGGGAGAAGACTTTCCTACCATTAACACTATTTAGTGTCTGGATGATGATGTCATTCTCACCTACCTTAGTGCACTAAACTCCTCCATCAATAAATCCTTACCTCTAAAAACCTCTACCATGTTTAATGAATCTACCATATATATCAACTTCGGTACTCCAAACAACCCCTATGTCATCAAACTTGGCCAAAATTTCACCCTTGAGGAACTTAAGGACTTCTCTACTTTCCTCTAAGACTATAGTATTGCATTCACTTGGTCATATGCTGATATGCCTAGTATTGACCCAGCCATTACCACTCAAAACATCATAAGTAATCATGATGACAAACTTGTTAGATAGAAACTTCACTGAATGCATCCTCACATATCCCTCCTTATCAAAGAAGAGATTTAATGCCTCTTTTTTGTCAACTTTATTCAACCCATTGATTATCCCCAATGGGTTTTGAACATCATGTCTATCACTAAAGCCAAAATGGAATTATGTATCTATGTGGACTTTTGTGACCTCAACCTTGCCTACCCAAAGGATGAATTTTCTCTACCTAGCATTGACAAACTTTTTGATCTTATAGCAATCCATGAGATGATATCTCTCATAAATGGATTCTCGAGTTATAATCAAATTTTGACTACCCCTAAAAGTCAGCACAAAACTACATTTATCAACCCATAGGGGAATTTATGGTATAGTTTCATGCCTTTTAATCTCAAGAATGTTGGTGCAACCTACCAATGTGTCATGACCTATATTTTACATGAATTTATCCATACAATCATTCAAGACTATGTGGATGACCTTCTCAGGGAGTCCAACCTTTGCAAAGACCATTTAGCCATTCTCAAGATTATCTTTGAGCAAATTATCCACTATCACATATACCTCAATCCCAAGAAATGTATTTTTGGGGTCTTATCAAGAAAACTTATTGGCTTCATCATTTCACTTTGAGGAATCGAGGTTGATCCAACTGAAATCAAAGCCATCATCAAGATGTTACCTCTAACCAATCTTAAACAAATCTATATCTTGCAAGGGAAGCTTCAGTTCATTCATTAATTCATCTCCCACCTCTCTATTTAGTGTCATCCCTTCCACCACCTCTTGAAAAAGGACATTATTTTCAAGTGTAATGTCAATTGTCAGAAGGCCTTTGATGCACTCAAAGATTACCTGCTATCTCCACCTATCCTTACACCTCCTAAGTATAACCAACCCTTATACCTTTATATCCCTACCATAGACCATTCCATAGGGGTGATGTTTTCCCATTAATATGAACAACATAAGGATAAAACCATATATTACATTAGCTACACACTTTTTGAATATGAGACTTGATACACACATACCAAGAAATTATGTTTGGTTGTAGTCTTCAAGGCCACCAAAACTTTGCCTCTACCTTCTTAACAATAAAACTTTTTTCATAACTAAGACTGACCTCCTCAAGTACCTGCACTCTAAACCATACCAAAACTAGTGTATGGATAAGTAGCTCATGATTTTAACTAAGTTTGACCTTGAGTTCCTCTATCAAAATCAATCAAGGGGCAAGTCATTACTGACCAATTGGTTGATGCACCCCTAATAGACACCCAACCTTCCCCTCTTAAATTTATAGATGATTCAATCACAAGTCTATCTCTATTAGATTTTACCAATCATGTAACCATGTTTTTTTATTGTTCTAAATGTCAACATGGTGGAGGGGTCAACATCAGCCTTATCCCCCTTATTGATGAACCACTTCCTTTGTCATTTAAACTCAACTTTGAATGCACCAATAATTTGGCTAACTATGAAGCCCTAGTAATAGGTCTCTAGACTACCTTACCCTTAGGACTTATAATAATCAATATCTTTGGTGACTCACAACTTGTGGTCAAGCAAGTCAACATCATTTACCAGTGTAATAATGAAACAATGTAACTGTATAGATAACTAGTCATAGAGCTCCTAGACTTATTCAAACACTACCATATTCAAACCACCCCAGGATCCACCATATAAGTTTGATGATACCATGTATTCTCTTTCCTCTTAGATCCCATTAGAACCCTCAGACTCCAAACTATTATTCATTGTCTATCACCTCACTGAACCTTCATATACCAAATCAGACACTCTAACCATCTTTAGTGTAGAAAATATTTTACCTAACCTTTAGTATTAGCAAACCTTTGAGTACCTTCACCTTGGCATAGTTCCGTCTATCCTCTCTAATATTTCCCATTGGGAATTTATGCAAAGCACCTCTTGTTACACCATTATGGCAGGAATTATTTCCAAACGTGGTTTTGATGGCCTCCTATTCTATTGCCTTCATGGTCCAGAGGCCTCTCACACTATCAAGGAGAAACATGAGGGTATATATGGTGGGCACTTTAATGGACTCATTATGGCTAAGTGAATCTTCTTATTATGCTATTATTATCCCACCTTTAACTAAGAATATTAAGATTATGTGAAAAGTGTGTCAAGTGTCAATAACACTCTAAGTTATATCACACACCTAGTAATATTCTCTGTGTTTTGTAGACTTTTGGCCCTTTTCACAATAGGGTCTAGACCTTATTAGTGATATCAACCCCCACTCTTCACAATTACATCATTCTATCATTACCATAACCAAATATTTCACCAAATGGGTAGAAGTTATTCCCTTATCTTGATAAAAGCTAAAAAGATTGTCGACTTTATTACCCATCACATTATCTGTCATTTCAGTGTTCCCCATAAGATCATCACTGATAATGGTAAATCCTTAAAAAATAAACAAGTTTAGGGCCTTTGTGATGTATTTGGTATTAAACTTAGCTTTTCATCACCTTATCACCCATAAGCAAATGGACAAGTTGAAGCCTATAGCAAAACCCTTAACAACATGCTTACCAAAATGGTTAATGCCTCAAGTTAGGACTAGAAATTACACATCCCTTTCACCTTATGGGCATATCGTACTAGCATTTAAACTCCTACACATTCTACACCTTTTTCTCTCATGTTTGGATCAAAGGCTATATTACCTCTTGAAGTATAAATACCTTCTCTTCACATATTTTTGCATGATCTTAACTCATAAGATAATTATCATCAATAATGCTTAGCTCAACTTGAGCTACTTGATGAATGTCATTTGGCCACCCTTTCTCATCTCTGTGTCTATCAATAATGAATCAAATGTGCCTATAATAAACACTTGAATGTCTAAAAATTCAATATTGGAGATCTTGTCCTTAAGGAAAACCAACATGTAACTAATATGGAGAAAATCAAAAGGGGAAAATTTGATTTCAATTGGCTTGGACCCTACATCATTACCCATAAGTATGGATCAAGAATTTATCATTTGTCCTCTCTCAATGGTAAACCAAAAATTCAGCCTCTCAATTCTTCACATTTACATCCATTTTATTTTTAGATAGGGATTATAGTCATCATTTGTCTAACTTAAGTTCATCCCTTGCAACCACATTAATTTTGCTTTTTTGGGGGTAACTAATTAGAATTGAATCATGTGATTATCTATCACAATTATAGCCTAATCTTGAACTATGGATACCACAGCTCTATCCATGGCATGATTCTCATAGTACTTTTCATCTCTTTGAGATTAGTACCTATGGTCATTATCATGTATACCTCCTTTTCACCTATTGAACATTCATGTTAGCTTAGTTTTGCCTTCATAAAGGTAATCCATTGAGCATGTATGAGCAAGTATATGTCAAGCCAAATCAAACAAAAGAAAAAGGTAATATCAAAAATCAAAAAATGAATCATGGGTCATTCTTAGCATTCATAGACTTCTCCCTTGAAGGATAGTTGTTGAAAACTTATATCAAATTACAAAATGTAAGGTAGAATACTACTTTGAAGGATAACTATCAAAATCATTTGTACTAGGCACATAAAATTAGACCACTTCCATGAAGGATGGTTGAGTAAAGAATTTGTCAAAGCTAGCAATTTCTTAGAAGATTCATGCATTGATTAGCTTCCTTGACGATCAAGCAAAAGAAAAATTAAAAGCAAAGGTAGGAGAAAAATCAATTTTAAAATCTATAATTGGATCTCATAAATGTAATAATCTTGGAAAGACACAATTGTCTCTCCTTAGTAGACTTCCTTCATTGATTAGTCTACACTTTATATATGAATATAAACTTGTTTATACAACCTCTTTAGACACCTATAGAAAAGGCATACTAGTCTCCCTAAAGGTCCCAGTTTCACCCATTCTCCCTCCACATGTCACATGCATGGGATTATGAGCTTACTTGACACAATGTAATGAAGATCCTTATTTATCAACCTAAGTGTGCTAATACAAAGCTTTGGAAATCCTTATTTTCACTAAGCCAATCCAAATTTTCATTTCATGTTGGTCTTTACTAATGATAAGTCATCATGTTAATTTTATCATCTTTTATTACTTTATGTAAGCCTATCACTATATGCATAAATAATAAAAATTGCATCAAAAGCCTCCACATCATGAACTATATCAACAAGCAACATCTATCCATCAATGAGTCAATATAAACATATCATAGCAAACCATGAACATCAATCACATCACATACCATAAGCATATCATTACACCATCACAAGCATAAACCAAATCACTAAGCAAAACATTAGGGCATATACCATTTCCCATTTCACCCATATAACCATAAATAAAGCCATAAATTGTATCCATCCATAACATATCCTATCATAACCATGGACATAATTAGATCATCATAGCTAAGCTACTAAGTGGAATACCATAAGCCATAATCATAAACCTCAAGAATTAATTATATATAAACATCAAAAAACATACATCATATACATCAAATCATCAAAAAATCATACATGTAACAATGCATTAGCTCTCTATAAAATTATACATCTCTCTACATAAACATAGGCCAATATCAAAATAATACATCATCATAGCATATGAGACCATAATCATGGGCTTGCACCACTACCACTAGACCCATCTACACTTGTAGCTAGTGGTATTCCCCCTGGGACCCCTATCTATCCCATTGTAAAATCCCACTGACCTAGAGTAGCTATCGATGGCCCACCAACAAAGCTCACTCTATACTCTGTATACCTCATAGCCTAGGGTAACTGGTATAATACCATCAACTAATAATATCTGAGCTCCACCATGGTAGCTAGATATCATGCTCAAAGAACTATGTCTAGTGGCCCTCCTATTGCTACTGTACCTACCCCATCCCTCTATCTATGTAGATGTATCTCACCTATATTGGTGGTGGGCTAACCCTATAATGCCTAAATATAGCCTTACAATATGGCCACCTATACTTATAGAGCCTATAATTAATCCTAGGCCATGGCCAATGCTATTCCTACCTATCCACCCTGGCCAGTTGGATTTATAGCCATTGATGTTGCCCCTATATCATCTCTACCCACATCTATAACCATATAAATAAGTTGGTACCAAGGCATGTATCCATTTGTATACCATACATCATCTATGGGAGCCATAATAAGAAGCTCCTCAAAGCCACTAGTGAAAACTATCTGAATAGGTTAAGACATCAGTAATTAAACCTATAAGTCTTGCCTCTTATAGCATGGATGTGGACCTAGTACACCCTAAAAAAATCCAAACTAGCACCACACTCAATCTAAGGGAATCAACTCCACCTCACCCTCTATATGTCCCACTACTCACTTGTAGCTTTGTATAGTAAGGGTATCCCTCCTCTAGTCTAGATAGATAGGGAACTATAGGTATAACCTCCATATGATGTATGCAACTACCAATCCACCTAGGGAAACCCTAAACCACTCAGCATCATGTGTTCGACATCTAGACCATGATGAAATATAGTCATCCCTCCACCTCATAAAGCTCAAAATCAACTGTAGCTATGTTTACCCCATCTATAACAATCCCATAAGCCTCAGAACCTAGGTGTGCTCATAATCCCAATGGTGTAGAACCATGCCCACACTGATGTCATACCTCCTATGGTGTTTGAACCCCCATATATCTCTATAAATCTAGACAAACAACACTAGGACCCACCTAAATATTATCCACCTAAGCAATATCTCGACCAAAATAGCTAGTAATACATAAGTGAATCTCCTTCTACTAGAATATAGAACCCCAAAGTAAGTAACCTTGATCATCAACATCATCATAAGTCTCCTCTCCTCAGGAGCTCTCTCATATAGTGTGATTTTATTTAACCCTCTAGAGTGTCAATGGAATTGATCTCTATCATCTCCATATAGATACTTGACATACTCATCCCACTCCTCCTACTCAATTTGGTATATCACCTTGCCACATAGTGGGAGATAAGTGATCCTATAAACATCCTTTAGGAGAATAGTCATCTCCCGAGTCAATAGCAAGAAGGTATTAGTAATTATATCCCATCTCTTTCTGAGAACTACTATCATAGATGCATCCCTAGGCATATGCTAGTAGTACCTCAACCCTCCCATCCCTACTAACTCTATATGTTCCAAGTCATTAGCAATCATCCTATCAAATAGTGTAAGGAAGATCCACATCACACAATCATGCATCTATATCTACTACCAATTTTTCACCAAATTAAATCATTTGGCTTAAACCCTAACTAGTATATCATACCCTATATTTTAAAATCACCCCTAACCCTAACCTATTTTACCTAATCATAACCACAACCTATTTACCCATTGCACCCAACCTATTTGACTAAACTTTAAGCCTAACCACTTATCTTAACCCTAAAACCTAAATACCATACCTAAGCCTCAATAATTTTAAAAACCTACTCTATATTAGCCAAATTCCAGTGGTCATCTTGACCACCAATGATTGGGGACCCTAGTTCCTATGGTGTTGACCATTGATGGTCAGACCTAGCCATTGATGGTTACTTATGAGCATTGCATGGCCAAAATGCCCAAAACCCCCAAGGCCTAAAACACTAATTAAATGTGAAATACACTAGCCTAATAACCCTACCTAGCCAACCTAATATCTAATTTCCCTACCTATACCATCAATTTGATGTTCTACCCACCCCATTTACCCTAAACCCCTAAAACCCTACCTAAGGCATGTAAGTCCAAATAGAAAATTTAGAGACCTCCCCCCATGCAAATATAAACAATATCAAAATCAAACCTATCTACCAATTTAGTGCACCCCTTACCTCATTTATTGACCCCATTCATGGTGTGATCCCTCATGTAGTTACTTGGTCACATCCTTAAGCTCCCTCCATCCTGGACCCAAAAAATCTACCTCACACCTCTAGCCAATAAGTTGTTCCCACCTCAACACAAGTATTCCTCACAAAGTATCAAAATCACATAGAGATTGGTTAAAAATAATGAAGTAGTAAAATTGATAATTAACTTTTTTTTTTAATTTTATTCCCCAAACTTTTATGGTTTCCCCTAACTATCGATGGTCAGGGTGACCATCAATGGTCACCTTCTGGGGACCATAACCATCAATGGTCAGGATACCCTAGAAACCCCATTTCACCTCTTACCTAAAACCTCCACATTTCAATAAGTTTATCTTGAGCTCTTGCCTACTTTTAGAGACCACCTCATCACCTCACCATTGGTTTATTTTGGACATCTAGCATGCAATTGAATGACACTTTTTTCTTGGTCCTTTGGCTGTAGCAATAACATTGCCATGTTGAACCTTTTACATTTTATGCCACCTCTTACATAACCAACCCAATTCTGTCTCATCAAGAGCACTTCCTACCTTATATACCCATGACACTTGACCCATTTGTGTTTTCTCTGAGAGAACTTCCTACATTCCATACTCACTAGATACATAGAGATCACTTCCAAGACTTATATTTACAAGTGTTCCCAACTACCACACCTATAGGAGATCATGTGGTTCACTCATCACTTGTCTTTCTTAGCACTGATCCTTATTTTTACAAGAATTGACAACCTCATCTATGCATGATCTTGGCTATCACTCCTTTTTGTCACATTTTGTGTGCATATTTATATCTCAAATGTGTGACCTCTTGTCACCATCTAGTGACTCATCATCTACCACTTATCAAAATTGTACCTACATCAGCTTCACCTCACTAACTTTTGATTTTAGGGTGAACACCTCCTCCCACTCTCAAGGTAACTAGACCCATGACCCATACTCCATTTTTATTTTGTATCTCATTAACGTAAGTTACACAATAAAAAAGGAAAAATGTAGAAATTAAAAATCTACACACCTATGATGATGAATGTTTAATTAGTCTTGGAAATATCCCTAGAACCTCTTAGGACCAAGCTACACCTATCAAGCCTAAACTAACAAATATGCACTTAGATGCACTTGGATAAACAACCCTAGCCTTTAAGACCCTATCCTTGTGGACCCTGACTGTTGATGGTTAGGGTAACCATTAACAGTCAACCTTGGGGACCCATGACCATCAATGATTAAGATCCACCTTTACACCAAGAGTATGTAAGATCTACTAGCCCTTTTTTAAATATAACTTGTCTAATTTGTGTTACGAGACTTTACATGCACAAATTATATTTAGATGGCCCAGTTACACCTTTAATTCTACCTCTTGATTATGCCTATAATAGAGAGAGGCCTGAGAAGTCAAATCTATCTACAATAATTATTAGGAGCTCAGGTATTCAAGAGTTTTCTTTTACATTTCAATCAATGTCATCAACGTTATCAAGAATTATTAGCCATCTTATTGAGATCCAACTCATCATCACCTCACAACCAAGATTTTAAGTACCATTTAATCTAATAGAATCAAGCTATATTCCACCAATAGGCTAATTTCATCAACCACCCACCCAACCAACTTCTGGTCTTCTTCCCAAGCCAAAGAAGAGCTCTTCAAAATATTTTGATTTAGAGTGTACACAAACAAACAAGTTTTTAAACCATACGCATATCAAGTTTCTTTTCTCTCTTTATTTATAACTTAAGTAAAAATTTAGATGAAATAAAATCAATAAATATCACTTATGGAGGCTTCAAATAATCCACTTTCAAGCATAATAATATCATAAGGTCATAGGTTTCTTTATCACTTACATATGCAAGTGATTGGTGATGAGCATGCTCCTCATGCTAGGCTACCTTCATGGGCTGACAAAGATTCAAGGGGAGCTATTTTTTACCTTGGTTGAGGTATGATCAAATTTTTCACCTCAAGATTGAGGTTTTGTAAATAGTAGAATAGGTGTGTGTGTGTTTTTTTAGTTTTGTGTTCCATAAGTGTTCTAGAGAGCATATGTGTGATTTTTTTAAGTATGTCTTATTTATGTGTCTCTCCTTTATGTTTAGTGTGTTTTAAAAGTAAAATTGTGTGTCAAACATATGTATAGGTGACTCCATGGCCTAATGGATAGGATTAGGCTACTAGTAATGGTATAGAAAGCATACAACCCTTGGTAAATCACCAACAATGTTGACCATTTTGACCACAAGTAAAAATTAATTAACCCCCTATAGTAAAAAACTTATATAGGGGTCAATTATAATGTAATAGGGTGTTTTATAGTTCATTTCATGTCATTTCATATGTTTTTAGCCTTGGTGATGTTCCAATTAGTGTTTATGTCATTTGATGTCATCTAAGGATTACTTTAAAGCATTAAATACAAGTTGTATGGTTTTAAAAGAAATAAAAGTGTTATAAAATACTTATAAATGTCAAATATTATATTCCCTATCATACATGTTAGTTTATAATTGAAAATTTTTAGGTGATAATTGAAAACCAAGAAAACAAATGGAAAGGGGGGAGTTTCAAATGTTGTAAAGCCTATGAGAGAGGGTGGCATATGTGAAAAGGTTTTGGGATGGATATTAAACTTCATAAAAATCATTTACATAATTTAAATGATTTTTAAGTGCCAAAATTAATCGAAAAACAATCTTCTCTTCCATCATTCCACCATGTACATGAAACTAGTCAACAAGTTTTTGGTTGATACAACTAGTAGGAGAAGTTTTAGATCAAATGATTTTTGGGGGTGATATTATAGTAATTAAAATTAAATTTCATGTTTTTATTTAAAATAATTGTGTCTTATACTTTATGAACCATCTTTAACAAGTTGACTATGTTTTTATGACTATTATTTCCCATACCCTACAAGTTTTGCTCTTGTTTTAGCTAGTCCATATAGATAAATTGGTGAATTTTATTTTAAATGATTTATAATATATCATATCATGTTTCTCATGGTTTTTTTTAATTTTTTAAATGATTTCATGGATCAAACAACTCAAATTGTAAGAAGGTGTCACCATGTGAGGTTTTAGTCATGTTTCCCTACATGTAGAAGGTTTAGTTATCTTTAAGGGTTTCATGTGAATGTGATACACTATGTTCCATTTATAATTTCATAAAAATCACCTTCATTCCATGTTTATTATCCCAACATCATACATTTATCAAGCACACATGCATATCAAGCTCACAATCAACTTTTCACTTGTTTCCAACTCTATTCATAGTGTATTGAGATTTTAAAATTTTCATGGATGTATTTGGAGATTAAAAAAGGTGTTTTACATATTATCTTTTCATTAAAAATCAACTAATCCCCTCTATATTACATAATAAAGACTATGGTGATAGTCACTACTATATATACACATAGTCAGCTATGAATGTGCACCTACAAGTGCCATGGATAAAATGTCACATTGGAATGTATATTAAAACTTGTTTAAATTATTTTAGGGTAATTATTATTAATTTTAACACCTTTTAATAATTTTTGGAAAAATTTTTCAAACCCATTTTCCATGCATATAGTCCATCTTCACACTCACTCCCTAGTTGCAATGTCAAGATATATCTATAAGGGACTAAGAACATTGAGTTGGGAGTATTAATAATTTTCTCACACCCTTCAAGGTTGGAAGGATACATTTGGATATTTTATATGGTAAAAACTTCACTTAGTCTCATATACTATACATATTACTAACCTTCTCATTCCCACCACTTGCATATGAAAATGTCCACATACACATGGTACTAAGAGAGAGTTAAAAATATTGTTCAAGGTGTGTAGACATGTTTTTAAATACTTTATGGAGTTTTGATGGTTTATTTATAGAATGTAATACATATTTTAGATATTTAGTTGGCAAATAATATTGAGGAACTATCTTCAAAGTTGAAGGATTGTGTTTAGGGACCATTTCCTTAAAACACAAAAACAAAGGTCAAAGTCATATTAATGATGCACCATAATAGTGTTGTAATGATTCTTGATGAACCCAAGTAAACTCATATTATATATCCCACATATATTTATATCTTTATAAAGGAATTAGTTTGTGTGACTTATAAAGAGTAGTGTTCAAGGGCCTCTAAATTATACTTTTGTCCATTGTGATCAATTAATGGTTTTAACAATATTGAGTATCAAATGACCTTCACACTCAAATTTACAATGCAAGAAACATGTATAAGTATGGTAGGTGATATTATAAGGTTAAATATCACATAAATGATTCTAATGTCATAAATAATGTTTGAATTATATGTTTTGGACCCTATTAACACCTACAAGTGTCCTTTGCCTATGATATTGACCTATAATTGATTGTAGGTTCCTACAACCCCATGGTACAAACCTAAACATGAAGGGCTAATGGAAACATAAACATTTTTTGAGTGAATTTAACTCTAAAGTACCTCAAATGGATAATAGTCATGTGACATAATTTCCAAGGAAGATGCTCACCTATAGGGCCCCTGTATGGTCAACTGTAACTGATTGTAATAGACAGTGAGTTAGAAGAATGATATTCTTGATGCTAACAGGTATAAACATGATGTGAAATGACCTTTATGATTTTAAAATTACCTTATAAATATTTAATAATGTATTTTACACTATTTTTCATGCCTAAACTATGGATATAATGCCTACAAGTGCCTCTTCAAAGTAAAGAACACAGTTAGCAGTCAGGCCTATTAGAGAAGGGAAATGGGATAGGGGGAAAGTATGAATGATAGGAAGTGTGTGACCATGTAAACACATCCATATTAATATTAAAAACTTATAAATACTCCTAAAACATGTAAAAATGTATAATAAGGGTTCTAATAAAGAAACCTATAGTCATATGTCAAGACCCTATACACAACCAGCTTCTCTAGGAGTTTGTCTTAGTTTTTGGAACATTTGAATGGTCTAATGATGTGATCAAGATCCAAAAATTTATACATAACATTTATTTGGCTTAGATAAACCACTCATATATTCATTTTTGATGAGGATATATGGTAATTATCCTTTATTTTATCTCATACATAGGGTACTCCCCTATGATGTAAACCTATAGCCTTTGAAGAAAGGGGATAGAAAGATGAGATAAATATTAGGAACACATTTCAAGAACATGTGGAGATTTGTGTCACATATACCACATAGGTGAATGAAACATTCCATAATGGTATAGACCTTCAAGGATACATAAAGTCCTATTAGGCCTATTTTAGTCCTAAATCCCTAAAGGGGTATGTTTCACTTCTAAACTTAGGTGAAAACTATAAAAATTTGGCACATGTTCATAGAGGATTATCATATGTGCTTGAGCTATTGATATGCAAAGGAGATCATAAGAAATAAATTTCTTGGCTCAAATCACATTAATCCTATAGGGAATGAAGGGAAGAGCTCAAATAAGCTACTTTGAATGCTTGCACCCACTTGGGTACTTTGCATGGGAACTCAAGGAGCTTGGAAAAGTTGAAGAGGGTTTTGATAAAGTATTTTTTGAAATTGTTTCTTGACTCCAATGTCACAAATATATAAACAAAGGATAAAGTTCAAAATTATTCCAAACCCTCACAAACCCTTTCCAAAGACTCAATTGGAAAGATGAAGTAAGAGGTATATCTAGATGTCAAGGAAAAACCATGAAATTGATTTTATGTTTTAAAAAACTCTCCAAGGATCCCCCTTATCAACTTGAGGTGTTCTCTACTTGTACAGATAGGGGTAAATGAAGTTTTATTCACTATTATTGGTGATGTATAGGTATGGAAAGGTTTAAATAGATGAAATCAACTTTGATAGAATTTTGGGACTTAAACTAACTCAAAATGATCATTTCATGCTTTATCAAAACTCTTAAGTGATTTTACAAGTACTTCCATCTCAGCCAGTCAAAACTATCATAGTGATAAAGATAGTGAGAAGGGTGAGAAATTAAAATTGGAGGCATTTTAAGGTGTACATAATTAATATAATGATATGGGATATTCACTCATTTTTATGTATTTTCATGGAAAACTGAAGCTAAATTAGAGGTCAAGTGTGAGGGGTGATTGAAAGAGGAGTTATTTGGACTGCAAGTAGTGATATCTCATCTCCATAAGAATATTGATGATTAAGAATATAACCATTTCATGATAGAGCATGTATACAACCCCTCCCATTTATTTTAATCATCGCTTATGTCCCTAGTGAGTTATGTGATGTTTTAAAAGGGCCAAATGATGAAGGTATATTTTTGAGCAAATAATGAGGAGTCCTACACCACATTTCAGGAGTTTCATGCATTTGAGGGCCATTTATCTTATCAAACCTTAAATTGTTGTCTCACACTTCATTATAATTAATTTTTAACTCCATTTATCTATGTGACATATGTCCTAGTGACTCTTAGACTTTATTCTCTTCTCCTCTCTCTCAATTTCTATAAGTAAAAGTCGTTTTGGCTATTGTAAGCTAATATCACACCATGTATGGCAAAGCCCTACTATAATGACATTGTATTTTGCATTTTAACATTAATTAAATTATATTTTTGAGTTCATGAACAATTTCATAAGTGTGAAAAGTTGTGTATGGTGATGCAAAGTGATAATCTTCTATCTTTTTCCCCCTTATCCTCTCATATTTATGTAAGAGTTCCTACTCTAATAGGTCATATAGAGTGTATTCAAGTATGATAGACTACTTTAAAGTGTAATAATATTATTAGAGTGTGAAATATACCATTTGGATTATTTACCTTATGTTTTTATTCATGCATATCACCTCTATATTCAAACATTGATGTTAGAACCTTCTAAGACTTAGAAGCTAGTTTATATACCTTTTTTTCTTAGTGAAAGAAGTATGATGGTAATGTGGAAATAATATTGGTTTATCACCCCCTTATAATATTTCCATTTAAATCAATATATAACTCTTTTCCCCATAAATAATTAGCTAGTAGGTGACAAGCATTTCAAGATACATTTAAGGAGATAGCTCTTAAACATAGAGGTCTACTTCTGCCTATAGGTACACCCACATACCTAGAAGTATTACCATGTTTCTCAAATATGTAAGAGGATTAAAAACCTTCTTATAGGGTACAATATTTTGTGATAATAGGTCTCTAACTTCTTCCTCCATTAGTATATTTATTTTAACCAAGTTAAATTTTCACTGCTACAATAAATTCTTCATAAACAATCCCATTCTCTTAGGGTCTTATCACTCACCTGATACCTCAATACCACTTACAAGTGCCTGATAGATTCCAATATAAATTCTAATAGGTTTTTTGAGTATTTAAATCCATTTTGAGCTGATTTGAGAAACATTTTTCACAACGGGTCCTTATTAGGGTTTTAGGGAGGTTTAACATAGGTTTTAGTGTTAATGATTATTCATAAAGGACTTCCCCTTGAATCCAAAACCAATGGCTATACATATTATCTAGGATCCTTCCCCATCTCTCCTTAATATCTCAAGTTACCATGAAGAGGTTACATGCCAAAGAACTCTTGAAATTCCTTCTCAAGTTTGCATACCTTCATTTTATACATTTAAGAGACCTCAAAACCAAGTTCCATGACTTTTCCTACAAACCATAACCTCATACTTCATTATTACTCCTAAAATAGCTTGACTTAGATCTATCCATGCTCTCCCTCACACATTCACCTTCAAATCTGATCTTCATGCCTCATTAGGCTAAGTATGGCTAAAGAATGATCTAGGTGTAGACCAAGACTAAAGGACCTACCTTTAAATACTCACTTTGAAACAGTTATAAATTCATACATACATTATGCTCATTCTTACACAACCTCCAAAAACTCTCACATGCTTGAGTTCACTCACCTTGTCATGCCACCATAGCATACCTTCACCATGCCATGATTAGGCTCAAACTTCCAATGTACTTAACACCTTGACCTATAACTTCATGCAAACATGAGCCATTAGTTTCCTTAAAATTATCTCTTGCCTTGAAATGCATCTTATCACATGGCTCACCTTGAAACTCTTCATCTCATGAATATGTCATATTATGCACATACATTCCTCTACACATACATCTTCATATCATGATATCAATGACTTATATAGACCTCTTCATACACATTTCTTATTATATAGATAATAGTTGTCTTCAAACACTCTTCCATGACCTATACCTTCCATTCTCACAACATTCATGACAATTATCATTCATGCAACATTCTATCTTTCATCTCTCTTTCATGAAACACTCTATCTTTCATGAATGACCTTACTCATGACAACTCTCATGACCACACTCTTATCTTCTTATGATGAAAACAACATGATTTACCATTTTGACATCAATGAAAACAACATGTCAACAAAATCCCACTTTATCATTGATAGCAAATACATTAAGGGAAAACACACTAGAATTTGAAATCACTTTAAAAAGGTACTTTTCCCATTTGTTCATTCTCCCCCTTTTAAAATTTATGACAAATGGTCTTCAAAAAATTGACATCTAATCCTTAAAACCTAAAATTCAATAAAAATAATAATGAAATGCTGAAAAAAAACTCACCTTAGGCTCATATCAGTTATTGTTGACAAATTATAGAACACTTGATCTGTACCTCAAGAAACCATGCTTCTTATCACTATCTTGACACTTCACAACACATACCTACAAAGTTCCCCCTAACTCCATCCTCTCCTCTTGAGTCATAAGGTGGAAACTGTATGCAATAAAAAATGCATAATTTCTATAAATAAATCCTAACTCAAAGAAGATAGATCATACCATACACTTCCAATTAGGGACACATTTGTTAAGCATGAACATAAATAATATAGGGATCTGTTAGACCCAATTAGGGCATCTCTTACCTTAATACACTATGATAAGGATGGTTCCAAAGCCTCCAAGTAATCACAGTCATGCAATAACCCTAAGGGGGTCTTGTGTTTTGATATCTCACTAAACTAATAACAAGTAAATTAAATCTATTCTAGTGCTCACCAAAGCTTGTGGCATAAATTGGGGGTTAGAAACAATAAAACCAAACATGTATAAAAGACATATACTCATATTAATGTATATAATATCCTAATGCATGGAAGATAAGTAAAAATTCATATTTATCTACTCTTAAAAAAGAGGGAAAAAGTTAGGAATACTTACCTTTGAATACAAACCCATTGAGCCTCAATGTCTCCCTTAGCCAAGGTAATTCACAAGAGGTTGTTTTAGTATGTAATGATGACAAAGATAAATTAGATCTAAGATACATAACCTATCAATGCATCCAAAATAATTATCCATAAGACAAGATCTATATCTCTATATAAGTATAAAACCCTAAGATTGTTCCTCAATTAGAATGGTAAATAGATAGGTGCATGTTCTCTCTTACTTCTTATCCTCTTTTCTAAATAATGGTGAAATGAACTTGTATATATAGGTGGATTTGACCCTTAACCCTTTCAAAAATCCTAGTTTATAGGGTCAACCTAGTCGACCTAGCATAATTTTAGATAATAATTCACTAGGTCATGAGTTAGGTTGGCCAAAGGCTAAACTAGTTCCTAAGTGAAAATTACCTGAAACTATATAGGGTCAACCTAGTCCACCTAGTATAGTTGACTAACAAAAAGGGATTAAGGTGAGGAAAAAGAGGATAAAATGTATCAAATGACTAGAGAGGGTATAATAGAGGATAAAAATCTTAGGGATAATGGTTTCAAGAGATAAGTATGTAGATAACAAGTCGTAAAAGGGACAATAATCTTGAAAATCACCAATGGTCTACCCACCCCTTTCCCAGTGCACCCCTTAAGGCATGCACTCAGAGAGATTGAGACTTGATGAGTTCTTAGAAGATACAAAGTGTTAGTAATTAATAAAATTTTAAAAATATTATGTGTATACATATGCCCCACTTGAATCTCATCACATGTGATGTGAGTGCGATATGAGATGGTGCTTAAGGAAATAGAACATGATAACACATAACATTGATGATAAGTAAAGTGTAGTAAGGAGAAAATAAGAGAAATGTAAAGACAAAATTTAAAAACACATAAGTTTACTTACCTTATTGTTTTAGATAAATAATTAGACTACAAGAGAAGTGAAGGCATCCAATCTGAAGAACATTAGGTGAACCTATAGGGATTAATGCAAAAAATAGATACAAATTAAAAAAATTGGAAGATAGGCATATAGTAGTGGAAACTATTCTCTGTCATCATAATTCTCGAACATTTTATGGTTCAAAAAATGGTTGAGTAGAAAAAAATACATAGGAAAAACAAGGAATCTAATGAAAAATATTAGAAATATTAAGATTTTTGAAAAATGATTTTAAATAAGGTGAAATGAAAGTTATTTGTTATTTTTGAATTGTGAAGGAGATAAAAATAAATCTACAAAGATCAAATGAGCTAGGATGGTGAGGAAATAATAGGCTATATGAGAAGGACCTCCTACAATGGCAACAAGTGTACTACAAGTATCCAACTAAGAATCTCAAGTTAGTTTTCAAATATTTTAATGATTTTAAGTTTATTTTCAAAAAAAATAATTTAAAGAATTTATAGACATTAGAATGAACTCACATCAGATCCTAAGGGTAAAAAAAACCATGTGGATAAATGGTTTTGAATGGATTGGAGTAATAACTCTCAAAAAGCATTTATTATTGAAAATGTAAGGGTTCAGTAGGTAAAAACTACATTGACCCATTCGACCTATTAGGCTGAAATTTTGCAAAATCCATATTGTTGGCCTAGTAGGTATGTGCTAACATAATATGTTTTATAGACTATCAACTTAGTAAATATTTTATAACCTAGTCTAAAAATCCATTATGATGACTTAGCACTAAGAGGGGAAAAATAAAGGGGTCGACTTAGTTTATGAAGTCAATCAGGTCAAAATAGGGAAATTTTGGTCAAACACTATGACCATAATAGCATAAAAATGCGTGCAGTAGGTCAAAAGAGTGTTAGAATGGCCCATAATGATTGATTGAGGAATAAAAGGGTCTGAGTGGGTTAAAAATAGGTGGAATTTATTTTAAAAATGACTATATGAAATAAATTAAGTTTATTTTGGTTTAAAATTTTGAAAAGAATATATTTTGATTATAAATGACATAGAGGATTTAATACATCTTTTATTATTTCTTGGTTGTAGGGGCATCTAAATTCTAGTTTTTGATGGAAATATCATGTATTTTGGACTTATTAGAGTACTTGTCTATAGAGGATAGACTTATATTGATCTTATTATGCCTAAGAGGCATAGTAGACATGTGTAGGATACCGCTTAATTTAGATTTGTTAGTCATGTTCTAAATAGCTTGGGAATGATTAACTAATACCTTTAGGTGGGAGGTGGAGTGGGATACCATATAGGAGGGTATCACCTTGGAGTGTGTGCATACCATATTAGGACTACCCATAGAAGGGACACCCATAGTCATAAGAGTACCTAATAGTGAGGAGGAGAGGAGAGCCTTAGCCATATGGGTGATGGTCTATGAGATGATATACCCTAGATTGAAGGTGAATATGTTTGATGTATATATAATTGTCATATATTTTGGATATATGGAAGGATATGATAGTAATTTTGATTTCACAAGTGTTGTGTCATAATTTAGATGGCAAGATACCACTATTTTGTATAGCCTTGAGCCAGATGATATTAGAGCAGAGGGTGTTACATGACTTGGGATCTATCATTTAGGTACAACTCATGCATGATATGTATGGAGTATTATCTAGAGGGTAGAATTTAGTGGGACTGATTATATTATTAACGGCATGGATTTATGAGAGGTTTCTTGTGTATGTGTTGGTTGGGTTACCACATGCGATCAATGATAGGTTAGCTTAGGTTCAGATATGGAGATAGGACCAGGTAGCATGTTTGATTCATTTTGGGTTCACCAAAATATATGCAATCATAAATGCATCATTTTTATAAATTAATCCTAACTCAAAAAATATATATCATATCATACACTTTATATTCAGGACACATTTGTTAAGCAAGAACATGACCAATATAAAGATCCTCTAGACTTGATTAGGGGATCTCTTACCACAATACACTATTTTAGGGAGCATTCCAAAGCCTCCAGTCAATCATAATCGTGCAATAACCCTAAGGGGGTTCTATTTTTGATATCTCACTAAACTAATAACAAGTAAAACAAATCTAATCTAGTGCTCACCAAAGCTTGTGGCACAAACTGGGGGCTACAAAAAATAAAACTAAACATGCATAAGAGACATACACTCACATCAATGTATAAAGAATCCTAATGCATAGAAGATAAGTACAAATGCATATTTATCTACTCTTATAGAGCAGGAACAAAGTTAGGAATACTTATCATTTAAGATGAACCTGGTGAGCCTCAATCTATCCCTTGATGAAGGTACTTTGTAAGAGGTTATTATGGTATGTAAGGATGACAAGGATAAAGCATCTCTAGGATACATAACCATCAGTTCATCTAAAATACTTATCCATAAGACAATATCTATATCTAAAAATAAAGTATAAAACCCTAAGCTTACTCCTCAAGTAGAATGGTCAATAAGTAGATGTGCATTCACTCTTACTTCTTCTCTTTTATAAATAATGAAAAAAATTTGTATATATAGGTAGATTTAACCCTTAACCCTTCCAAAAATCCTAGTCGATGGGGTCAAACCAATCAACCTAGCATAATTTTAGACAATAATTCACTAGGTCATGAGCTAGGTCAGCCAAAGGCTAAACTAGTTCCAAAGTGAAAATAACTCAAAATTGTATAAGGTTGACCTAGTTTACCTAGTACAGTTGAATGACAAAAAGGGATTAATGTGAGGAAAATGAGGATAAAATTTAGAAAATGATTGTAGAGGGTACAATATATAATAATAAACATAGGGATAATGGTTTCAAGAGTCAAGTGTGTAGATAACAAGTGGCAAAAGGGACAACAATTGTGTGAAGCACCAATGGTCTTCCCACCCCTTTCCCAGTGTACCCCCCTAAGGTGTACACTTAAATATATTAATACTCGATGGGTTCTTGAAAGATACAAAGTGTCAGTGATTGATAAAAGTTTAAAAATATTATATTTATATAGAAACCACTCTCAAAAACATATATAAATAGGCTACTTCTCCCCATACTAAACTTTCTCCCATAACTTAACACTTTTCTCAAACTAGAATTTTCTCAACTGATTCCCTCTTTGACATTAAAAACAAATATACACCTTATCTTTGATATGATTGATATAGATCAAACTCTTGATCACTCACTACGCTACCCCACTTTTGACATTAACTATAGAGTTAGGGTCTCCCCCTTTATATTCATAGCTTATGGTTATCACTTGAGTCATCAGGACTCTCAAACCATCCTCAAATTTATTCAATAATCTTGATAACTATATTGAGTCTTAATACATATCAATCTATCAATTATTCTAAACATAAAACAACTTTTTTCTTACTTCTCATATACCAATCAACTACATAAGCTTTCATCATACTTCTAGCTCTATAAAAAAACATCCAACTTGTCTCTATGACCATATTGGTCTTGTAAACCAATCCATATTCCATATGTTTCTATACATAATCATATGCTTAGACTTGCATTCTATACCATGACTCCTCATGATTCGATCTCTATAATCAATAATCATACTAACCAAAACTCCTTGAATCTTCTCATATACATACAAGATACAAAAAAATAACTCATACCTTAAAAATATAAACAATCTAAAATCCTCTCAAGATGAGTTCTTATTTAAATTCAACCTCATGCTTTTACTTATAGAATAGTGTCTCCACGAAACCTAATGAAGTCACCCCTTTCAATAGGGCTCTCAAAACATCATGAACTCAAGATATTCCTAGATTTCTAAACCACTCTTCTCATTCATCTTATAATTATGAGACTGATAGCCCCCCCTTAGAATCCACTTAGGCTTAATTTAAAAATTTGACTCATCCACCTTGTCATCCTTCTTATCTTTGACTACCTTGTCAATATATGCATATAAGAAGGGTTCTTAACATTCCTTCACTTTTGATCTTTGCTCTACCTTATAAAATAATCCATCTTAACTCTTGGGCTCAATATGATCAGTCCTAACTTTTTTTGGATTCTATAACAATGTTTGACACTTTTTATGTACTCTAGGAGATTCATGTACCTTGTTAAGTCTTGAGGACCTTATCACTCTATTAGGATATAATATTTCAATGTGTCTCATTTTATGATAATGGTAGCAAACAACATTACTATACTTACCTCTTGACTGATCACTCCTTACTCATGCCTTAAGACCATTCTATAATAACTTGATTTATGACCAAAGGAATGATGAGAAAAATAATAACCATTTAAATAATTGAAATACCTCATTGTATTAGGTTACTTGATTGGTCTCTTCATGTTGACTTTCATGTTGGTACTCTTGACTTGTTGATGATCACTTTGAGTCTTAGATTTGAGAATTTTTGCTTAAGTCTTTAAGGTCTAACTCTCCTTATTCTCTTTTTGGTTTTCTTTGAATTCAAGACCTATCTTGTCATATGAAGACCTTTTAATACTCAAAATATCACAAAGAAATTTAGTATTCTTTTAAAATTTATGATATGTTTTTAACTTGACTATTACCTTATCCAATTCTACCTTCAAAGACTCCATTTCTATTACAAACTTGGTACATTTACCCTCCTTGGTTTTAACACTTGTAGAGACAATCTCAATATAAGTTTATAATTATTTGATTATATCCTGATATTCATTGGTGTTGTTACTTAGTCTCTCTTCAAAGAGATTGATTTGATCCTCATAACTCTTAACCAATGATCATAGTTTTTTATTCTTCCTTCTTTGAAACTTTAACACCTTTAGAGCACTCACCAATTTTGCCTCAAGATTCATCTTAGCCTCTTCTTCATTGGATTCTTCATCATCCATAAGGATTTTCTATTTGAAGAAACCCTCATGGTATTTTTCTATATCTATGAATAATGTTTCATTATTATCATTGTTATTACTATCATCATCTCTATCAAATTTACTAGTGTCACTTACATCAGATGAACTACTATCTTCTTGGGTATAGAAACTTCTCTTGTTCTTGAATGGCCCTTTCTTGCCTTCATATTTTCTAAAACCATTTTTTATCTTGTTAAGATTATATATATTCTTTTCATCAACCATGATGTTCATCATTTTATTCATCATGCTCAGTCTTATCCTTGTTAGGACATTTAGAGGTAAAGTGACCAATCTTACCACAATTAAATCATTTGAATTTCAACTTGTCTTTATACTTACCTAAACCTCTCCTTATTTTTCTTACAAACATGGCTTCTATATTTTCATCATTAATATCTATGTCAACATCATCCTTAGCCTTCTTACCTTGTGATTTTTTCTCAAATTTGAATGTAACTTCCTTCTTGGAAGGTCTTCCATAATTTGTTCTTATTTCATAGGTAGTCAAGAAGCCATGAAGCTCATCCATCTATAATATGTTAATATCTTTGATATCTTCTATAATAGACACCTTTGAATCAAAATTATATATCAAGGATCTCAATACCTCTTTTACTATTGTTGATTCTTCCAACTTCTCTCCTATATCTCTGATGGCATTTACCACTTCATCCTCTCTAAATAGATAAGATGTAATTCTTTCATCCTCCTTCATTCCCAGACTTTCAAACTACTTATGGTGGATCTACAACTTTTCCAACATAAATTTGGTATCTCCTTCATAAATGATTTACAACTTCTCCCAAATCCCTTTGGTTGTATCATAATGCATGACATTTAAAAATTTTGCCTCTAAAGGACCACATAGAATGACATTCATTTATTTAGAGTTATTATCACTTACTTTCTTTCTTGTTTCATCAATTGGTAGTGTATAACATGGAGTGAATCCATAAACAACATATTTCCATATGTCATAACCCAAGGAAATTAGATAGGTCTTCATTATGATGCTTCAAAATGCATAGTTAGTACCAATTGAAGAGAGGAGACCTATTGGTTGAAAAACCTCCTTGTACTTGTTGACTAGACATGCTTTTGCTTCAAGTATCTCTTTCAAGTTGTTAGGCCTGATTTAAAGGACCAATCTATGATAAAAAAAAATTAGAATCACAATGACTGAGAGGGGGGATGAATCAATCTTCAAAAACTTTCAATCAATTACCCTTAAACATTCATGCATCATTCAAAGCAACTTCATAATTTAATAATTCATTAAGAACCAATCACATGAGCATGAAACAACATAACATATCACATATGTGAGAAACCCTCATAGGGAATAAAACCCACTAAAACAAATCTTAGAAAAACTATCCTATAAGACAATGTATCAAATTTACTTGAGAACCAAACTAACATGGATCACCAAACCTAAATTTATCAAGCATCCACTTGACTTTAGAAATCACTCAGTTGATAGGAGGCTACAACCCCTATAACTAAGCACCAACTTAGCCAAGGGACACTTATATAAGCACAAACCTACAAGGTATCTCCAAATCCTTATTGATGAAATGCCAACTCAACCAAGACCAATTTTTCAAGCACCAACCTATAAGGAAGCTTCAAATCCCTCCTCAACCAAGCATCAACTTAGTCAATCACACTTCTTTCACTCATCTCTTTATCTACTCTATTTGAAATCTATCCATTATCATACATCTAGAACACATTTTTTATGCAACTCTAATAGTCTCTAAACATATGATGATCACTCCTTCATCTCTACTCTACTTGATCTCTCTCAAAACTACCTTTATGCTTCTTCACTCAACTATCCCTCTTCAAGACTAAATAGGTCATATGACCTTGATATTCAACTACATAACACTTATATGACATTCATTAAATGATTATCTACTCTCACTTGATATTTTACATGTTACTAAACCTCATTAGGCTCATTGATTTATCAATCCATTCACTTACTCTCTACTTCACCAAATAGTCCTAAAATTTCTTGCTATATAAAAGACTCTTACTCACACACATATTAGTTATCCACACACACTCACCACTTTTGATTTATTACAAAATAGGTTTTAACACATGTTACAAACATGAATGAATCATAATTAGTTGGCCACAACAACTCATAAGACTTATTCCTCCTTTAGGTCTCATGGAGACCTAATGTCATAAGGCCTTACTATCAACATGTTACCATTTGATCCCTTGGAAAACATTACACCTCCATATAAGGCACAACCTTTCCACAAAAAATCCAAATATACCTTAGCCAAAATATTTTGAGCTTCATAATAACTTTTAGGTTAAACTCCTTCATGAAATTGCTTAATAGTACTTGTTGTAGCATAGAATTTTACCCTTATGGAAGATTTTTTTAGGCTCTCTCACTCCTAGCTACAATATTGGAGCAACCTTAGATTGTGGGTATCATGTAGTGAGGTTGAACCTCTAGAGAAGGTCATATTCCTCTTGGTAGATCACTTGAACTAATGTTTTTGCTTAGAAAAGAGGTAAAGAGGGGGTATATGGTAAATAATATAGCTAAATGGGTGATACACCAAATTTATTGAAACTCACATAAGCATGAAATAAACACTAATTCAGTATAAGACAATTCTTGCTCACACAACCTCACAAAATAGCTAATTTGTTAGGGAACCTACAACAATCAATATGCTCTGATACCAACTGTTAGGTGACCCCTTATCCAATGGAAGCACAATTGATTACTTTCTTAAAAGCAATTAAACACGAAATTATACCAGAATGATAAAGTAACTAGAAACTTGAGACAGCAAAGAATTTGAGAGACAATACACACTCTTGTATTAGATATTACTAGAAGAAAATACAATAAGGAAGATGCCACTTCTTCCTTCACCTCAAAGGCTTGCCACACCTCAAGACCTTCTTCCCTCTCTCTCTTGCTCAACACAACAACTCTATAGCTTGAGTTATTATCCCTCCTTGAATGCTTCAGCTGATCTCCTTGACCTTACACCTGTAGATCTCCTTGACCTTGCTTGATTCAATGCTTTTACTTGCCTTCTTGATCATTATAATACATGCCTCATGGGTCTTTAAATAGAATCCCATGGTTACAAAAATAGAAATCTAACTAGAATAATTAGACACGCAGCTCGTGACTATAATTAGTCATTTGACATGTAAACACTCGCTTCACTTAACTGACTGTTCGTCAACAATAGTTCTAGAAATACACAAGTGACCAACGTCGGTCCCTGCTTGCCTGGTGCAGCCGACATTGGCCGACCCCCTGCCATTGTCAGTTTCCTTCTGCACTACACCTGACCGATGTCGGTCATACTGCCGACGCCGGTGCTTCTGGTTCTTTAGTATCCTCTTCTTTGTGTCTACAAACAGTTGAAGCTTTTAGCTCCACACCCTAACAATCTCCCACTTGGAGATAAATAGTTTCTACTGTACCTATACCTGTACACCATCTATTTTGTTCCTTAGGCTCTGTATCCCTCTTTAAAGTCACTCTTGAAGACCAACCACCATGCAAACTTGTGATGCAATACCTGTCACTTATGCCAAAAGAATTTTGTTGCTCCCAAATTCTTCATGACATACTTCTGAACCAACTCTACCCTTAGCTCAGAAAACTCCTTGTATATGAAACCCTGCAACAAGTAACACAATACAGTAATAGGTTAATGTAGCTAATATTATCTAACCTGGTAAAGATAAAATACAATGGTCAAACCTCTATTGTTCTGCAGCCTAATCAAGACCATATACCATAGCCTTCTGTCTCATGTGTCCATCCACTCTCTTCTCTAAAATGAGAATCCATCCCTCCATCCAGTGCTTTCTTCCAGCTGACAACTCTACCAAAAAATACCTGTTTGGCTCTACTCCAAGGACTCACACTCCTCATCCATGCCAAACTCCCACTGTTTTTGGATTCTACATGCATTGCTTCTTCCATCTTCCTAGTTCTTGACTATCAGTAAGCAATATAAAGAAGGTGAACAATGAATATGAGGTTCACTTACCATTTCTGACCTCCATATGGGTGTTTGAGACTTATAGATCCACCCAACATCTATTCCAGTGACCGATCTCAGCCATCTCCCAGTCTGCTCCTGACCGATGTTGGTTCCTTGCACTGACCCTAACTGCTGACGTCATTTCCCTAGCCAATGCTAGCATCCCCCCTGCCGACGTCGGTCCTTATGACTGACGTCGAACTTCTCCTACCTGACCTACCAACCATGTTGGTCTGCACATGACCGATGTTAGTATCTGGCTGATCGACATCGGTCCCATGTGACCAACATCGGCATTTGTGTGTTCCTATAAGTGATAAAATTTTCATCCACGAGCTCTTCTTGGATCAAACCTCTGTCCATACTGCCTTGCTCAGATTTATTCAGCCCCTGTGACTGATTTTTGTCCTTCATCTCCTCCATAAACACTAAGGCTTCTTTGTTCCTATCAAAAGCATCAAATTTCCTTTTCCTATAATGAACTCTATCTATGCTTTCTGAATCTGAACACATACCTTTCAATTCAAGAACATCCATTCCCTTCTTATTCATGTGACCAAGCCTATTAGACCACATCTTTGAATCTACACCAGAAGTATAATCGGTAATACAAGTAGGTAGATAAAGAGTACCTACTTTCTTACCTCTTGCTAGAACAAGTGCTCCCTTGGTAACCTTCCAAGAGTCTTTTGTGAGGGTTATTGTGCATCCCTCATCTCCCAACCTTCCTACAGAAATCAAACTCCGCTTTAGAATTGGAACATACATGACCTCCTTCAACACCCATGTGTTGTCAATCTGCAACCTCAGCTTCACTTTCCCTTTGCCAACTATCTAACAAGGCGTACCATCCCCTAAATAGAGCACTCCAAAGTCTCCCTATTCATACTCATGAAATAAATCTCTATTTGGGGATGCATGAAAAGATGAATCAGAATCTAAAATCCATGATCCTACCTAACTATCCAAAGAAAGTATGAGAGCATCCTATACCACAATATTTGCATCCTTTGCTTCTTCAATACCTTTGGATTTGGATCTCCTTCCCGACCTTGATTTCCCTTGCTCAACCTTCTCCCTTTGCCTTCCCCTACTTTTTGCACTTAGAGCATTCCCTGATGATTCACCTATGCTTCTCCTACATATTTCCTCATTCAAGATCACACTCACAACATCATCAACTTTTAAGATTTTAGAAGCAGATGCAGAATTACTTACTGCCATAACCAAACCATCCCAACTTTCAAGCAAAGAACATAAAATCAAGAGAGCCGTTACCTCATCATCAAAAACAATATTGACTGAAGCTAATTGGTTTACCAAACCATGGAAATCACTTAGATTATTATGTACCGATCCACCTTCCTGCATTTGCAAAGTAAATATCTACTTCATAAGATATACCTTATTAGAAGCTGAGGGCTTTTCGTATAAATTTGCCAAGGATTTTATCAACTCTTCCATTGTCTTTCACTATGATAAGCTGGAAATCACAGATGATGCAAGGCTCAACCTTATGGAATCGAGAGCCTTCTGATCAAGAACAATCCATTCTTCATCCTTCATATCTATGGGCTTGCATGCAACCCCACCCAACGATAAGTATAGATCCTTCTGATACAGATAGTCCTCAATCTACATCCTCCAGTGTTGATAATTCTTGCTGTTAAAACTTCTCCATTCATAGCTTACTTTCTTCTACCATTGCTGAACTCCCACTCAATTAGAAAACCCTGTGAATGACCTATAATCAAAAACAATAACCTGCTTCCTGCAAATCGTAGCTCTGATACCACTTGTCAGGGAACCTACAACAATCAATATGCTCTAATACCAACTGTTAGGTGACCCCTTATCCAATGGAAGCACAATTGATTACTTTCTTAAAAGCAATTAAACATGGAATTATACCAGAATGATAAAGTAACTAGAAACTTGAGACAACAAAGTATTTGAGAGACAATACACACTCTTGTATTAGATATTACTAGAAGAAAATACAATAAGGAAGATGCCACTTCTTCCTCCACCTCAAAGGCTTGCCACACCTCAAGACCTTCTTCCCTCTCTCTCTTGCTCAACACAACAACTCTATAGCCTGAGTTATTATCCCTCCTTGAATGCTTCAGCTGATCTCCTTGACCTTACACCTGTAGATCTCCTTGACCTTGCTTGCTTCAATGCTTTTACTTGCCTTCTTAATCATTACAATACATGCCTCATGGGTCTTTAAATAGAATCCCATGGTTACAAAAATAGAAATCTAACTACAATAATTAGACACACAACTCGTGACTATAATTAGTCATTTGACATGCAAACACTCGCTTCACTTAACTGACTATTCATCAACAGCAGTTTTGGAAATACACAGGCGACCGACGTCGGTCCCTGCTTGCCTGGTGTAGCCGACGTCGGCCGACCCCCTGCCGTAGCCAGTTTCCTTCTACACTGCACCTGACCGACATCAGTCATACTGCTGATGCCGGTGCTTCTGGTTCTTCAGCATCCTCTTCTTTGTGTCTGCAAATAGCTGAAGCTTTTAGCTCCACACCCTAACATAATTTGCATAAGTGTTTCATAAAATAGGCTCACCAAATAATACATAAAGAAAAGAATAATTTAAAAATTCACACCATGCATCCATTAATGGTGGAAATAGCTCAAGTTCAGACTTGTAACTAACTTGAAAACACCTAAAAATAGGCAAGAAAGAAGGACAATGGACATGGAAGAACACTTCTTCACAAGGCCATCATACACAAGCTTGATAAGCACAATTTAGAGATAAGAGATAGGTAAAAATTGATCTTTATTGCTTTAAAAGGTATTTCTTACAAAATTTTAAAGGGTTTTTCCTTATAAAATGAGAATATCTTACAAAAATGGGGGAGAAATGGGAGATATAGAAGAAAAGGGGAAGAGAGAGAGAAGAGGCAAGTAAACAAAATTCAATAAATGAGATTCAACCACCCTCCATAGATTCTCACCCACATTTGAGTTAATTATAACTAATCATTATTCAACAAATTAACCTCATTAACTCCAATAGTCTTCAAACCCTCTCATTAGTTGAGAAACACACTAGAAGACATAAACTTGTTTAGGATGATGATGTCATGATCAACAAAGAAGGAAAATTATTTAAAGACTTTGAAAATGTATTGAAAGATCCACTTTCACTCTCTAACCTCTAAATATCTCTCCAATATACTTATATACCCCCCTCCACTTGCTCTTCTAGAAGATGCTAGGTAAAAGGTTAGGTAACATGGCATTTTGTGCTTAACTGACCATGGAGGTTATCTTTCATGTTTGAGTTTTGAGGTTATTTTCTATTTTAAACTTTAATTTTATCCTCCAACCTTAAATTAACTCCATGATATCTACAACTCTAATAAACCCCATTTATGGAGGTCACAAGCTTGAGCCACCCTAAACCAGTTGCCCTAAAACTACTCCCAAGGCCATTTGCCACCCTGAAGACCACTTCTAGACATGTATAATACTTATATACATCCATGGCATGTGTATGATGAAGAAAAATAATATTTTGAAAACCTTTAATACCTACAAAAATGGTGGAAATCACCATTAAACTTGTAACAATGCACAAATATGTCAAAAACTAGGTTGTTTACCCTTTTGCTCAGTAAGACACCATATAAACTCTTTTAAAGAGATCTAAATGATATATAATGATTTTTTATGTCTTATTATACCCCTTTCATGGTTTTATACCATTTCTTTCTTTGAATACCTACAAAAATATGAAATTTTAAGCCATTGTAGGCCTCTTAGGCACCCAAATGTGTCATATTCTTTAACAAGATAGGTTGGTCAAGAGACATAGTGAGTCCTCTACACATTCTTATTTGTTTATAAGCAATTTTAGGCCATTTTATGGACCTATGAGTCCAAAAACACAAAACTGATCAAAAAGCTCCATTACAAGCTTAAGCAAATTCACTTTCAAGATGATTGTTCATACAATGAAGATACCTGTTACATAAATTCTTTCCATGGATATATGGTGAAATACCCCTTCAACAACCTTGAAAATATTGGGATCCCATGTGGAAGGTGTGAAAAGATACACATGTAAAGATGATTGTTTATAGGGTTTAGAAACATTTTGGACATGCTTACACTCTTAACGATTGTTCATAAAACTTAGGACCTTAACCAACCTCAATACATAATTAATTATAATTACATATTTTTAATAAAATCATATAAGAATCACTTGTCCCAAATCTTTATGGTATGAAAGAAATGAGCATCTAAAGATGGACAAAAACTGGATGTCTTAGGCCTGAAAATCTTAAAATTTTCCAAATGACCAATTTAACCTTTCCCACTAATATTCATTGATTTAAAAAATCTTCATGACATCTTAAAAACCTCATAACACCTCTCTAAATTATCAAAACTCAACTTTGCCTTTTACATCTTCGAGATTGCCTATGGGGATTTGAGCTTGCCTTTAGAGTTTACATGAAGTTTAGACTATGAGCACTCTTTAAAGGTTTTTAATAGGATTAAAACCATATTACCATGCTTATAAAATATTTCCCTAATCTTTGAAACCTCAAACACACCTTAAAGTTCCAAAAAGTGTGTTTGCATGATTAGTGACCATTACGAGACATAAGGTGGACTGTATATAAACAGCGGGCACTTTTACTAATCACATGAACTTAACCAAATTATTTATGGATATAATAGGTCATTATGGAAAATTTACCAAGTTTCAAGTAATTTTGATTTGTACTTTTTCATGTAGACCCTTTATACCAAAAGTTACCTTGAGCTACCTGCATATTTCCTTCATGCCAAAACTTATCTTTATTCAAAATTTTGTATGAAACCACTAAATATTATAAATATAATAGGAAAATATAGGTTTAAAAAATCATAATATACCATTTTAATACCTCTCCAAGGCCTAAACTACTTCTTGCCATCTAGAACTAACAAAACTTCATTTGGTCTCCAACGGCTACCTTCTTGAGTGGATGTGGACTGTGTAAGAATAACAGGTACTTGTGCTTTTTATAGTACCTTTATTATGTAATTTTAATATTTTATATTTCATTTATACCATATTTACTAAAGTTTTTTCTTTGATTCAACTTATAGATGCCCAAAAATGGCCAATTCCTCTAAGGCAAGCTCTAATGTTGACCATGATTTGGCATAGGGTTGATTGTACTAAAATAATGAATAGTTAATATTGTAAAAAAAATTAAATGATGTTTAAAATTTATAATATTTAATAATTATACTCTCCACCAATTTTTATGATTAGATCCTACATATTTTGGCCTATAGGCCCATATTGACAAAAGCTAGTGATGTGTGCCTACATGGTCAAAATTCACAACTGAGTTTTATTTCCTTTGACTTGTCTTGAGATAAAATAAGGTGAATTTTATTTTAAATTCTAATTTATATTCTCCTTTAATGATTCCACTCTTCATTCCTTTTCCTTAAACCCCATTCCACCATGTATGGCTTAAGTTCATTAAGGAAAATCCATGGATACATGTGTGCTCAGTGATGTAGGTGATGGATATGAGGTGTATGGATGTATATCTCATTGTTTGAAAAAATTTATCATAATTATAATGATACCATTCCCCTTATTATCCTTAATAATTTTCTTATAACATGAAATATTATAGAAATAACTAGATGACTTCATTGAACAAATGTCAATTTTGAAGGCCTTTAACCACTCCTTTCCTCTAGTCATACACCACTTTCCTTTTCCAAAGATTTTACCCTATTATATTAATGAAATATATATTCATTTAAAGTAATTAAAAACCTATGAAAAATTACTATTTGTCATCAATAAAAGGGATTGGGACCTCTATTTTGGTGTTTTAGGGAAATTGTCCCCAAATTGAGCTCTTCAAACTTGAGCATGGTTTGTTGAACCTAGAATTTTCTCCAATGGTATTTACTATTTTAACCTCAATTCACATCTATTCCAACCTCCTATATGTGCCAAAAAACACTTAAACATTTATTTCTTTGTCATTTCTCCTTAGTTTGGTCAAACTAGGCACCCTATTGAATATGTAATCACCTTTTCATCCATCCTCTACCTCTTTTGAGAGGTGTGTCAAGTTTCATGGTCAGATTCAACTCCAAGACCACACTTCCTTCATAAAGTTCCCCTCAATTAGGCCTTAAGAACACCTTAGGTCTATAAATGATACTGTATGGACTCAAATGAACCCAAAACCTCTTGAATAATTTACAGAACATTGAAATAAAATATCTTACAAAATTTGGCAAATTTGGATGGTTAAAACTCTTGGAAACTTTAAAACCCTAGTTTAGGACTTTTCCCATACTCCTTTTGAGACCCTATTTTGGATTAGGGGCAAGTTAAAATGTGTTTTATGCCTCACATAGATCTATTTTTGGATTAATTTTATATTTATAAATGGGTCAGACATCGGAGAGTTTGAAAAAATTAGAAAAACATCACCAAGCTCTTAAACAAAAAATTAAAATAAATTACCAGCTTGTTGCCTTGTATTTGCTTTGATGACGGTTCTTGAGTTATAAGGGTTAACTATGGATATGAGATATTTTTTTTGGATCAACCATAACCCCAAATATCCTATAAATTTAAGGTCCTAAATCCCAATGAAATCACTCTTTTCACCCCCTTATCTTATGGTATTCTAGGCCTCTCTTAGCTCTCTAGGCCTAAAAAACAAAAATAAAGATTTATTGTCCTTTTCATGTATGAAAACTCTTGGGAAAATTTTTATTCACCTTGGGTAATACAACATGATTTCCCATGCCAAATTTTATACCTTTCATTACTATCTTTGTGTGTGAAGGTCATTTAACACTCAAATCATGTAGAATACACTAACTAATCACATTGAACAAAAGTGAAACTTGGAGGCCCTCAAACAATACTCTCCTCTATTCACAAAACCTATTCCTTTTCCAAGGATCTTCCCATATGATATGGATACAATATGGAAACATTTGGATGCATAAAATCTCCTTGCAACATTGTTTGGACCTCTATTTTTATGTTTTAGGAAAATTATCCCTAACACAGTCATTTAACTTTGAAGATGGTTTATTCCAACTTGCTTGGAACTTTTGGAATAAAAAATTATTCCCATGGTATATTATAGGTTCAAAAATCATATCCTCTTTATTTTTGACCCACTATAGGAAAGGAAAACTTTTGTAGTTGATAAACTTGCCTATAACTTCATTGGAGCTCTAACTAGCAACTTGATTGTTTGGCCTCTAAAGACTTAAATGAGATACTGAGGCTTTATGATCAAGACATATTGTTTAATTTTATTTCTCACAATGAGGATGAGTTAAATTATACCTCTAACACATGTTCCACTCTAAAACTAATCAAATGACCATTTCATAAGGATAGCAAGGAAAACCTATTTTATGCCATAAGTACCTTCTTAAAATGGAATAAATAATGAAATAAATTGTAATAGGTCCTGTTTGACCATAAAATGAATCCTATTTAACCATTATTTCTCATTTAATTCTTAAGTGAAGAAACAAGGGAAAACCTAGGCCCTTTTTAGATGAGTAGGCCATCTAGACAACCCTAAACTATTAGCGATTGTTTATAAATATGGGGAGATGAAATAGAAAACCAATGATAATAAATGGAAGTAAATTATGGTACCTATTACTTCCCAAAATATTATATCCAAACTCTCTCTCTCTACTAAACTTATCGAGTGAAAATATGAGGCTCTCCTAGAGGTGTCTCGAATTGCCCAAAATGGTTTTTCCTTAACATGTAGAACTAAACGTCTCCCTATGAAATAAAACACTTGGGAAAGATTTTTTAGGCTGTAAATAACCTTTATTTCCTTATATAAACCTTATGAAATACTTGAACCTCCATTAATGGCAAAAAACCTGCTTCATGCCTAGTTTGCAGCCAATAAGTTTACCTTACCTATATTGGTTCCTATGATATAATATTATTTTAGGGGAATATGAGGGGATATTATGGACACCATGGATTCCTTAATATGATATTTGAGCCCTTTAATAAATAATATCCTCCAAAAACCCATTCTATCAAAGCTCTAAAAGGCTCCAAACTGCATCCTTTTGCACTCAAACTCTTTCCCTCCACTCCAAATGATCTCAAATGAACTTGAACATGTATAAAAGGGTGAAAATCACCATATTGAGGTGGGAATAAGTCAAAACAATTTTTACTTCCTAAAAAAGTCACTTTTTCACTTCAAATTTCTATTTTGAGGACACTTAAGTCATTTAATGCACTTTTGGGGTTCTTTTGAGCATAATAGTTTATCTAGCCCTAATTTTTGGCTTGTTATAATATATGAGAATTTTTTAAAACCTCCTACATTCCCATAAATTCTCTAACACCATGAAAACTTGTTGGATCTTTCACTTATAGTTCTAGACCTATTTCTAGGCCTTTTCCTCAAAATCACCAAAATCACCTTAAAACTTACTTAAAGTGTTTCAAACTCTTGGAAGTGAGATGTGGTAGGGCCATGAGTTTTTTCTCCTTATACCATTAGATCACTCAATCAACTAGAACTCTAATTAGCTTCTCACACCACATGAAGAGCTCTCAAAATATTGCACTACATCATCAATTCGAGACCACAAAGGGACTAGTCATGGGGGTAGAAGGTTACTGAAAGGTCTAAGAGAGTTGCCTGATCCATCTAGGAAAACTTTTTGTAAGTAGGCAATTTTGGCTAACATTTCGAGTGACCTCCTAGGATTGCATGCCTACTATGCAATATATCAATTGCCGTGTTTGATCCATTAGGCTTATGGGGTCACAAGTCTTTATTTTTGAACTGATATGAAACTGATATGAGGTTTTCCCTTTACTAAAACATCCTCTTGAATTAATAAGGACAACAAGAAATGAAAACAACACTATACCCAAGGTACTTAAGGAAGGGAAACACACAAATAAAATGTCTGCACAAGTCACTTAAGGAAGGGAAACACATAAGCTACTATATACAACTAACATAAATATTTATCCTTGTCTTGTATCAAAAGGAAATTTTCATGGATCAATCCCTTCATGAAGAGGAACACATTTAAAGTTTCACTACTTGTGAAATGCTATACTTGTTGAATCATGTCTCTCATAAGGGTCAACTAGAAAAAACATGTCCCCAATGTATAAGTACTCCTGAGATGACTCAAAACTAATCCCATGATGATCTTCAATGTGAAAAATGTCTTGGGAGAAGGTCTTAATTTGATTTTGGAGAGTGAATATTATATCTCCACTTGGTGTCTCTTCAAAAATAAGAGAGCATTCCAACATATTTATGACTGTAAAATTTGCTTTAAAGATCTCATTAGGCTCAAACTTTGTCTTGATAGATATTTGATAAATTTCTTATCTTAGGAGTGAAGGTTGGGTGTCTATGTTTGCACAAAAGGACTCTAGATCATCCCAAAAAGTATCTTCCTCATGGTCACTTGGGACAATGTCAACCTTAACACCATTCTTGCTATGCTCACCTTAGAAAAATCCACATGAAAGTACACCAACCCATCTAAGGTTCAAAATGTTGTATTATTATGTTTATAGATCTAACCACTCTCCTTTGTTCTTAAAAACATTAGTACCTCCTTTAATGGACAATTCATCTTGAGACTATTAGCTTCTATAACCTAATTTGAAGTTCATTTTCATGCTCTAGAGGAGATATAAGTTGGTTTAGAACCTCTACCTAGTCCATGAAATCATGTTACAACTATTACCATACTTTATTCTGATCTTCTTTTTCATCTATATAGAATAGACATTCAGTAGTCCACTCAATGTCTCCATTATATTCAGCTTGAGCATTTTCCTCTTTAGGATCTAGTTTATTAGTGTCAAAGCCATGCCAAGAAGGTTGGTCCAAACCTAATTTTTCCTCTTTTGAATGAAGTGGGATGTTATTTTATTTTTTTTGGAATATTGGAGTTATATTCCTAAATAATAAAGGGGTTGAGCAGTGTAAATTAAAAAATAAATATGCAAGAATTAACCAATTAATTTGTGTAAATAGATTATATTTTTACCTTTTCTAAATATAGTAGGAAGTGAGAGAGATTAAAACTTAGCTTATTTCAACTGATCTAGACTAAGACAAGGTCTAATACTAGAGGAGTGAGGCTGATAAATAGTCATAAATAGGTCTCTAGAATTCATTTCTTGATTATACAAGATTGTCAAAAATAGGACACCATGTTCTCTAGTGTTGTAGTCCTATTTTCACACTATTGTCTTGAGGCTGAAAGCTTTTTAGGTTCTATTCAAAATTCCTATGTTAACCTATCGCTAAAATTTTAGGCTCTCAAACCTTGTGGAGATCTATATGTACTAATTTTAATATTAAAAACCCTTAGGATCTCTTAGTGCTTGAACTTAAATGCAAAATTAGGAATGAGAGAGAAGGGGTTAGTGTGTAAAGGATACATTAGATGCACTTCACACCCTGTGTGTGGGCATTCTACCTACATACTAATACTCTGAAGAGGGATCAATCTAATGTAGTTATCTTATTGAAGTTTTTGGTGTAATTTGTTTATGATCAATGTAATTATAATGCAAAATTAGATATGCTTTAGATGGCTATGGATTGGTGTAATGACTTGAGTAGGCTTGAAATAATGTTGGAAGGTTTTTTGCAAAGAATAGAGAAGAGTACTTGAGTGTACTTACTTGTATTCTTGTGTGTCTCTTGTAAATGAGTGTCAACCCTTCTAAATGGCATTAGAATGGCCTTTCATAAGGAAACAGATGATCATGGGTTAAATAAATTTGTGATAGGTTGATAAGGGAAAAGATAAATAACTAGAAGACTCTGACTATTAGGACCAAAAATGAACATGGACAATAACACCAAAATCAAAATACCTTGAGTTTTAGTGCTCCTATCCAAGTTACATGCTATTATCTTAAGGGGATGAGACCTAGGGGGATAGATCTAGCCCTAAAAGGGCTGCCTAGGTTTAAAAGGGCTAAGTTTGAAAATATTTGGATGATTAGGAATTAGTGAAAGAAGTAGCCTAGAAGGGTTGTGTGAGCTAACAAGTGGAACTATGGATTAGGTGTTTTATCCATACTAAAGTTGTACAATTTTTCATTTTATATGAATAAATTTACTCCCCTTTATTCTAGTGATGTAGCAAAGTTAAATACTAGGATAACAAAAAAATAAGAAGCCTACCTAAAATTACCTGTAAGGGTGAAGATCATGAGGTTGTGTGATACTAGATGTGCATAAAGAGAGAACACTGTGAATTGTGAATCTACAATAAAAACATAAAATAGATCAATTATTAATAGATATATTTTATCTAAAATAATAACATAAAATAATTAAGTAAGAGGAAGACAAAGGAATGAATACACCTCACTAGATACATGAACCAATACAAATCCTATTATGATGCTATAATGTTTTGGATGATGTTGAGTGTGTGTTAAATCAAGAGTAATATTGTGAATGGATCTGAGTGCTCAATTCCCTAGAAAGTAGTTCAAGAATGCAAAAGCTAAAATTTTGGCTCCATCATCTCCAACTATGTGAAGTTAACAAACCATGCATATGTTAATCAATGTTTGGACTGTGTGTCCAATCCCTCTTGAATAGGTGGCTCAAGAATACAAAGATTAGCTAGACCTTTATCTCTATCATTGACCCATGAAGTGAATTTATGAATGTGATACCAATATATAATAGATGTAATATGAGATGGCTCATATATCCTATTGATGTTCTATAAATCTAACAATGTGGTGTGGATAGTCTAAATAGATGTTAGAAACTAGGCTATCCTTGGCCATTTTGAAATATGGAGGATAGGCTTGTATGAAATCCTCTCCAAAACTGATGAAAAATGCTTATGTGAAATCCAACTTAGGATCTCGAGTACTCAAAAAGATAAACTTTTATGAAAGTTTCACTAAAATTTGATACCAACCACCTATAGATGGAGTAAGTCACACAACTATTGAGAATGCTTGGAATAAAATTAACCTCAAAAAGAAAAGAAGATCAATGAGTCATCAACATTTCCCCCAATCACTGATGTATAGAACATGTAATCTAATTTCAAAGTTATGTTACCTAATTAATCTAAACCATAAGTGAGAACCATCATGCCATTTATGATAAACCCTTGTATCTAGGTTCTTTAAAAAAAACTATACTAAAACTACTAATTCTGACTGATCTGGAAGTGTGAAAACTATCCTTGAATTAAAATTTTTGCCTATTTGTGAAAACCCTAAGTGTTTTCCTACTTATAAAAGAGCTCAAAAATGTAGACACCCCTATGTTTGGTGAAACTATCCATTTCTAGTACTATTATCTGGTGTGAAAATAGACTACTGATTTGAAATTGTCACTATTTTTCTACTTTGGTTTGATTGGTTTGACCTCTAGATTTAGTACTGAGTGATTTGAATGTTATTATTTTGTCTATTAGGATGTTTTATCTCTATGATAAATCCATGTTTTATTCCCTCTCTTTTGAGGGTAGGAATGATGAACCTCCAATGAATACCCTTAGAAGAAAAGAGTCCTAAAAGTGTGTTAAGTTGTATAAATGCAAGATATAGCATTGAATATTTGACAAGATATTTCAAGATAGAGAAGTATTTAAATTTATGGATTGTTAGATAAATATGGGTATACCTAGATAGTTATAATAATGTAAAAGCATGTGCAAAGTAATGGACTAGACTGGTAATGTTAGATATTAGTTGTTAGTTTGTTAGTAGGCATGGAGGGATGGAGCATGATGTCCATCATGACATCCAAGAAGAAATAAAAATGCATGATTGGAATCATGGAATTACACATAGTGAGGATCAAACAAGAAAAAATCATATAAATTGAGAAGCAAGAAGTATACAAAGGTGGCCGAAGGGATACATAAACAAGAGACATTGACACATGTCACTCAAACTAGAAGACAAGCATGGAAATCATGTTCAAATTCCACATACACATTGATGATTTGTCGAAGGGGTGGTTAAGAAGATCCTTGATGAGAAGGGTATCCTTTTTTTGGTGTTGACAAATGATAGCTTTAAGAGTGCAACAACGCTCAGTGTTATGTCTCGGTTTGTGATGATAGTGACAAAATTTAGAGTTGTCAAACTAAGATGGTCTTGATCTGAGAGTTGATGAGTGGGGTGGTGTTAAAGGTTTGTTGATAATATGTTCAAGAAGAAGGGTGTCTTTCTCCAAGCATTGCTGAATGACAACCTTGAGGGAACAACAATGCTCAGTGTCATGCCCAGGCGTGTGATGATATGCACAAATCTGAGTGTTATCGAACCAGGGAAATTTTAGTCCGAGAGGTTGATATGGTTTAAGAGGTGGGAGATTGATGCGAGAAGATTGAAACAATTACCATAACAGCAAGGCATAAGAACCTACTAATGGGTCTATGTGTCTTGTTGTAGTGGGGGTTGATGACTTTGGTTTGAGAGCCGTAAGAGGCATTGGTCGTACCATCATTTTCATGGGTGGTGTAACCACATGTGTAGATGGAACTTTGGTGGTGATAGGTGTTAGATGTTTTAGAGGCTATATATGTCTGATGGGTTGAGGGGATAATGGAGGTGACTTGCCTCTGTGAAGTATGGGAGTAGGAAGCACTCTTATTAAAGTGGATGGATGTGGGCCCAAAATTGAAGGTAATGATGAAGGTGGGGAGGAGTCCTCTGGTGTGGTTTAGTGGCCTTCTTTGTTTTGGGTTGAGGGCCACCATTGTGTGAGGTGAGGTTAGATATGGGTTTGGGTTCAGATGTGGATGGAGATGGATGAGATGTAGCGATCTCAGGCAAAAGGTAAGAAGAAACCATGACTGGGTCTTCCTCGATCGAAATGGGTGAAGAGACTGGTTCTTCTCTTGTTGGAGAAGAAATAGGAGAGTGCGGCTCCTCAAGAGGGTAGAGGGCAGGGATGATTGTGCCTTCGACTTGTGGTTGAGGAGTAGGCGAGGTAGGGTCCTCCATTGGTAGGAGGAAAGATGAAGGTGGGGCTAATGGCATTGGTATGGTCGAAGCATCCTCCAATATAAGAGAGGTTAATGGAGAACTAATAGGAGAAGAAGGCTCTTCTATCTGTGGAGGAGGTTGGTCAGGGATAAGAGGTGAGACCATGTTGACTGTGCGTATATCATGTTCTTTGGAGCTATCGGCCATGGTCTAGACATTGTTTTGATTAGGGGGATGGTCTGGGAATGGTTGTCTAAAGATGTTGATGTTTTGATTGGGTGGTGCATTCGGGTTGTCCAAGACGAGATCACCTTTATCTATCATGTCTTGGACAATGTTCTTGAAGGTTCGGCAGTTGTTGATGTCATGGCCTTGGACACAATGATAGTGACAGAAGTCATTCTCCCTATACCAGGTAGGGAGAGCTTTTGAAGGGTCAAATTGAGGTGGTCAGATTGGAGGGAGATTGAGGACCCCCTGCTTGACGAGTTTTTCCAACATGAAAGTGTATGACTCTCCAATTGGAGTGTATTGACGATGTATGTACCGTTGTTGGAATTGTTTGGTGATGCTTTGAGATGTTGAGGGTTGAGGTTGGTCAGTCATTGTCAAGGATGGTTATCTAACAACCATAGTGTTGGCCACTCCTTTAGACTTGAAGTGGGAAGAAGAAGGTCTAGAATAAGAAGGGTCATTGGTTTTTGCATTGGTATTACATAATTTGACCCTGTTTTCTTCAATAGCACAGAGTTCAAGCTTTCGGGCCATGGTGAAAGCTTCGTCAAAAGTGTAAAATGTTTGAATCTGCAAGGTGGATGAGATGTGTGTGGCACATGTTCGAGAGAAGAGCTCAATGAGCTTGAGTTGAGGCAAAGAGAAGGAGAGTTGGTTGATTAGGCCTCTCCAACGGGTGACAAAATTGACTATTGATTCGTTGTCAAATTGTTTGATGGAGTAGAGGTCTGTAATTGAGACTTTTTTGGTGATGTTGATAGAAAAATGGTCAAGAAATAATTGGGCAAGTTGAGTGAATGAAAAGATAGAGTGACTGGTAAGAGAGTTGTACCAATCAAGGGCAGGGCCAGAAAGCGACATGGGGAACGGGCATAGAAGTAACACATCATCGTGGGCTATGAGATAACAAGCATGTCTGAATGCTCGTAGATGTTGTTGCAGGTCTTCCTTACTATGGAAATGAGAAAATTTAGGAAGCTCCCACTGACTGGGATACGACCTAATTGGGACGGAGGGATGGATGGGTTCGTTGCAAATTTGGTCATAGGAAAGGACATTGCTTGAATTGGAAATAGAAGCTTCAAGACTAGACATTTTGTCCATTAGCGTCTTGATGAGATTGGCTAATGGATTGGCAGATGGGATATCCCCTAGGTTTTAGGGCATATGACATAGTCAGTTGCGCTTGTATAGGTGCAATGTATTGATGACTAGTCATAGGGACAGAAGTGGAAGCCAAGGGCAGTTGTGTCATGAAGGTAGAAGGCATAAGTTGACTAGATATCACCAAAGGTGGTTGCATGGTAGCATGGGCAAAAGGGGAGGTAGACACTCTTGCATTTATAGGTGCAAGAGTGAGTGGAGTCAAGACAATCAAGTTCTAGTATGATGTGGAACTTGGTTGAATTGCATGTGGTTGAGGGGGTAATGAAACCCCGATGGAGGTCGGTCCAAAAATAGATGGGGAGGCCAAACTTTGCATATTGGCCATGGTCGGGTTAATGGTTGAGGCAATAGTCTGAGTCATAAAAGGCTGGGTAACGGATGGTGTTGATGTCATCGCCGCTTCACCCAAAAGGTCTCGTGTTTGGTTTCTTGCGAGATAGTGTTAGAGAGCCTTGACATTGTGGTCAAGGAGTCTCTCAAAGTTTGGGTCCCCTTTGGGGACAATGGATGGTTGAGTCAGGGTGGATAGGATAGGATTCTGTTCAGTCTCTGAATGATACTCCATCATAGGACTGGTTATGGATGGTGAAGGCGGAAGCGGTTGATGCCTCACGTGGTCAATAAGAATTATGGTTTGACTGCGTGTCAAAACCATTCAAGGCAAGAAGGGTTAGGTTTCAAAAACTATGTTTTTCAACCTCAAAAAACTAGAATGGGTGTTGGATAGCAAGAAAGTCAGGTTTTAAGCTTGCTATTTTGAGAAGAAAAGTTTGGATAGTGACTGACGTCGACTGAAAAACTGATGTCAGTGGAACAGGATGGCCGACATCGGTCAGATAACTGATGATGGAAAAGAAAGGTTACTGACATCAGTGATAGAACTGATGTCAATTACTACATTTTCCAGAAACTCAATGAATTTGAAAGTTTTTGGAAAGAAGAAAAATGTCCTCACTAGCTCAAAAAACTAGATAAGAATAGAAAAATAGATGGAGACAGGTAGACCCTAAGCGTTAAATCCTAAGAATCAACTTTTAGAATCATGTTGGCTTATGCCTTAGAATGTGTTTGGAAGGTTGGCTTGTAAAATGGGTCCTAGAAGAGGTAGTCTAAAGTTGGTTTCAGGTTAGTTTAGGTGCTCAAGAGTCTATGTTAGGTTTCGTACTTAGCCTGGTGCTAAGGAGCAAGCTCCCCTCACTTCACGAGCCCAGTGGTAAGCTGGTCTCGCTTAGCCAATATATACTTCCCCTAGATATTATCCTTTGCTAGAGAATAGAGTGGGCTTTCCCCTTGGTAGTGAAGTCCAAGTGGGATTGCCGGGATGGGTAAGGTATCTGCTGGGTGATGAAATCCCAGTCGGGCCTTGTCTTAGGTAAGTTTTGATGTTTGATTTGTGCAAGTGATTTGTATGTGTAACATAAGTGGCCTAGGATTAATTCATGATGTAGTTGTTAATTACTAGATGTGTGGACTAAAAATGCAAGCAAGTAGAAATGAAATGCCAAATATTTTAAGCCCAAAACAAAATGTGAGTTCGGATGAAAACAAGTTGAGAAAGGGTTGAAGAGTATGAGTTGACTAGTCTAAGATGCAAGAAAGAAAGAAGGGTTCTTTTTAACCTTGCTTATGATGTCTTTTGGGAGAGATAGAAGAAAAAGGTAAAAAGGAGAAACCTAATGCACCTATATGAAAAGAAATGAAAAAGAACCCAAGGAAGACCCTCAGGGTCCCACCGGCCATGCCAGAATGTTTTTATTTGATTTTTGCTTTCACATTCAAAACAGAAATGAGAAACTAAAAGAAATGGTCTAGGGTTAGATGCTACTCGAATGAAGTCTTGCGCACCAAATTCAGATGATAGTAGGAACTCCTCTTTGGTTGTGGAGTATGACACCTATAGAAGAAAGAGACTAAAACACAAAAGTTGTTAGATGGCTAAAAAGTGGACTGTCAAGTGAAAGCTTGATCCTAGAAGTGCAAAGACTTCTTGGGGGATGACAGCCCACTGATTGTTAAAAGAATGTCTGATAAAAAGCAAAATGATAAAAGACTAAAATGATTAAAGACTGAAATAGAAATAGAAGCAAATGCTTACCTGAATGCTGCTATCAGTCTGGTCATAGTCGCCAACGTCGGTTAGTCTGCTGGCATCAGTTGGAAGTCTGCCGACGTTGGTTAGTCTACCAACATCGATGAAGGCAGTGGTCTCTGCGGCTGGTGTCGGTTGGGGTAATGGCCTTGGATGAGGTTTGGTGGGGTTTAGACGGGTTTATGGTATGTGGACAGGTCTAAGAAGGGCTATGGGTTTGGTTGAATGGTTTGAGAGTCTGTGCAGAGGTCTGAGACAATAGACAAAATGTCAAAAAGTGATAGAGGGGTAGAGGAGGCCTTTTAGCCTCTCCAAGAAGGGCAGGTCGGGTCTGTGGTCTGGTTGATAATTTGGTTGATGATGGCTGAGTCTAGTTCATAGCACTTATAAGCAATAACTAGAAAACATGATGTAAAACACAGAGGAAATACTTACCTATGGCTTGTTGAAGGAGTGTTGTTGATGCCTATCCCTGTTGCTGATGCTGCTGGTGTGGAAGACCTATTACTAGTGTAGAGGCCTTGTTGCTGATGCTTGCTGTGTGTACTTGAGAGAGAGAGAGTGAGAGGTTTGATGATTGGAAGGTCAACTACTTGGAAGAATGAAAGATTGGATTGTTGAAGGTTGAAAGGATGGATGATTGAAGATTGAAAAGTTGGATTCGAGAGATTGGAAAAATGGATCCTGCATTTGGGTCAAGAATGCAGTTATGAAGGAAACTGAAGCCGGCAAAACTGTACATGTCAATCGACAGTTGACTGACATCGACGGCTGGAAGGCAAGAAAAAGGCTAAAAATAGCCTTTTATCCATTTTCCCAACTGTCGGGTCTGCAGGTCAGGGGAAGAAATGATCAAAGATGGATTAAAATGGATGAGAGGATAGGAATAGGTTATGAATGGGGTTTAGGTATTTAAGACTTGGCATGGGTTGAGGAATGGAATCCAAGGAAGGGTATCCTAGGAGGGGTGAGGTGTCAAGGGAGAGAGAGGAAATTATTAATTTAAAATAGATAATCATTTTAAATTAATAAGACATAGGTTAGGCATGGTTAGAAGTGGAAAGGGACCAAAGGGGAGAGAAGAGGGAGATGACCAAGGGAGTAGACATGATTTTGGTGTCTACAACACCATGCAGAGGATGTACATGTCAACAAGCTCAAGAAAGTCTCTCTCGAGTTCATATATCTTCATTCTATGAGGTCAAAAAGCCTCAAAAGACATTTCATGCACTTTTATTCCACATACTAACTTAAAAATTCATGAACATCTTTATAAAATCATGTCTCACCTTTCCCAAAAATCACCTAATCCTTCTTGATTTGAAATTTACACATGGTGTCACATTAGGCCTTGCCTTTCTTAGCTTGCATACATTTGAGACCGTGAAACCATTGCTCACATACTTTTTCCTTCATTCCTTGACTTGTAATTTCATAAACATACTAGATACTAATTTTTTATACCATGAAAACGACTCACATTATCTCACAAGTTACAAATCTTGGTTTTGGAGGGAAAATATATTCATGTGTAGGGATGAAGGTGAATATTTACATAAGATATATCTATAGACATGGGCATAATGATATTAACTATCATATACCCACATAGTTATCCTATATATTACTGATATATAGAAGAAAACCTAGTTACTATAGGTTTTTGACATTTTGATGATGGTGTGAAAGTAGATTTTGGCAGTATGTTTCTTGATCTAAGTAGTCACAAAGATATTAAATACTCATGTTGAATACTATGACACATGCATTGAGCAATACATATTATAAAATCAGCTAATTACCCTCTCTCCTCTCTTTGCTTGGTAATTTATATATTAATTAAGTGCAATCAATCTCTCTTTTAAAATTCAAATATGTATGATAAATTATCTATTTTACATAATCTAAATTTCAATAGTTTTATCCTATTTTTATAACCTCAATCTAAAATAATTTAAAACACTATTATATTAGTCTTATTGTATAAATTTTTAGTCTTCATGTTGAACTATATGCCTACAATAGAAAATTGTAAAAATGTTAGAATCTATTCTAAGACTTGTAAGTTTTTTTTATATACATTTTATTTTTATTATACACTTGAAAATTCCATGACTTGTGTATACACATTTAAATCTTATTCATAGTCTCTCCTATCCATTAATCTACATATGGACTTGGTCTTCCCAAAATTCCATGATTTTTATATAAGATCTTCTTAGTCTCTGTCTTAATGTTCCATTATCTTATGTAGAGTGTTTCCATATTTCATATTTATGTTTACTCCATCTTAGACAACACTGCCAACAATTAGATATTACTGATACCGATAGTGTCCACCTTCACTATTAATGTTCTATATTCCTCAAACAAACATTTTTCAAATTAAAATTCATACCTCATGTCAACCCACATGTTTCAAATCTTGGCTTTGGAGGGAAATTACTCAAATATATATATATATATATATATATATATATATATATATATATATATATATATATATATATATATATACATAAAGCCTAAGGATATTCATATCTAGGCGTCACTTGGTGACTATTTGGAATACTACTTACACCATTGAAATATATACTTGCATATCCTTAAGTCATTATCTTTAAACATAAAAATCTAAAATTATCTCAAAGGAATAATCCTGAAACCAATTATGTAAACCTAAAGGAAGGTCAAAGTTACATATTATTAAGTGTAGAAATCCAAAGAGTTACATTTAATTTTAGAGGATCACTATTGAACACACATTAACATAGGTAAGAGAACTACATGTAATTTGATCCTTATTTATAGTATTAGAACATAGTAAATGCTAAATTAGTCAATGGGTTGTGGTTGGGGATATCCAACCCACATTTATAACCCATTTTTACTAGCTAATAAATTGGACCTAGGTTTTTAATGCAAAGAAGGACAAAATCTAAAGCTACGCATAAGACTAACGGTAAAAAAATATACATGAAATATCTTGAAAATAAAGTATATTGACCTTTGGTAAAATAGACTAAAAATTTATATAAGGATACATATATCATATAGTGAATAGATATAGTTGTCATATGTGTTTGAGAATTTGATGAAAACATCTTGATGGGTTTTGATAGTTTATATCTTGATATGAATAATCACAAAACCATTTTAGGTCATTATAGAGGAATGTACATAGACACTGAGCAAAATAAAACATAATATCACCCAAGTGCCTTATCCCTTGGTCATTCATATAAATAGTGTGATTAATATCAATCTATTTTTTAAATTTATATATGTGCAGTGAATGACATAAGTTGTACAATGTGAATATTCTTAGTTTTGTCTTATTTAGATCACTAAATCCAAAATAAGCTAAAACATTATGGTAATCATTATTTCAAGCATGAAAAATGCCAAGTTCTCCTTAGAGTTTCATCCTAACTTATTAGGATTTCAAATTTATATGTTAGGGTTTTATATTTGAGTTTTAATTTCCCATTATTCACATAAATAAATCATGGATATAATGGATATACATAGTTTATATTTTCTAATTTAAGTTATAATTGTCATAATTACATGTTATTTCCCTAAAATATGTAATATATTTCATAACCATTTAATTAAATGGGTTAAGTTTATTTACAATGGAACTTAATAATTATAAATTCTTATCTCTCCTTCGTAATAAATATTTTATGAATGTGGAATAAAAAATTCTCCCATATATGACACCTTCAATTCCTCCTTAAGATAGTGATAGCTACTATCCCTCCCCTATTATTTTACTAGGGATTATAATTTATATTGAGGTACACTTTATCACAATCCAAAGAGTTAAGGGGAATCTTCTTATATAATTTTGTATGAATGCCAAATTTGAAAGACATAGGGTTTATGGTTTTAAAGATACACCTTCCCAAACTATGAGTAGTACTATACCTAGTATGATTATCCATGACAAAATTATTAATTTTACGTAGTACATATAGGTGTTACAAATATAAATAAAAAAATTATCTCTAATAGTCAAATCAATTGAGGATTCTATTTCACACGTCAATAATCCTAAGATTGTTAATGTAAATTTCCTATCTGGTTCATCATTCAAAATTTATACCTCTTAAAATATTTCTCTAAATTATGGTTCAAAAAACAAATTAATATATGAATAATGAATAAATAATCCTTCATAAGGTTAATAAGACTCAAACTTAAACTCTAAGGAACATGATTCAACACAAGTTGATCACTTTCCCTCCTATGTGGCTTGTAAAGAGATATAAATACTATTGTGATTATCATAGAGTTCATGGACATCATAAAAATATGTTTTGGTAGTTTAAAAATATAATACAAGAACTTATTTATAGTGGTGAGATTACAATAGATACATATATTAAATCACCACCATATTTAAGCATACCTTCTAAAGTTGAGAGACTTAATAAAATTATGGCTCCATCTCCCAAGGTAAAGACACAATAAGAAGAGATACATAAATAATAATTACATAAACAAGAGTTATATAAAAAAGAGTTGGATAAAAAATAGGTACCTAAAAAATAAACTATTCCTAAGAAAGAGATGCCTAAGGATGAATTTATAAATTAAAATTTACCTAAGAAAACTTATTTTACAAGCATTTTTCCAAGGGGAAATTATAAAAGACCATTCATTTATAAGTAATTTGATTATATCACATAGATGGAAAGTAATGCATCAATTTTATTATTGTTAACACTTGTGAAATGAATGTATGCAGCATGTCGCTTCTCAAATATCTTGGATATGACATTAAACACTTGCATAAGACTACTTCAGCCTAGGTACGCATTTGCTACATTTAATTTCCTACAACTATTGATCTCAAAACATGTTATAATATATTTTAAATTAAACTTAATTTGGAACAATATAATGCTAAACTATAAAGATCACATATAAGAGCAATGGGTGTAATACTTGATAATAATCATGACTACATTACATTTTACGTTGGAGGTAAGACTATTTATATTTCAAGGGATAAAACTTATTCAGGGTAAGAAGAGAAATGAACACTATTCCTTCAACTAATTCTCAAGGAATGATATCTAATTCTTATATGATCACAACTAAGGTGCATTATACTGATGATGGGAAATGTCTTCAAAAGAAAATAAAACCCAATACAAAGTTCACAATTTGGTGTAGTGCCTTATGATTATATAAGAAAATGGATAAATATGGATGTATATATTCCTTATATGGATAATTAAGGCACTTATGTGAATGGAAATCATGATTATAAAAATTAAGGGAAAAAAATCAAGTAATTATACATTAAATAAATTACCATGTTAACAATAATGAGAAGGAAGATAGTAGGATAGTGATATATTATTTTATGGTGATATTGAGGAAAAAAGAGATAAATTTAATGATATAAGTAAGGAGTTTCCAATTAAGAAATAATCTTATCCTATTATCATTCAAAATTACTACTACATGCATGGTTTAATCCAAGTATATAATAGTGCAAGTGTTCCTAAGAGTTTAATGCTACATAAACATCACCAGGATTAAGTTAGACATAAAGATCAATTTGATGTAGAATTATAATATCCAAGTGGTTGGTCTAATGGTTCCATCCTAATTATATTTCCCACTTGTGATGAGATCATTAATTAACTCAAACATATTCTATTGTACATATATTATTGAGTTTTTCTTAATTGATCATGCTCTATATTTTTATATTTTGACATAAATGTGTACATAGATTTTTAATTGATTATTCCACTATCCCTTGGATCTATTATCATTTTATATTTGCCCTTACCTTTTCATTTTTTATCCTAATTTTGATATATGTAACATTTATCCTATAATGATGCATCCTTAATAGAAACTTAATCCTAGTGCACATTATTTACAACAGAATTTTTGTTCATCCCTACATATTGACTATATATACTTGTTATTGTTATATCTTACATTAAGCATATATAATCACCCACATTTATGATGAGAGTATATACACTAATTTTTTTTCTACTGAGGGCATGTGTCATCATATCTCAACAACTCTTTTAAGATATTATTTTTTGATTCACATATATAGTGGGGTATGTTACTTTACTTCACTTCATCGAGATTGATATGTTGATACACTTACATTACTCTATTTTAAATTCTTTCCACTTGGCCTTGCTTGACTATATAGACGTGTATAAAAATAAAATCAAAATAAAAATATGAAAAGTATAACAAATTAGGGCATATGCATGACATGTTTTTATATATTACATGATTGATTTATGTTATTTATAATCTATATTCTATATTACATATCCATTCTCTACACATGATTTTCAAAAGATACATGAGTGACATGTAGGACATGTAAGTGGCATATGAAATATAGACATACATATGTGGGAAATTCCAACACCAAGGGTCTATCTTTATATATTAGGGGAATCCTGGTATAATTTATTGGTTACATATTTATATCACCATTACATTAATGATATACACCTACATATATTAATTATACATAGCTCACCCTTTCGTATAAGATTTATGATGTTATATGTTATGGATAGTGTACTTTCATATATGTAATGATGACATAAATTACTTGTGTACCCTAGAATTTATTGTTCTATGCATTTTTTATGCTGATGATTATTACATGGTGTGATCCTTGATTATGTATTATATTGTGTAATCACCCAAAAGTTTTATTTGAGTGATAAGAGTGGTATTTGAGATTGCATATCCCTATATTATATCTATACCTATCTTATAACCTATTGTCAAACTTATCTAGCCTTTATGTGGGCCATAGGCATCCCTAGTCAGGCCCAAAGTAGTCTCAGACCCTCATTTCCTGATCTTGGCCCTTTGTGCCTAGTGTTTTCTTCTCTTACACTAGCACCATAATAAGGAAACTAGCACCACATGGTGCTAGTCTCCCCAAAATGATGTTAATGTGTTTTGTCCTATCTTTACTAAAATGAATATATTTTCAAAAGTAAAACCTCATAAGGTAAACCTAGACATATTTTATCATCTATACAAGAAAAAATGTGTGCACACACACACATATACATGAATTTTATCCCTCTAACCACTAGATGGAAATCAGATGTAAAATACACATTTACATATAGAACAAGTTGATCACAATTACGGATATCAATCCCTTATTATACCCTGCTTCTACATACTATCATCTTCAATAGACCTAAGCTTATATTTTCTATATTTCTAGTCTCAATCATATTTAAGGAATTCAAGGCCAATATCATACTATCATCACTTGCACTTGCACCATCAACTAGGTGGGGAGAACTACATCAGGATTGATCCCTCCTCAAAGTATTGGTATGTAGGAAACTCTCTTCATAATGGAGTGTTAAGGATGTCTAGCCTACCCTACTAATGAACACACTTTTTAGATCATGCCCTAGTTGTATATAATAGTAGGGTTTACATAATTAATTAGTTATTATAGTAAAAAATAGGGTTCCATATTTCATGCATGCAGGAACAAACCCTATATATCTATACATAAGTTCACCTAAAATCTTACGATAATATTACATAGAGGATACTATTACTAATATTAGTCACTACCACCATTTTCTAATATTGGTGATACTGTCCAAGAGGGGTTCTATCAATAGGATCTAATTTGTGACACTCAAACTACCTTCTATCTTAGTTTACAACACCTAGATCATTTGTATTAGGTGTTTTCCATCTAAGTCATTACTCACAGTATTTATTACTATTTTTAGAAAAGTCAAAGGTAGTCAATTCTATATCAAATCAACGTTTAAATTTATTGCATATTATTTTCTTGATTTAGTCTTCTCAATTATTTAAAAAACATAGGATTTATACTTTATAAATCCTAAAAGGTTAAAACATTTAGTGAATATGACTTCAAACATTACTCAAGCCCTAACCCTAGATTCTCTTAGGGTCTGTATCCTTTTTGTGTCTTGCCTAGATTTCAATTCTAAAATTTTATATTTGTTTAATTGTTTATTTTTTGTAAGATTTCTTAGATTAAAATTATTTAAAGGTTCAAAATATACAACTATTTTTCATACTTCCCAAACTAAAATGACATAATTAAACAACCAATTTGATGAGAAAAATAAGAAATAATTCCAATATTTGTGTCAAAACATACAGATATGTAAGATGACATCATTATTATTATTCAAGAAGAATGTAAAAAAGTAAACAATTATCAATATTCAACTCCCCTAAATAATAACATTGTTACACCTATAGTGGGGCCCACTCAAATAACATAGCTAATAATTGTAATTCAATAACCTTCAGTGACAATTACACCTCTCATGGATAGTTACTTCACTCAAGATGTGTAATCCCTTATGTATGAGGTTCATACTTCATAAGATAAGGTGTTACATCTTGAGTAATGATCCACTAGGCCATCACATGCCTTGGATACTAATTTTCTCTTACATACACCTTTGGCTCATCACATAATAAAAATTACCTTACCATATAGGATCATGGCACCTAAGCTTACATTTTATGATGGCAAGGGTGACCTAGAAACCCATATCTAATATTTTCATGCAACATGTTTGGACTATGTGTCTAATAATTGACTTCCCACAAAATTGTTTCTATGAAGTTTAAATGATTATGCCTTATAGTGGTTTTATGATTTACCAAATCAATCTATCATAACATTCAATCCTTTGGTAGACATGTTTTTAACACACTTATCCATAAACATCAGTGACAAGATATCATATGCTCAAGTTGCATAGTTGAAACAAAATTCAAATGAACCAATTACAAAATACATATTATGATATAAGAATACATTAGATAAATTGACTAGCACTGTGGTAGATAAAGAGATTTAGTACATAGTAAAATAGGGTCTTCTACTAGCATTACACTAAGCTAACTTATTTAATAAGTTTCCAATATTCACATATTTGTGCCACACAGTAAAATAAAGAGACATCAAGCTTCAATCAATGGGAAAAATAAAATATACCAATGGATCAAAATTAAGTACTAAGAATTCAAGTAATCCTTTATACAAGGTAAGGCCATTGAAAAAAAGAGTGATCAAAAGGACACAATTAACATAACTTTAGAGCCATCTTCTAACTTGGTTTTATCATCTCCTCCACATTGAGTCTTCACCAACCTTCTAAAATAGCTAGCATGGGTTTTATAGTATATCTTGGAATGTAATGTCATATATGTCCCTCCTATCAAAGAGGTTGATATAAAATAACCTCTTTCAGAGAACTATAATTCTTATGCATTCTATGATTATCATAGGGCACTAGGCCATAAAACAAACATATACATAAGCCTAAAACATAAGATATAATATTTGATTGAAGCCAAAATTATCAATGTTGAAATACCTAAAGAGGAACCAAAAGTATAATAAATGGAAGAAAAGGTATTATTTATATTCTTAGATCCATTTCTAAATCACACACCGAATGAGGTAGGGAACACTTCAAGTTATCATTACACATCATGCACATCCACCAACATATTCATATCATAATATTATAGAAGAGGTAAAACCATTTCATAATATCATTAGCATGTACCACACTATATTTCTATCTAGACCACTCATCACATTTTCAAATCAGGAGATTGTTAATTATGATACATATTTACACACTCTTTGTACGATCCTACATAGATCATCACCCTATCTAGAGTGTTATGATTGATAATGGGTCAAGAATTAGCATGTGAACTATCACACTTTTAAAGAATTTGGGGTATTTAGATAAGGATATATTCCCTACATTCATAGGTATCAGTGGTTTTAGTGGTTATGTTTAGATCTACATCAGGGAGATTATGCTTCTATTAAAAGTTAGACCAACACATATGACCACTCAGTTCTTAGTATTACCTAGTACAAGCATGTTTTATATGTTATTAGGTAGGCCATGGATATAATAGTTATGATCCATCCCATCACTAGTACACATGCCTAAAATATATACATGCAAATCAAGTAGTCAAAGTTAAGGGTCTTCTATATGATTATCCTTTACCTATTCCATAAGTAGTTACAACATAGTTATTATTTACAACATAATTACTAGATATAGCACAAATATTAGTTACAACTCAAAGAATAGTTCTTATTGATACACCAAATAGTTCAACAGAGCCACTAGTGTAGGTGACGTCTACTCCATTATTTTTATGTATGCATACTCTCCCATGGAGACCATTATTAGAGATACCCATGAATTAGAGACATGTTTTAGATTATAGAGTGATTGTTGGCCAATTTTTGCCTACATACAAAAATTTTCCTAGATGGATTAGTTTCTAGAGGCCTTGGTATGGTGTGATCAACTGAGCAGAGTTCCTAATTGAGTAAGTGATCAAAAGGCTTGGAAACAAGTCTAGGATTAAAAGGTGAAAAGGATCAATAGGTTCTCGTGGTGATCATGACCTTCATGGACATAAATCAAGTTTTATAGGTCTTATACACTCATTTTGAGCCTTGAAAATTTAAGCACAATCCTAGAAGGACCAGACCATCAAAAGCACATCATGCAAAAAAGGATAGATCAACTTGATTATGTATTTAATAATTTCACTTGATAAAACCTCTCAAGCCAAAATACCATATATACATGGTATTTTTCATGCCTTGAACATTATCTACAAATTTGGTGTCTTGACAAGCCTGTTATCTCAAGATATAAATATTCATAGTTAGACTTGTAGAATGAAACATGTGTGGGGATGTAAAGTTAAAGATACAAAAATTAACCATTGGGATTTAAAAATCCTTAAATGTGCATGAAAATGTCAAATTTGATCATCATAAAATATCCATTTGAATTCAGATGTCCTAAGATCAATAGTTGGCATTCAATCATTCTAAAATTCCAATGGTGAGCAATAACCAGACAATATCAGTGGGTACTAAATATATAATAGAGAACATTAGATTGTACACCTAATATCAATAATGAGAATCAAGTCAAAATGTTAACATAAGTATGAAGTAGACAAGTGGAAAAATATCAAGTACCTGATCAAATATCTAATGATGTGTGGTGACTGATAAGGTCAGTGGGTCTAAGTGGATCGATGATGCATGATTACTCATACAAAGTAGATCTAATGATGAGTGATGGTTCAACTGGTTAGAAAATCTTGAATAAAAATACGTAGGTGAAAATTGTATCAACTATGTTAAATTGGTAGAATATATATGGCTCACATCCATTCTTATATGATAATAAATAGTGCATGTGTAATCTAAGAAAGTAGATCAAATGGTATGAAAACAAGATGATCAATGGTCATTATTAAAATTCAAAAGCTAAAGGGATCTAGTAGAGGTTAAATATGTGACCTAAGTTAAAAAAATAATTGTTCAAAGAGCTATGTCACCATTAGAGCTTAGTTGAGCATCTTTGAGCAGATGTAGTGATACAATCAAGGGTTATCAACAATGAAGTTCTTATTCCATTGAAGCTCAATATAGACCTCTGGTCAAAGATGTAGAACACATAGAGTTCATTTTTTGGGGTTACAATATTGTTTCACAATTATGTTTACTATTCTTGAAGGAAGATCTTCATGTGTAGTGATTTCTCATCTACCTTAAGACTTAGATGCAAAATGGGTCTATTTATACCTAATATAGTTCAAGACAAGACTATGTAGTTTGTAGGCTTTTCATGAAATGATAGCTATAGGAAAACCAATAAATGAGATTAGTATTAAATCTATATTGGATATATATTCAAAGTTGGGCCATGTGTAAATATAAAAAAGATATGAAAGAGTGTCTTGTCTTCTAATATGGTCATAGCTCTAACAAACAACTACCCAATGTAGACATGACATGGCGCTATCAAGTTTAAATTATGAGGACTTTGTTCTTATAATGCAAGAAAGTGGGAGATGGCATATAATTTTAAGGAAAAAATTGAAGAATTAGAGAGTAATAGTTAGAGCACTCAATGTTGTTAAGATCTTAAGGATCTTCCTTCATAAGTAGGATCATAACTCACCACCTTAGATACACTCTTGTCTTCTAGTGCGTTGCTAAATCAATGAAATGATTCAAAGGATATTGAGACAAATGAAGGCTAGCTTGTTGATAAAAGATTAGTCTTGATTGGATCAAATATGATTCAAAATTCAAAAAATGTGGTGGCAATTCATTGATTATTTTTTTAACTCATGCTCACCTTCTTCTCTCTTATACCCTTCTCTATATTACCCATTCTTCCCATTTTGTAAAGGATCTCTCTATGTTTTTAGAATAAATGACATTCTCACTTTTGATAAGAAATTCTCTCTCAATTTTGAAGAGCAAAAGACTCTCATTTGATAAGGCTAGACCCTATCAAAACTTGTATGAAAGACCTCTTCAAGATAATAAAGACTTTCTTTGCATATCTCTTACTTTTGAACTATGTTTAGTAATCTTGTGCATGATGGTATTATGAAAGAGGATCTTTCATGCCCATTATCCTTCTTTATTGACTATTTTAAGGTGTTTTATATCTGATTATAGGTCTACATTTGCGTTCTTTCTACCATTAATGTAATATTGGTGTGTCTTAGAATTCCTGTTGTCTTCATTCATTGTTTCCTAAACCTAATATATGAAATACTTATGCAATTAGCTAGATTTTGAGATTGTGTGAGCTAGTACTATCTTATAATTCTTAAATGTATATTTCATGCTTTTGGTAGTTCTCACTTAATTTGGTGCATCACCTTTTTAGCTTCATTAGGATCCATTTTCCCCTTTCTAACCCTTTTCCTTATGACATTATTAGTATAGGTGATCCATCAAGAGTAAGTCAACCTTATTCGGAAGTCTAGCCCACCATAAGTGACTCATAGCTTGGGATTATTCCCATAGTGTAACTCAATTGGAGGTATCTTGAAGAACTCTCTCCAAGGGTGTTAATTGGTGCTACAATAGTTTCTAGCATCCCTAATGGGACATAATTTGAAGAAAATATTGATCAAGTTTGATACTAGTTTGATTAATATGCAATAGCTATATATTCACACAATAGTATCTGGTGACCCCAAAAGAACAATCAATGTAGATCAATAGCTATCTTTCATGCCAAAGGTGACTATAAGATCAAATTTTAGAGGTATTATTTTTAAATTTCTTAAACTTCCTTTAAATTTAGTAAAGAGGTTAAGATTTTATAATACACACCCATATAAAGGAAACTTTTCTTCTAGATCAATTCCAAGGTCTAGTCCTACTAGAAGATCCTTGTTAACCCCTTTTATTGCCATGGCAACCCCTAGATCTTTCCCCTTTGTGGATTTTAATGGCCAAAGTCCTTTAGACCTCCCTCAATATGATCATATTATAGTATCATATCTTTAAAGTGTACCTTATTTTCTTAGAGACCAAGATACAACCCCTTTTGAACACCTCATGGATATAGCCACTTTATGCAACATTCATAATGTTAATAAGGAAAATGTAACAATTAGGTTATTAGCCATCTATTTTAAAGGTAAATCCATATATTGGTATAGAACCCTTACTAATAATTCTATTACATCATGGAACCAATTAGAAGATGAATTGTGTAAAATATTTGAAGATAAAAGTTACCATTTATCACTTGAAAAATAATTAACTACAATTAAAAGAGCCCCTCATGAAGTTATGCAAGACTTAAACACAAGGTTCCAAAAGACTTGGGATAGAATCCTAGTCTCTATTAGGCCTACCCCTAACTTTTCCTTCCTATACTATTTGAAATACCTTAATAGTGACATTGCAATAATTATCTAGTCTATGGGAGGGAACACATTGCTAAATGCATAAGAGGTGTCAATCAGAGCAGAAAATTATCTAGTGTAGGATGGCATGCTTACACATAGACCCCTAATGCCTTTGTTCCTTGAGATTATAACATCTCTTATCTCTATTCCTCACCTTGATGTCATTCATCCTATGCCTATAATTGTTTCTATACCCTCACTTAAGTAATAAAAGGCTTAGACTAGTTAATCTAGTGATTCCTAAGAACATAAGAACTTTCAAGAGCTTAAGATCATGTTCCAATCCTTTGGAAATTAACTAGTGAGTTTTAAGAGGTAAAAAAACATAAATAGGCCTTACCAACATTATAATAAATCTTATCAATCAAATAGGCCACCCTAAAAAGGAAACTTCTAAGGCCAAGGTCAAAACCAAAGCCAAAGTGAAGGTCAGGGATAAAGACAATCTAACTATAATAGATAGAGAAATTATAATCCAAATAATGCAAGCACTTCCAACACCTTAGTCCCTATTCAAAATAATGTTGCTTAATAAGTTGAGGGTACCATGCCTTAGAATCAATCTTTTGGGAAATCCATTATCCCAAATATTTATTTAAACTAAGATTTCAATGATCAATACAAGCAATTTACTAACTATGGGTACAATCAAGCTCTTATGTCTCAGAACATAGAGCTGTCCATGATGATAAAACTAGAAGAACCTCAATAAAGTCTAGGGCCTGATCAAGGACCAAGCCAGTTGGGAGATATAATCATGAATTATGAGCAAAAAGAGTGTTATGCACTCAATGATCAGGGTAATTCTAGCTAGGCATACATTTCAGTGATAGGTAATACATGGTTTAAAATAAGAAACATGGATGGTAACTAGTAAGCATTCAAAGAGCCTCCTACCATTACTCATTCAATATCAAATCTAAATATACTTTATGTTATTCCAAAGGTTCTAATAGCTCTAAGGAATCAAAACTAGGGGAACGTCTTTATTCCCCAAAAGACACAAACTCAAAGTACAGTCATGGCTCCCAAAACATAACCAAAGGTTGGTGGCTCACCCATCAACATTGTGGAACAAATGACAAGGTCTAGTGTGAGTGTGATAATGTGTTATATGCTCTCTACATTTTTTTAGGTAGACATCCTCCAAGAAGGGTTGTAAGGAATCAAGGTTCTTGAGAAAGAACCAAGCAAGGAAAATGTGGTTCTTACCAATGTAACCAAAGGACCTAATGAAGGGAAACCAAGTAAGGTGGTAAATCCCTCTCCCTTATATATTTTAGTAATCATTGGTGACTCTTTAGTGCATAATTACTTGGTATATAGTGGGGCTAGTACCTCAGTAATGCCAAAGTCTATAGCTGATCAACTTAGTCTAAAGTATGAGCCCCAATCTAAATGAGTGTTTTATCTTGATAGTTCTTACACCAAGAAATTTGGCATCATCAAAGATATCAATTTAAACCTACATGCTTGTATTAGTGTCTCAATGGTTCAAGATGTGTTGATCCTAAATGTGCCTCCTCATTTTGCACTATGCCTATCCATGGAATTCACTATAAATATTGGTGGTTATCTAGCAATAGATTGTTCATACATGATATTTAAAACAAGATATGAAACCAAATTATCAAAAAAGGCTTAACCCATTACACAATTCCACATAGAGCTTTATGGGCCAGATAGTATAAACTTCAATTCACCATTCTTGATGAAGATGAACATCTGATTGGTTAAGAACTAAATACTCACCTTGAAGTGATACCAGACATGTTCTTGGATGAAATATGGAATGAAAATAATATATTTGATCCCTTAGGAGTTTAAGAGAGGGAAATGGATATATACTACTTACATGAAGAGAATCAGTCCATGTCATCCCTCATTAGACCATAAGAAGATCCTAATGGCTTATGGAAATAATTCTTTGACAGTTCAAGGAGAAAACATAGAGTGGGTGTAGATGAAATGATAGTATCCCCCTAAAATGAAATTTTTTTATCTTCTTATATATTCCAATTTAGTTGCTATTGTAATTTAGTAGAATATGAGGGTATTATATATGGCCTTTAATGGGATAGTAAGAGAGGGATCAAATAATTACAAGTTTATGGAGATAGTGAACCAATAGTACACTAGGTTAGAGGCTAGAATATCACTAAGAGCCTCTTGATGAATTATTACAAACATTGAGTGTGAAACCTAATTGAGGATTTTGAGGGTTTTAGCATCCAAGTAGTGCTAAGGAATCAAAATGGACATGTTGATAGGTTGGCATCTATGGGATATTAATTTGATATCCCAAATGAGGTAGAAAAGACCAAGGTAAAACCACATGTCAAAGTAATGGTAAGACCATCAGTGTTAGATAATAAATCTCATTGGCAAGTCTTTGATAATGATAAGCAAATTGCCTATTTATTGTAGTATGAAGTAGAGTTTTCCTCCATAAACTAGGAAAATTTTCAACATCAATAGTAGGAGAAAATTATTTAGTTGAGATATAACAAGATTCATAAAGGGCTTGCCACCCTTGAGGGTATTTTCTATGAGGGAGATCATATGAGAAAATATAATGTAGTGATGGAAAAAAGTGAAGAGAACTATGAACGAGTCATTATCTTGAAAGACAATCTCCTCAAGCTTGGAAAGGTAAACACTAACAATGAAAGGGATGCTTTCATAGAAATTTGTAAAGAACATTCAAATATATTTTCTTGAGAATATAGATACCTAAGTGGTTTTGATCCCAAGATAGCCCAACACACTATAAAATTGGAGGCTAATGCCAAGCCTATTAGGAAAATAAAAGGCCTATAAAACCCATAATAGAAGAGCTTATGAGGAAAGAATTGACCAAGTTAATTAAATCCAAGATCATCTTTCCTATAAAACACTCCTCATGGGTAGTAAATTTAGTTCTTATTAGGAAGAAGAGTGGGGAGATAAGATTATGTGTTAACTTTAGGGATCTGAATAGGGTCTCCTTAAAATATCATTACCCCTTGCCATCCATGGAGCAACTACTTTAGATAGTTGCTAGTTTAGAATGCTTCTCCCTTTTGGATGGTTATTTAGGTTAAAACCAAGTACTGGTAAGGGAATAAGATCTATATAATACTACCTTCATGATAAAGTGGGGTGACTAATAGTTTATTCACATTCGGATGTACTTTTCTTGACCAAAATAGACAAAGAGAGTCACCATGGACTTGTACCTTCTACTTCATTAAATGTCAACTTGAGGACTTATACTTGATAAGATGATGTCACTATATGTGTACACTCCATATATAGTTTAGAATTATACTAATTGTATCTAAGATGTTGAATTACATTAAATGAAATGCTTGAAATAAAACATAAACAAAGTGTTGTAAAATAAATGTTTATGAGTTGGAAGATTCCTTAAACAAATCTAAGCAAGAATGCAAATCACATAATGTATAAATAAATCAAAAAAATTCTTAGCTATTAAATTGCGTTGGATTATTTTTATAAGGATTTCAAAGGGGGCCCTTCCTCCTTTTATATTCCAGCTTCAACCCTTCCTCTCACAACACTTAATTGAACTTAGAAATGATTGTTTATATTAATAAAAAATTGTAACAATGAATTGTTGCAAGAAGTTATAATAATTGTTGCTTGATAAAATGTACTTTTGATAATCTCTAATCAAAATCTAATATCTCTAAACTCTACTACTAAATATTTATATACCAAAGAGGATATTATTTTATGAAAAATAATATACACATTCTATTCTAAGATAAATTCTATTTGGGATAACCAAAATTGGTTCTTTTATTTAAAGTGACCATTCATAAAAATTCTATAATATTATTGTAGGATAAAAAAGGTTTTTTAATTCTTCAACCACTTCCTTATTGAGTTCCATGGAGGTCAGATTCATTTATACAAGTCGGTTATAGGAGAATCAAATTTTTTTCATTTATGGCTTTGGTCATGCAGTGGCTATAGGATGGTATGTGTAATGAGATTCCTTTGTTGTAGGATGTTTCGTGCTACATACCTATCTCTCTAAAAAATCCTTAAAAAATTATAGAAAATGTGTCCTAAATCAATAACTAACCATAATATATTTAATTCCAATACATAATTTCAACTATTTAAAAGAGTATAGAAACATAATGCTATATGGATTTTGAAAGTAGGAAATTGTATGAAAAAGTGTTCAAAAGCATGGTTAACAAGCAGGATGAGTAAAGTAGATGGGCACAAGAACAAAAAATTTATGGAGCTCATGACACCCACCAACTTAAGATCTTTCTCAAAATTGAGAAACATACTTTTTATTCCTAATTCATAAAGAACTCTAAAATCCATGGGATCTATAACACCCATGGCAAGGTGAGCATAAAATCCCCACCTTTGTTCAAATAGTTCACAAATTTTGACTTCTCTAGCTTCATCCACCAAAGTTTTATCCTACCAATATGGAATAGGATACCATAATAAAGGAGGCTAAAATTTGAGGTTCAATAATTGCAATCCCATGTCACTTACAAGAAGAATATAGTTTGTGATCCTATTAAATGTTGTGTTTAAATTAAAAGGGAAATATGGCTCCCTCTTATTCATTATAGGAGTGATCTAATTCCATCATTTAAGATAAGAATATTTGGATGAAATACCAGTAGAATTTATTAATCCTAAGTAAAAATCTTGGGCTTCTTCACATTTCTTCCCAAACCAAGTTTTGACTTCTTTACTCAACATGAAATCATCCCATTCAACTAATATAACATCAAGTTCCATTGATTTACTCTTGATAAGTAGTTGGATTACATTCTCCTTTTTCTTATCTCTTCATTGTTCATTTAACAAATATGACAAAAATCCCTATAGTTGGACATCTCCAACATATAGATTGGGGTTCCACTCCCTATCATAAGGAACAACATAATTATGAAGGTAGAAATTACATAATTATGGTTGTTCTTCCTATAAACTTAATTTATATATAGAAAATAAGGAAAGGGGATTAATAAATTAATGGGAAATAGAACAATAAATTCTCTTAAATATGAACTTATGCCATTGTTCTTCAAGATAAATTGAATAAACTTTTGAAGGAGGCCTGTAATCAAGGAGCTCTTGGGTAAGACTAGTCATATTCTCATTTTTTTTTGTTTGGTGATGCTCTCTTCAAATTATTCTCTTCTTTCAATTTATCATTTTTTTTCTTATTTCCTTCAAAATTTCAAATTGAATATCCATCCAATTCAATAATTCAGAAGATATTGTAAATGACGAGTGATACTTGAATTCTTGGGTAGCTTTAGGCTCTTATTGATTCACCTCTACAAAAGATTGTGGAATGTTGAATATAGGATGATCTTTAGTAGAGGGATATAGTTGATAAGCTACTACAGTAAGTGTATCTAGTCCTCCACTAGATTGATCTTGTAACTACTTCCTTAGTTTCTCAATTTCTTGCAGGGCTTGCTCAAGAGTGGAAAGTTCCATTTTTACAATAGGCTAATCCAATTATTTAGCTTATTCCTACATGGGTTCCTCATAAAACTCTATAAAACTATGCTCAACTTGTTCTACCTCTTCTTGCATGGTTTCCTCATGTAATTATTCAAAACTATGTTCAACTTATTTTACTTCTTCTTGATTGAATACTGGAGAACATTCTTTCCTATCTGTTTTAATTTATAGAGATTCATCATTAATAGTAGTTTATTTTTCTCTAGATTATTAATTTATTTCAATGAAAAAAATAAGGTTTAGTTCTCATTTTTCTTCTCAATCTATGAGATATACAAGGAGTATGGGTTACCTTGGCCTTTTTGGGAGAAGGTGGAAGTTCCTCCTCATATTTGTCTAAATCAAGCTAGAGAATGAGTTTATTCATTTTCCTTTTGGATTCCCTACCTATGGAAGTCATTTCTTTAGTCCTTGCTATAAGTTCTTGTGTAGCTAGAATAAGACCTTCTTATATAGGATCTTTTGTGGCTACAAGAAGGTTTTCTACTGTAGGTTCTTATGGATCTGTAAGAAGGGCTGCTTTTGATTTTTGTTCTTCAACCTCTAATTCCTCTTGTATTTTATTTCCTTCTCTATCACTTTTTGAATTTTTTGGTACTTGGAGAAATTATTCTCAATTGATGTTGGGTATAGTTCTTTAAAAATAGTTTGGAAAAATCAATTGGATTAAAGCAATGATGGGAAAGAGCTTTAGAATTACCTTTTTGAAATACCTTCAACATTTTTGTGATCATATGGAGCAATAAGTTGGGAATGTTTATCTCTATTCTATGCCACAAATGATTGAGGACCTTGAAATTTAGACCATATAGCATAGGATACCTCCCTTCACAAATGAAATATCTGGAGATAAAGTCAGTATATTTAGCCCATATTCCTGGTAGAGACAACTTTGTAATGCCCTACTTTGAAGTTTCTAGGCGTTCATTTATTTTGATGAAATTTGGTCTCTTAGCCTTGGAATTAAATTTGTCTTGCCATTCCTCCCTTTTTTTTCGTAGTCATTTTACTTTTCCAATGGTAGTTCTTGTCAACTTTATTTCCATCCCCTTTACTATTGCCAAGCTATTATACAATATACCAACAAATTCTTCTATAATTCCTTCATCTAGGGCTTGTATTTTCTCAAAATATTGTGCCCATCCTATATGATGAAATATGGATAAGATTTATGGGCTATTAATTAAAGGGGTGATATCTAGCAGCTCATGTTTCAATAAATTGCCTCCCATGTTGTGTGAGTTGCAGGTCTAGGTGCTTGCATCAAGGGTTTTGGGGTATGCTGAAATGATTTATGAATTTTGCTTTGGGAGGTAAAATAATCCATTTGAATTAATGGAAAACATCCCACCCCACAAATTATATTGTCACCTATCCTTGAGGGATGAAATTGATATGCAAAAAACACTCATGATAAGAGTAAGGTGTTGTAAAAGTAGCCGTGTCAATGGTTACATCAATTAGAGAAGGAGATGGTAAGCATGTGTGATAATTATAGGATATGATGGCACATTGATATAATTAAGTCCCATCATCTTTATAAATAATTAAAATGTATGACAATAAATAAATACTAAATAATTACCATATTACTTATAGAAATACCTTTCATAAATATGCAAATGATGATTTGAAGTTGCAGTTATAGTATATGCTATCATTTAAGTAGGAGAAAATGCTTGAAGTAGGATAGAATGTAGGAATACATCCTATATAAATATATATTTCCTATATTAGTAAATTTTATCCTACAACATCAAGTTTTATCCTATAATAGTAAGTTTTATCTTATAGTAGCAAGTTTGAAAATGCATTTCTACTTCAAGGGAATGAATCTATAATAAAAAATAGATTAAAAAAAAATATATTATTACTATAGTACCTTTTATCTTTTTCACTTTTTTAGTTTTTAAAGAATGTCAATCAGCTAGTGACTTGGGTTTGTAAGACAACATCCGGCAACAACGCCTAAAGGTTTTCATTGCTTATTTTTTTTATTTTAATTTTAGATTTTCTAGTCGAAGCTCAACTAGAATCACAAGAATCTAGAAGGTAGGATTTTATTCATCCTAAACTAAGATATTATGATTGAATTATTCTTATATGTAGGAAGCTTTATTATTCTTGGAAAATATTAGAAAAGGGTTGATAGAAATACCCTTTGGATATAGGATAAGATTGATTTTCTTCATGAAGAAGAGAGGGATGTTGTTCTTCAAGAAGTTGGAAAGTGAGAGTTTCCTTAGAAAATGGTTTCTTATATAGCTTAAGCCCATGGCCATTAAAAAGTAGTCAAAACTAAATAGAGTCAATGGTCATGAGCTTTATAGTTCCATTGCCAAAAACTTGTTTGATCTCATAAGGCCCAAGATATTTGGACTACAAATTTCCTTTATGATCATTATATTTAGAGTAAAAAATGAGTGCCCAGTCTCCTAGTTGGAAATTATTAGTCTTGATGTTCCTATCATGCCATACCACATGTCTTTGTATTATTTTAGTATGATGAAGTGCTTCCTTTCTTAGTTCATCAAGTGCGTTTAGATACATGATCTTGTCTTTTTGATCTTGGAAAAGATCCAAAACTAAATCAAGTGTTGTCCTTAATGTCTTATGTTCAAAATCAATAGGTAAAAAAAGATTCTTACTATAAAATAGATCATATGGAGTGAGACCAGTTATGGTTTTCCAAGTGATTCTGTAAGCTTAGACTATTTTGAGAAGATGAGTTGACCAATATTTTCTATGTAGGCTAATAGTCTTAGTGAGGATATTTTTCAATTCTTAGTTTGTCATGTCTACCTAACCATTTGACTGAGGATGGTAAGGGGTAGACTTCTTGTGTCTAATTTCATATTATTTTACCAAGACAACTATGAGGTCTGATGTCAATTATAGGCCTTAGTTTGTGACTATTTATATTGGTACTCCTTAGTGGGCAAATATTTCTTCATAGAGGAAATCAGATACCTTCTCATCTTGAGCATGGGTTAAGGTTTTGACCTCTATCCATTTGGTGACATAATTAGTGCACACCAGTATGTATTCTTTATTGTTGTATTTAGGATCAATGGGACCTACAAAATCTAGTCCCCATTTATCAAAAGGTTCTAGAACTACTTATGGCTATGATGGCATTTCATCAAAGTGAGTGGGTTTTCCCATACACTAGCATTGATAACATATATGAGTATACATCATGGTATACTTATGCAAAGAAGACCAATAATATCTAATAGTAAGTATTTTCATAGTATTTTATTTAGAAGCAAAATGACCCCCACAGGTCATCATGGTAATCTCTGAGAATGTCAAAAGCTTCATCTTCTCAGATATATCTTCTCATAACTAAATTTGGTCCAATGATAAAGAGATATCTTGAAATCTAGGAATAATGTATTCTCTTTTAGATCAAGTGTTATTTGTCCCTGGGTGATAAATGTTGTGGTAGTGATCTTGTAGCAAAATAACTAACAATGTCTGTGAACCAAAGAGATTGAATTATTATAATAAATAAATGTTCATTAAGAAAAGAATCATCAAAAATAGGATTGTGCTCATAATTTTATAATAGAGATAGAAAATCTACAAATACATAATCCTTACCTAGTCTATCCATAATGTTAATATCAAACTCCAATAATAAAATCAACCAACAAATAATCCCACATGTTATATCAAGTTTATTCATTAAATACCTTATTGTTGAATGATCAGTGTGAATGAATACTTGGAAACCTATAATGTAGTGTCAAAATTTGTTAATGTCATATACAATAGCAATAAATTATTTCTCTATTATAGTGTAGTTAAGTTTATCCCATTGAATATTCTTGTTAATAAAATAGATTGCATAACTTAGACATTCATCTTTTTTGCCAAGGACAACTCTTAAAATGGTGTTAGATAAATATTTTTAGATGTGAAAAGGCTTCATATAGTTAGGACCTCTCAAAACAAGATTTTTTATGAGGTCTTTGAGTTATTAAAAGGTAATTTGACAATCATTAGTCCATGTAAATTCAACATCCTTAGTAACCAATCCAAATGATGGGGTGGAAATTTTACTAAAATATTTGATGAATCATCTATAATAACCAATATGTCCTAAAAAACTTCTAACATACTTTTTCTTCTTTGGTGTGGGTAGATCCTTGATGATACTTATATTTACTAGGTCAACTTGAATTCTAGCAGGGGATATGTGATATCCCAACATAATCATTTCAGTCATAAGCATGTAACACTTTTCATTTCTCAAAGATAATTGATAGTTATAGCAATGTTGAATAACTTTCTCTAGGTTGGTCAACATTTCTTTGAATGTCTGCCCATAGATAGTGAAATCATCTATGTAGATTTCAACAAAGTCATGGGAGAGATCAGAAAATATGCTCAACACAACCCTTTAAAAAGTAGTCGGGGCATTACAAAGACCAAATGGCAAGATGACATAGGCATAGGTTCCCCAAGGGCAAGTAAAATTAGTTTTTTCTTGGTCTTGTGGAGTAATGTGTATTTGATTATAATCACTATAGTCATCTGGGAAGGAAAATTACTTCTTCCCTACTAATGTATCTAATAATTGATCAATAAATGGAAGGGGAAAGTGATCCTTCCTAACAGTAGCATTCAACTCTCAGTAGTCAATGTAAATATGTCATTTCCTCATTTTCTTAGGGATAATGGCTAGGGGAGAGACCCAATAGCTGTCCAAGATAGGATAAACAAATCCTACATCCAAGAGTTTTTGTAACTCAATTTTGATAATGTCTTTGACAATAGGATTTATTCATTATTGGGGTTGGTGAATAGATTTGAATTCCTCTTTAATATAAATGTGATGCATGTTTAAATATGGAGGTATTCTTCTCATGTTATGGTAATCCTAAGTAAATTCTATTGTGTGCCTTCTCAACATTGTAAGTAACCGACTTTATTATTAGGGTGTGAAGGAAGTGTTGATTTTGAGAGGTTTATTTGGTAGGATGTCTAATTGCTTTGTTAAAGAAATGATGGTCTCTACATTGGCTATTGAAGGATCATAATTGAATTTATGGGGAAGTAATTGATGGACTGTCCAAATTTATCTTTCATTTTTAGCAAAATCATTCTCAAGAAAGGTATTTGGAAGAGGGCATGGTGTACATTCCAATAGGCTGGTGGCTATAGGATCCTTTCGATAAGTATTTTGTAGGATACTAGTAAGGATAATGTCTTATTCTTAGGCCTACAGAGTTAGACTCCAATAAATTATTAAAAGATTCTATAAGGATATAGATTCTTCAAATTCATCAATCTAAGGGATCGGTCCATCATTCAGGGAAGGCTGAGCTGGTTGATACAGTACCAATTTCTTGGTGTCATTTTCATAAAAAATAACATTTTTATTGACCTACAACTAATAAAAACATCAGTGGTGGCCAACCATGTGTGGAAAAGGATGAGAGGATAAACACCCAAATTATTATTTAGCTATAGCACAATAAAATCTATTGGATAATTCCAATAATCTATAGTGATCACAAGGTCCTCAACAATCCATTCAGGCTTAATAGTTGATCTATTATCCATCTGAAGGATAGTGGGTGTTGGATGGAGAATTGTAATTTTTAGTTGTTTCATGGTCTCCATGGTCATCACATTGATGGCTACCCCCAAGTTAATTAAATTATTGGAGATGGGTTGGTTGCAGATTCTAACATTAAATACAAGACTTCCCAAATCAAAATATTTTGGGGGAACTATATTTCCCAACATAATATCTGCTAGTTAGCTAATGACCTAGACTATTTTAGGATCCATCTTCTTTAGTCCTAGTTTTTTCAAACATAGCTCTCTAAAAACTTTATTATAGATAGAAAAATCCATTATTTCTTGAAAGAGTGGGATTTTTATGCACACATTTTTGAGTTATCCTAAAATATCAAATTCAAGCTCTAGTTTAGGAAGTGATATGTTTAATTTCTCCAAAAAAGAGGAATGTTAGTTTCTTTTTGATTTTCAGATGGACTTCACTAAGGTTTGGCCATGGGTGGTTATGGATTAGTATGGAGTGGATCTAGTTCAAAGTGTTCTATGATTATGGATGAGGTGGGTTATGAAATAACATGGCCTAAGTGAAGTTTAAACTGATTAATATCCAAGGTGTATGTTAGATATTACATTATTTCAATGGATTGTGTTAGTTGAACCAACTTATTGGAAGGATTGAGGATGAGTTGGGTGGGTAATTAAGTGGTTTGAATAGGTTTATGAGTGTTTTTAATTATGGAATATTATTGTTTTGGTTATTTTATTTGTTGGGGAAAGCCTTGATTACCTCTTCATTGTTGTTACAATGGATTAGAGGGATATAACCATTATTGGTTTTGGAATTACCGTAGTTGAGGTTGTTGTATATTATGTTGCATCCATAACTATTTCTAGGGTAGCTACCAACTTATTTTAAACCAATTTTGATTGGGTACATTCATCCAAGAATCATATTAAGGATTATTTGAGAATTGAGAATTTGCAAACATAGAGTTTGATGGCATACCTGATCTTTGTACTCATAGTTTCTATTGAGCCATAAAAAACACCTAATTCTCATATTCTCATGTGGCATGTAACTCCACTATTTCAAGATTTTCCTTGGTTATGATGGCTACTTGGGATTTCATGGAATAACATGTGGAATCCAGCTTCTTTATGTATTTAAGGCAATAGGTGGCTAAGGCTTTCTCAATTTCTTCTTGCTTCCTCAATATATGTAATGTATCAAGATGAGTATCTAGGTGACTGATGATGTCTTGCTTCATGTCTTGGAGTAGGTTGATAACTTCATCTTTTGATAGTCCTATAGTAAATATTACAAGAAAGGTTATGTCTATACTTCTGTTCATGGTTGATCAAGAATAGTTTGTACATAGAACTATTAGTTCATCAAATGGCAATGTAGAAACATCACCACTAGACATTAGATCTAGTACCTCTAGACAATCATATCTAATTCCTTTCAAGAATATCAGATTGATCGATTCCTTGTCCATTATAGTTTTTTTGGATTTTTTTAAGTTAAACAAAAATCTTTCCATATATTCCTCTAATGACTCATCATTTGCTTGTGTCATTTAGAAAATGTAATATATCTTATAGTTCCTTCCCCTACAATAGTGTTGGTATTTCATCAAAAAATTCTCCTTCATTTCTTCCAAAGTAGAAATGGCATCCTTTCCAAGTCCCATGAACCATCTAAGTGCTACATATTTGAGTGTTACTAGAAATAGTTTGATTTTTTGAGTGTCTTGATTATAATCATAGCTACGACATAAGATATCAAACTCAGAAATAAATGTATCTATTTCCTTAGTTTCTTTTCCTCTAAGGTAGGAAGGGTAGAGTGAGGGATATTATTCATGGTTGAATTTCCATCAAGAGTAAGGATATAAAATTTGAAAGTAGAAAACTCATTGGTAGTGTTTTATTCCTAGTGATCCCCTATGAATACTCTTTGTATTGGTAGATGAGAGGTTGTTGCTACCCAATGCTCAAAATTATTATCAATTCTTTTATTTCTTGGGGTGTAGAAGATGGAGCTTTTATATTTTTTCTTAGAAATGTATGGATTCCTATAAAATGGGGATGGTGTGGAGGTTTCAAAAGATTATTCTAGTGTCTCGATAAAGATTCTCTCTAAATTGGAAGATTTTATTGGCTTGGTGTTTCTTCTAGGGGAAAGAATAGCTTTGAATGCCTCCTTAGCAAGAAAATTAGGTGATAGAGGGAACTAAAGTTTATATTCCTGAGTATGAGGTGATAAGGTGGGAATTATTAGAGGTGGTACATGTGGGTATCTTCCAAGGGTATGAACCTCTTCAAGGTCACCGACTTGTGCTACTAGTCCAACCAAAAATTCTTCCTTCTCTACCTCTTTTATTGACAACTATGAGTGATCTTCAAGAATTCCTTCTTATTCCTAATTTTTTTAAGATGAATATCTAATCTTACACTAGTTTTTGATGATTTAGGCAAAAATATTTATATATAATCCCTTTTAATTTGCATACGTTAACCACATTTTTCTTTTTTTTACTTTTTTCCCAACCTACCTGTGTAGGGTTAGTATTATGGGTTTTTTTGAAATTTACACTATCCTACTTAAAAAAAGGAAAAAATAAAATATGAAAGCATAAAATATTTAATATAAATAATAAAAATATTTAGATATAGAAACAATAATCATCCATAAACAATTAGTATCAAGATTTAAGATTGTAAGTGTGTGACACCCTTCCTTGTAAATGGCACCAAAAATGACTAGCAGTTGATTCACAATCAGATGTACTTATCTTGACCAAAATGGATAAAGAAAGTCACCATGGACCTGTATCTTCTACTTCATTTAGATCTCAACCTAAGGATGTAGACTTGATAGGATGATGTCATTATATGTGCACACTCAATCTCTAATTTGACATTCTACTAATTGTATCAAGATGTTGAAGTGCAGTAAATGAAATGATTGAAATAAAACATAAAAAAATACTTTAAAATAAATTATTATGTATTGGAAGCTTCCTTAAACAAATATAATCAATAATTTAAATCAAAAAAATCATAATTAAATCACACAATGCATAAATAAATCAAATAACATGCTTAGTTATTAAATTGGGTTGGATTGTTGCTATAAGGTTTCCAAAGGGGGACCTTCCTCTTTCCTTCTTTCAAATTCAATCCTTCCTCTGACAACACTTAATTAAACTCATAAATGGTTGTTCATATTAATATAAAACTACAACAATGAATTTCTATAAGAAGTTACAATAATTGTTGCTTGACAAAATGTACTCTTGATAATCTCTAATCAACATCTACTATCTCTCAACTCTACTTCTACATATTTATATACTATAGAGGATATTTTTTTATTAAAAAAAATATGCACATTCTATTCTAAGATACATTAAATTTTAAATAACCAAAATTTATTCCTTTTGCTAAAGTCATCATTCATGGAAATTCTATAATATTGTTGTAGAACAAACAAGGTTGTTTCATTCTTCAATCGCTTCCTTATTGACTTACATGGAGGTTAGATTCATTTCTATGAGTTGGTTGGAAGAGAATCAAAATTTGTTCATCCACAACTTTGGTTATGTAGTGGTTGTAGGATGGTTTGTGTAATGAGATTCCTTTGTTGTAAGATGTTTCATGCTACATACCTATCTCTCCAAAACATCCTTAAAAAAATTATAGATAAAGCATCCTAAATCAATAGATAACCATCACATATTTAATTTTAATACATAATTTAAACTATTTAAAATATCATAGAAACATAATGCTATATGGCTTTTGAAAGGAGGAAACTATATGGAAAAGTGTTCAAAAGCATGAATAACAAGAAGGATGAATATAATATATGGACACAAGAATAAGACATTTATGGGGCTCATCATGGGGCACATATGCTTACCAAAAGATTCCTTTTGGGTTGCCAAATGTAGGAGTAAATTTTCAAAGATCCATGAATATGAATTTCCAAGGGTTGCTTAATCAAATGGTGTTGGTTTACTTGGATGAAATCACAGTTTTCTCCAAGAAAGCTAGTGAACACTTAGATCATCTAAGATTGATCTTTGAAAGATGTAGAGAGTATTCTAAAAAAATGTGTGTTTTCTATTCATGAAGGAAAAAATTTGGGTCACATTATCTCAAAATAAGGGTTATCCATTAACCCTGATAGAATAAGTGTTATCTTAGCACTATCTCTACCCAAAAATAAGAAATCAATTAAGAGATTCCTTAGGAAAGTAAACTTAGGTTTATATCTAGTTTTGAAAACCTGGTCGAACCCATCACCACCATGTTGAAGAAGAGCTAAGTGTTTGTTTGGTCAAATGAAGGTAAAGAAACTTTTAATTCCATCAAAGAAGCCATTGCCCAAGCACCCTCTCTCAAGATTCTTGATTTCTCAAAGGATTTCATATTATAAACCTTTGCCAATGTTAATAACACATCAACTATGCTGATACAAAATAATGGTAAGGGAATCAAGCAACTAATTACATTTCTTAATCAAGGACTAGATGGATATGAGGTGGGGCACACTTCTATAGAAAAAATGTTCTTACAAATTTGACAAGCTCCAAAAATTTTAGGCCAATTCTTTCCAACAACAAGATTCATCTTATGGAGTCTCATCCTAGGGTAAGGGACTTTCTCCTCAATAAGTATTTGAAAGAGAAAAGAGTAGGTTGGATTACCAAGGTCATGGAGTATGATGTGAAGATCAAAGTCAATAAGTTAGTAAGAGGAAAAGGATTATGTGAGCATATGGTAGATGAATTTCAATAATATGAAGAGGTTGTTTTGGTGACACAAAACAACTCACAAATAAATGCACCTCTACCTCACAATAGTTGGAACCAAGATATGACACATTTCCTACTAATATGTGAATGTCCCCAAGATTTGGATAGAGAAAAAAGAAGGTATTTCAGGCTTTAGACCATACCTTATGCATTATTTGCTGCTATTATTTTCAAAAGGGACCTCAATGGGGTACTTCTTAGGTACATTGATGATAATCAAATGACAAAGCTCTTGGAGTAGTTCAATGATGGGCTTACAAGAGATGATTTTTCTCCTAGAATGATAGAAGCAAAGGTAATGAGAGATGGTTATTAATGGCCCAACCTTTTCAAGGATGCCTATGCATGGGTTAGGAAATTTCAAAAGTGTGTTCTATTTATAGGTAAACAAATATTAGCTGATCTTTGACTCAATCCAATCTAGGTGGAGAAACCCTTCATATAATGGGGTTTGGATTTCATAGGAATGATCAATCCACCTTCAAGTGTAGGGAATAAATAGGTGCTCACTACAATTGAGTACTTCACTAGGTGGGTGAAAGCAATTGTATTGAAATAAGTTAATGAGATAACAGTATTGGAATTCTATAACAACATATTAATCAGGTTTGGTGTCACAACTACTATAATTTTAGATAATGCATTAGAATTTTTTGGTATGAATATAAGTGAATGAGTACTTAATCTAAGCATATACCTTAGTACTTTCTCCAATTACTACCCCCAAAATAATGGATTGATAGATTCTACAAAAAATAAATTACTAAGGATTATCAAGATAACTATGGAGGAAAATGAGAGAACATGGCATACAAAACTAAGGATAGCCTTATGGGCTGATAGAGTGATTCCCAAAGCTACCATTGGCAATTCTCTATATGTCCTTGTATATGGAAGGGAAGCTAAATTTCCAATTTCTCTTGAACTGACTACCTTGGAGTTAGCCCATCGATATGAGTTAATGGAGAGTGGCATGGAGATTGAAGAAACCAAGGACCTTGGAATGAATACATTAGATTCAAAACAAGCTCAGGTCAATAAATCCTTTGAAAAGAGAGCCATAACAATGGACTTCAAATAAAGGGACTTAATCCTTATGTGGGACTCAAACAAGGCCAAGATAGAAAACCATACAAAGTTTGATAGCTTGTGAAATGGTCCTTATTTAATCCATGGATGAAAAAAACAAAATACTTTTTAGCTTGCCCAAATGGATGGAGAGGTATTACCCATCCTAGTTAATGGCATTCATTTAAATCTTTGTTACTAGAAGAGTTTTTAGTTGTTGAATGATATTGTAACATATTAGAGTAGTTTTTCATGTTTTCCTCTAAGTGGTTTGAGAACATTTTCTTTCATTTGTGTGTTTTCATTTCAATAAGTTCCTATGGCACAGTTGTTTGTTTTGATCTTTTGTTCCTTTTTAATTCAATAATAAAGTTTCAAAAAGGGTCAGTCTTCTATCAATGTCATAATAGTTTCAGTTGGGAAGAAATATTGAGACTTCATGCCTAATGGATTAGTTCAAGGCTACTAGTCAAGGATATTAATCTCTTGCATATTAGGCATGCAACCCCAAGATGTCACCATAAATGTTGGCTAATTTTTACATATATAAATTTGCCTAGATGTATTAGTTTCTAAAGGCTTTGGTATAAAATGATCAATTGAGCAGATTTCTTGATTGAGTAAGTGATCAAAAAGCTTAGAAATAAGTCTAAGATTTCAAGGTGAAAATGATCAATAGGTTATCATGACCTTCATAGACATAAATTAGGTTTTACAGGTCTTAGAGACTCATTTTGAGCATTGAAAGTTTAAGCACAAGCCTAGAAGGACCAGATTATCACAAGAATGTCATGCATAAATGGATAGATCAACTTGATTATGCATTTAATAAATGTAATTGAGAAAGCCCATTAGGCCAAAAGACCACATATACATGGTGTTTTTAATACCTTGAACATTACCTAAACATTTGGTGTCTTGATGAGCTTCCTATCATAAGATATAAAGCTTCAAAGTTAGACTTGCAAAATGAAACTTGTGCAGGGACATCAAGTTAAAGATATGAAAATTAACCATTGGGTTTAAAAATCCTTAAAAATGCACATAGACATAAAGTTTGAGCATTATAAAATAGTTATTTGAATTTAAATATCCCAATATCAATGGTTAGCATTCAATTGTACCAAAGATCTAATGACGAGTGGCAATCAAATAGTGTCAATGGGTCCCAAAGATATAACAGAGAGAATTTGATCATACACCTAATATAAATGATGTGAATCAAGTCAAAAGTTTAGCACAAATGCAAAGTAGAAAAGTAGAAAAATCTTAGTTACCTGATCAAATATTTTAAAATGTGTGGAGACTGACAAGGTTAGTGGGTCTAAGTAAATTGATGATGTATGATCACTCATACAAAGAATATCTAATGGTGAGTGATAGGTCAAATGGTCAGCAAATATCAAAGATAAATATGTAGGTTAAAAGTCTATCAACCATGTTAAACTAGTAGAATATATATGGATTGTATCCATTATTATATAAAAAAATTAATGGCACACATGTAAGATAAGAAATTAGATCCAATAGTGCATAAGAAAGTTGATCGATGATCAATATTAAAAGTTATAAGCTAAGGAGATTTAACATAGGTTGAATATGTGACCTAGGTTGAACCAAAGTAATGTTAAAAGAGATATGTCACCATTATAGCTCAATCAAGTATCCTTGAGTAGACATAATGATATAGTCAAGGGTTGTCAACAATGAATTTTTAATGCCATTGAAGCTCAATATAAACCTCTGGTCGAAGGTGTAGAACACATAGGGTCCATTTTCTAGGGTTAAAATATTATTTCATGACTATGTTCTCTATTATTGAAGGAATATCCTTGTTTGTAGTTAGTTCTCATCTTCCTAAAGGTTTAAAAGAAAAATGGGTCTGTTTAGACCTAATATAGTTCAAGATAAGACTATGTAGTTTTTAGGCTTTTCATGAACATGATAGCTATAGGAAAACCAATAAATGAGATTGGTTTTCAATCTATAGTATATCTATATTCAAGTTTGGGATGTGAAAATATAAAAAAGATATGGAAGAGTGTCTCATCATCTAATATGGTCATATATTAGACAAAAAACCACCCAAAGGAGACATGGCATGGCACTATCAAGTTTAAAGTATGAGGACTTTATCCTTATAATGCAAGCAAGTGGAAGATGGCATAGAAGTTCAAGGAGGAGATTTAGGAATTGGAGAGTAGTATTTGGAGCATTCAATACTATTACAATCTTAAGGATCTTCCTTCATAAATAGATATACTCTTATATTCTAGTGTGTTTCTCAATCAATGAATTGATTCAGAGGCTATTGGGATAATTGAAGGTTAGATTGTTGAAAAAAAATTAGTCTCGATTAGATCAAAGATGGTTCAAAATTCAAGAAATGTGGTGGTATGCAATTTATTGTTTTTTTACTCATGCTTCCCTTCTTTTATCTTATCCCCTTCTATATATTACCCATTATTCCCATTTTTTAAAGGATCTCTCTTGATTTTTAGAGGAAAATACATTCTCACTTTTGATAAGAAATTCTCTCTCAATTATGAAGAGAAACAAACTCTCACTTGATAATGATAGACCCTTTCAAAACTTGTATAAAATACCTCTTGAAGATAATAAAGACTTTATTTTCCTATCTCTTTCTTTTGAGCTATGTTTAGTAAGCTTGTGCATGATGGTATTATGAAGGATAATCTTCCATTCCCATTGTCCTTCTTTCTTGAATGTTTTAGGGTGTTTTCTAGTTGATTGCAAGTTTTCATTTGTCTTCTTTCCACCATTAATGTAATCTTGGTGTGAGTTTTAGTATTCCTCTTGACTTCATTCATTATTTCCTAAACCTAATGTATGAAATACTTATGCAATTAGCAAGATTTTGAGATTGTGTGAGCTAGTACCATCTTATGCTTCTTTAGTGTATATGTCATGCTTGTGTGTGTTCTCATTTAATTTGGTGCATCACCTTGTTATCTTCCTTAGGATCTCTCTCCCCCTTTCTAACCCTTTTCCCTATGATAACATTAGTATAGGTGATCCATCAAGAGGAAGCTAGCCTTCTCCGAAGGTTCAACCCTACCATAGGTGACCCACAACCTAGGGTTATTCCTATAGTGTAACTTAATTTGAGGGAGCTTGAATAACTCTCTCAAAGGGTGCATATTTGTGGTAAAACATTTTATCCATATACTCACTTTCTACTAAGGTCAGTGTTATTGGGTTCACAGGTTCTCAACACATGGACCCTGTGACACCTATAACTTCTTATACCATATGGGTTCCTAAGACCCCTAGAGTTCACATGATACCATAGTAAGTGCCATAGATTCTTAGCACCACTATACATGCATATATAGATATATATCACTTAGTATATTAGATTATGGGACCATAATTGCCATTTCATATAGCATGCATGATCACAATTCCCTTATTTGACACATGCCACAATGATAGTGAGTCTCCCATGAGACTCATCAATTAGTATTGTTTCTCTCTTTTTATACATAATTTCCCTCTCTTTTTATCCTTGTACATAGTTACTTTTCATGTTTATTATAAATAAATTATATCTAAAAATTAAAAAAAAAAATATGTCAAAAAACATAAAAAGAATTCATATATTACTCAAAAAACACAAAATTGCATATTGCGTGCATTGTGTTGTTTACATCTCCTATATTTTATAGACACTATATATGAGATCTATATTAGTATAGTTATTTTTATCATACATACATGCTTCACTTGTTCTTGTCAAGTTTTTGTATATTGCTATAGGACGTAAGTACAATAATCCAATCCAGACTTGTTACTATCTACCCACTTGGGGCATATACATAAATATATGGGTTATTCATTTTTTGGGGCACCGTATACATAATCTTGATTACTAGGTTACATCTTTCTAAACTCTACATCAAAAATTTAGCATTGTTATATCTTGATTTTGATCATGCTATACTTAGATTTTTTTTGTTGACTACTACTACTTTAGACAGAGAATATGTTCCTCTTGGCTCTTACATATATTTATATTACATGTTTATGCATACTTTCATTTCTATCTCTCATAGTTTATAATTTTTATATCTCTATGCTTATTTTAATCGAGGGCATTTAAATATGCCATTTCTCTTTGGATCTATGCCACTTTTTTTCATAGTATCTATGATTTGGGCATATGCCCATTTCTTTGTGTGTGTTTTTCTTGATTATGTATGCATAAATTTGAACATGTACTTCTATTTGGATCTACACTAACTTGCTTGTTGCTTGCATATGTGGACATTGAAACATGTCCTTGTATGTATTTTTTATTATATTTAGTGACATGTGCCCATGCCCCTTGTATTACATCCCTTTGGCCTCTTTTGTGTGCCTCACATGTTTTGTATGTATGATTTCTTATTTGTGTCATAACCATGATACTTGTATTTACTTGTTACACACACCAAGTTTTGATTCCATGAGGGACCTCATGCATCTACCCTTTCTACTTGGGTGTCATGATGGACATCATGCCCCATCCCCCTAGGTAGCTACTCAGTTTTAATTGGATTTGTTTTTACATACATTATATATATATATATATATATATATATATATATATATATATATATATATATATATATATATATATATATATATCTTGACAGCCTTGTGAATGATAGACATAAAATATATTGCACATTACAAACTTAGACTTAGATTATATTAAATTATAATGTTATGTATTCATATTATATTGGATTATTATGGAGATATCATATATTCTCTAGCTAACACATATTTTACAAAGATTTTTATTTTGAGGATAATTATTTTAGAAGTATAAAAAATACCCTCAAAAGAGGGGGAATTTATAGGGGCTTATCATAGAAATCAATCTCCTATATTGAATTCACAATACATTTTCAACATGTAAGCTTAGATTACAAAAAAATAGACTCAATTAAACACAATGGGAAAATAGTGACAAAAAGAGTAGCTTAGTTGCATAAAAATTAGACTAGAAGGACACTAGCACCTAAATTGGGACACTAGCACCACATTTATAATAATGACATTACTATCCAAGACATGGCACTACTATCTAGTAGCCTCAATTTTATAAAAACCTAGATTGGATAGAAAAGTACAATATGTACAATATAATTTTGCATAGATTTAGCTATAGATTTATCAATTTTGCTTAATTTTAATCAAATGCATATTAGTTAAAATTAGATTCATACCAGTTTACTTAGATTGGGGGCATTGTGCATGGCATGACCATTCCTATTTTCAGTTTAGATACTCAAATATAAATTATTATAATGCAATCTAGAATCCATATGCTCAAATATCAAATTTTGAGGCATGTGTATGACACATTATTTTCATATTCTCACTTATACACCAGTTGATCTAATGGAGTGAAAAAATACATGTCACTCTCTATGTTGTATACATCAGACATCACATTCTAGGTTACACACTAATTCCATGTCTTACTCCATCAGTAGTGGTTGTCATTCTTGAGTGGCCTAGAGCTACCTAATATAATTGAGTGAACATAAAGATGACATACACATTTAGATATACCCAGTTAGACATTTATAGTACATTATGTAGTTTATCTTTAGATGCATCTACTACACATGAGTGGGAGATGATGGAGTCATATCCTAATTGAGTTTTTAAGCAACCTACACGAGATGGTTAGACACACTATCAATCTAATCCAATCTATTCATAAGTCATGATCATCGAAGTTGGGGTGGGAAATGATGGAGTCAAAATTGGAATGAGTTATTAAGCCACCCACACATGAAGATTAAATAAGATATTAACTCATTTCAAGATATTTTCTAATTGATCACTATATACATGAAAACACATAGATTGTCACCAAGTTCATCCATCGGTTCATGTACCCAATGAGGACATGAATTAGAGCATACTTCACATACTCAAACCTAGATTCTTAAATATAGGTTCATGGGCTTCACCTCCTAGATAAGTCTATGTATTCTTCCTTTTTTTGTATCCTATTCATTTAACTTTATTGCATTTATAGAATAAAGGGAGGGAAAATGTAATCACCCAAAATTGGTATTTGAGTGCTAAGAGTGATACTTTAGATTACCTATCCCTAGCTTATCCCTAAACCTATATTAAATCTTATTGTCACACTTATCTATCCTTTTATTGAGCCATAGTCATCCCTAGTCATCCCCAAAGTAGTCCCAAACCCTCATTTCCTTATCCTATCCCTTTGTACTTAGTGTAATGGCAGATGGACACTAGTGCCATAAAAAGGACACTGCACCACATGGCACTAGTTTCCCTAAAATGTTGCTAATGTCATTTTCCATATCTTCTCCCAAATATAAATCATTTCAAAATTGAAGTATCCTAAGGTTATCCGAGACATATTTTATCATTTGCACAAGAAATAAAACAATATATATATATATACATGACTTTTAGCCCTCTAGCCACTATATGGGAATCAGACACAGAATACACATTCAAACACAAGACAAGTTTAGCATAATTAAGGTTATCAATCCTTATTCTTCTTGACTTATATATATTATCATCTACAACATCCCTAAGCTCAAATTTTCTAGATTTCTAATCTCAAGCACATTCAAGGCACTCATGGCCACTATATCATATTTTTTATTGTGTTCTCAATGCCATGGTCACATGATCCTATAAACATTATGAAATAATTTTTTTTATTATAAAACCAATTTATTAGCATATTAAGGTCCAATACAAAATTCTTGAGTGGAAAACCAGCTTGTTAGCCACTTAATAGACTAAAATAAACTATAACACAATCTATTATCTCCCATATATTTGATGTTTTTTTAGACTTTCTAGATGTACATTATCTATAGATAAAGACCTCTATTTCCTTGTTATTTTTTATCAAAAAACTATAATTTCAACTTTTTTTAACTATAATTTCCTACATTAAACATTGAAGTTCCTATTTATAGAGACTATAAATCCTTTCTCTTAAATTTCCCCATGATTTGAATTATGTTGATCTTTACTACTTTTTATTTTATCCATTACATATTTTTGATTTGTGTCTTTTAAATAATTTTTACATGTTTACACCACCCATTTGAATATTGGCTATGTCTTACCAAGATTTTCACTAAGTGTTCATAATAGCCATAATGCCACTAGTTCCTTTTAACACAAGTATCATTATAAACAATAAGTACCTTTTTTTTGTATGCTACAATAACCATGAGATTATTATATTATTTTTATGGACACTTCATGGATTGTTTTTTTAGTTCATAATATATCTATATGTAAATTCTATTGGTTCTTATCCTATAAATTCATATTCCCCTATGAATAACAAGGGTTTTATTAGACATATCATTTGAGAACTTACTACATAAATTCTTCCTCTTAAAATTTCTAATAGCCCTATCTTCAGCTATCATCCCTCCTACATTTGATAGTCATCACTAGGGATTTTTTATTCCTAAAATCATTACTTGGTACCATGTCTTAAAGTAATATATGTTTCTACTCAAAACATGTACCACTACACTCTTATACAACATCAATTGAGACTTAAAAAACCAATATTAAATTAATTATTTTTATCTTAGTATTAATTTATGTAACTATGATTTTATTGTTGTCATCCATGCCATTACAATTTTATTTTTCCTTCACCCACATCACACCTCCATGTCATATTCCAAAAATCCACCACTACCTACTTTTTATACCCAAATCATAAGTTATTATTACTTACCATGGCATCACTCTACCTATTTCATAATCCACTCTTAACATTAAATTCTTCAAGCTACCATTAGATTTCCATTTCAAAAAAATATTCCCTTTCCTCTCTTGTTTCACTTAATTAAAAGTGTCTACTTTTAGTTAGGTGAGGTAAGGTTAATAAATCTGAATGGTTGGCCCTATGATGATGTGGCATTAAACATAAATTTTTGGTGTGTAAATTTAGGATGTTAAGCATGTTTCTATCCATATATGGAACATTTCAATCAATACATCACCATAATATTGGTAACCTATGATCATATAATATTTATATAATCATCTAGGAATTACAATTTATTTTATAATTTTGGTTGGATTTTTTAATTTGGTATGTTCAAATGATATGAAAAATAAAGGTTTTGATGAAAAATAATTTTAAAATTAAGATAAAAAAATCCTAATAAAAAATATATTTTTGGATAATTAAATATTAAAAATATTGATTAGCTCATTAATATCCAAATCAAATCATAATTGGGAAGATCTTACATTGTATTAGATCATTGTAATAATTCACCTAAGTTGAGGTGGTTTAATCAAGCTACACAATATAAATAACAATAACCTTAACCTCAAGAAAGGCCTCAAAAATATTTTAGCTAACTTTTATGATAAAGACAATAATGGAACAAATTTAAAAGCAATTTGGATTATCTTGATACACTAGATGATGGAGAAACAATTTATTTTGTTTTAAAAATCATTGTTCTTAATACATGCCTTCCTAATCATAACTAATCCTATGAAATTGTATAATGGTAATGCATTAGATTAAATTTGGGGTTATGATGAGTTTCATAAATTTACCTCATCTATTATTTATATATCCATAAAACACCTCATTATTCTAACAATTCAAAACTGACCATAGCCTTTTATCCATATTTTTCTATTCTAACACATGATATATATATAATTTTTATATTTTTATTATTTTGTTTTAAATCCTAAGGTTTTTAGATAAGTTAGTATAAATTCTACTATTTATTATTTGTTATTACTATTGGTTTGATTTGATAATCATAAGTTTCCATATTGTAGGCACTATGATGAAACACATACATCCAAGGTTACCTATAACAATTGTTGTAGATTTTTTGAAAAAAATTGTAAAGCTTCTAATAATTAAGTTTATATGATTGAAAAATTATAAAATAATTTATTTTCCAAAATACAATAAGCTTCTACATAAAAATCAATAGTTATAAAGGGCTACAATACTTTATGAGTTTTAATCCCCATAATAATGGAACAATGATATTTTATAATAAATTAACTAATAGTCAAGGACATTACCCATAGGAATATATTAGTAAATATTTGTTTCATCAAAATTCATTTCTATTTGGATGGTGATTATCATAATAATCCTTTTGAGTTTGTTCTAACTATTTTTTAACTATAGCCTATTATTTTCATATCTCCTATTTCAAATATAATTATGGATTGACTATTGTAACTTATTATGTTCTAAGCATAGTTTTAGGATTTTTTTTTGTGACCTCTAAATATCATCATTTTAGAATAAATAATTTATTTATTTATAATATAATTTACAAGATATATAATTGACAAGGAGAATATAGCTTAATATTTTGTAATTAGGAGATTTTAGTTGTAATTCATATTAGAGTGTAATCATACCTATAGAAATTACTTTATTTCTCCATTTGAATTAATAATAGTTATGTTGATTTAATTTTATCTTCAGAAAATATGGGATTCAAGATCCAATCCGACCAAGGAAGGCTCATTCACAAGAATTTTGTAATATGGTTTCCCATATACTAGTTAGTTTATTTAAGTTATGTGCACATTTCATTTTATTAGGTCTATGTACTTTAATTTTCATATTTAATTTCATTTATATATATTTACTTTCATGTGTGTACCTTTAAATTTTATGTGTGTACCTCTCAATTCCATTGTGTGTGAATCTTTCAATCTATATTAAGATTTGAATTCCATAATTTTATTTCATGTAAATTCCTTTCCATAAGTTTGATTTACTTTCCTATAATTTACTTTTAACAAGAGTATTTCCCTTCAACAATTGTGTTTACATTCAATTTTATCGTCAGTTAGTTTAGTTTCAATTCAATATACATAAAATATTAGTATTTATTTCATTCAATTTTGCTAAGAAGTTTAGTGTTTCACATACAGTACAAACTCATAAAATTATGCATCTATATATCAATAAATGAATAAAATATAATACAATGTATATGTTAAAAGGTTTCTTATTTGTGTAATATCTCTATGTTGAATGAATTTTATTTAATCATATAACTAGGAATGGGTTTTATACCCCCTAAAAGTGGCATACTACACCTTGAAAAATCATATTGGTGGAAGTGGAACATTTATGGCTTGGGCTAAGTTACCTTCTATACTAATGACTAACTATTTGAAACATTTGTTAGACCAATTTATATTAGTTGAAATGAATATATACATGTATATTTGGTGGATAATCTTATCCTATTTAAGTTAGAATTATTTTGAGGAAGAAGTAGTGTCAAGGATGATTTTGATGAGTCAGATAATGATAAGAGAAAAATAGATCCACCAATGAATATTATGGGATATAAGATGAAATTTTACCACATATTTTAAAAAATTAAAATAAATCATAGGTATATCATATTAAATAACCCAAGAAAAAACATGTAATTATAATCACATTTATTAGAGGGTTCACAATAAACTAAGAGTTGGCACCTGAAAGGCTGCCCAGGGTAGGGAAATTATTTGATATGTAAGTTATAGGTAAGTTAAATGTGTGGAAATGGAATCAGTAAAGAAGTTTTATTATCATCATTCAATTATGGATGTAAGGCATTATATATCTTTAATAGTAGTTAATATAATGGTAAATAATCAACTTAGAGAGTCACTAGTAAGGGAAATGAGTTTGTTGGTGAGGACTATTACAAAAGGCACAAATGAAAAAACTTAGATGCATTGAAGTGTAGATAGAGGATAAAATTATGATCTAAGGTAATAAACATATGAGATATGTCATACCAAGAGAAATATAAGTCATCTATATAATTGTATAGAATTTATAAGTGGATAAATATTCATGTAAATAAGTTAAATATGAAATATAAGGGGACTCAAGAGCTACAATGATGGAAAATGGTGCACATATAGATGCAAAAACCATAAATTTGAGAAAAAATTATATACTTGAGGGATAATGAGAAATTATATGCATGAAGTGCATAATAGTAAATATCATAAGATTTTTAGGATTTCATAGCTAATGAGGAACCCATTAAATATGATGTTAAGGCCATACAAGATTTGAGGAAAAATAAACAAGACAATAGAGTGTTTATAAGAATAATTTATAAAAATATAAATGAATGAAGTTTAATAAATGGTAAATTATATAAATAATTTTTTTAGATAGCCCATGGATGATTGAAAAGGAAGAATCTAAAACAATGTTACTAGACTACGTAGACAATCCAAAGTTTAAGCTCTCTGGTAGAAACATAGTTAACACAAACCTATAAGAATTAACTATATCACATAGAATAGGTTTTACCTAAGTTATGTGGCTTAGATAGTTGAGAGGAATGACCAGAGGCTATTTTAAAGTTATGATAGTGAAAGGAGCATTGTAACTATAAAAAATATGTATAAAGTCAACAAGAGGGAAGTTGAAGCATAGGCTAGATGTAAAAATAATGATACTAAGGTAGGATAGGCCAAGGCAAAGCTCATCACTTTGAATAAAATGATTATGGATTTTGTGTGAAGGATTAAAAAAATAACCCAAGTATGATAGGGAACAAATGTAGAGAGGCTAAAACCAATCACAAAGATATATATATATATATATATATATATATATATATATATATATATATATATATATATATATATATATAGTGTTTTATATAAGAAAAACATGTAGATAAAAATAGTGAAGATAAACTATAAAAAATTAGGTTGACTAAACCAAGGGGATTAGAAAATAATAATGGAATAAGTATTACTAAATATTAATTCATTAATTTCCATTGAGAGAGGATATGAATAAGGGGAAATATTCCACAATATGCTTTTATTATTATGGTTAACACATTAGGAAGAAGTTTCTCTACAAATTTGATCACAGGTAGGATAAAGTGATTTAAACTAACCTCTTATATTAAACTATTATGTCATTATAAATTTCTTGATGAAACATTAATCATATGGGAAACATAATTTCAAGAAGAAAAGGAATTTAGTAATTTGTTGGAGAGTTATACAGAAGTTTAAGATTATAAAACCAATTTAGATAAGTGCATTATTTTATTCATCAACACTCCTCTAGACCATCAAACCAATATTTCAAAAAATATGGGTTTCCAAATCAAATATATTATTTTAACCTATTAATGAATTCCCATATTCAAACATATAGTGTTTTAAACTTTGAATTATCTTCTTGATAGTAATTAGTGTAAATTGTCAGGTTGGAAAGGTTGCTTAATTAGTCAAGCAGGAAAAACTACATATCCTCAAAAGCACTCTTCAAAACTCCAAATTTATATCATGTCTATATTGTGAATTCTAATCAATATAACAAACAAAATTTATTATATTTGAAATATATTTTTGTGTAATCAATTAATCACCTTGGTATCTTGGGAAAGAGTCCACCTTACTAAAGACCAAGATGGGTTAATAATTTATAAGATGAAAACTATGAACATAGATCTACTTACTAAAACTAGATGGAGATTTATAAAATAAAAAAATGGACTAGTATTATTAAGGTGAAATATATGGATAATTTAGAGGATGGTAGATTTATTTCAGTTAATTACCTTCCAATTGGATCATGATTCTGGAATAATTTAGTAGATTGTATAAAATTATTATGGGAATAAAATAAATTGAAGGTGGGATCAAGAGACAAATCTATGTTCTTGGAGTATGTATGGCTGATCCAATCTCTTATAAAATCTAATGTTCCTTGGGATATTATAAGTATTCATATTAAGTGTATAATGGATGTAAGGTTGATGGAATACATTAAAGAGATAAATTTAAGTAAGGATTTGAAATCAATCGACTCGAATAAAAAAACCTAAAATAATTTATTCTTATTTCCTTTTGGAATGATTTATTAAAAGGTTTTCATATTACCCAACTTCAAAAATAATATGTGTTGATATGGGAAGCATGGTTTTTTAGTGATGAATATTCATTAATTCATGAATATTCCATTTTTAAGATTTTGGTTTTGGTGATTTTTTAGGGTCGCCAAATGGGATAGGATCACCAAAATTTTAGGGATAGTTTTTTTGTGGGGCTCAGCTCACCAACCCTTTACAATGATATATAAGATAAATCTTAAATTTTCCATATATATATAGTAAATCCCTTAAGGTCATAACTTATACCAACCAAGGGAACAAGAAAAACCAAAATTAAAGGAGCATAAAACTGAAAAACAACTGTAAATGAAGAAAATGAATGACAATACCAAATGGTAGAGCCGAACACCTGAAATGAATGACACAGATGAACAACACAACCTAATGACATAACTGAGTGACACATCTGAATGACCTAGCTAAATGACATAGCCAAATGACCTAGATAAATGACTTTGGTGGAACCATTTGAATAAGGTGCATGGTTTAGCCATTTAGCTCAATCATTCAGTCCAATCATCTAACTCAGTCATTCAAATCAATTGCTCAGCTCAACCATTTAGCTCAAATATTTAACTCGAGCATTTGGTTTAACCATTTAGTCCAACTATTCAACTTAATCATTTGGCTCAACCATGTAGTTTAGCCATTCAGCTCAAATGTCCAGTTCAACTATGTGGTCTAACTATTTAGCTTGATAGTTCAATTTAGTTATTTCTCTTAGTTGTTCATCTTGTCCATTCAACTTGCCCATCTAGCTTTGTATATTTACTATGGCATTCATCTTAGACATTTGGTTCAATATTTAGGTTTAGCCATTCAATTTAACCATTTAGTTCAACCATTTTCCATCACCCTTAAAACATTTTCCATGCTTGTGAATCAAATTTTCCTAGATTCACTAGATATTTATAATAGGTTTTCCATTAGGGCCTCTAAAAAAAAACCCTAATGGGAAGCATCATAAAATGATATTTATAGTGGAAAATCAAATTATGCAGTGACTTAAAACTTAACACTAGATGGATTTATATACAAAAAAGTATGAGATAAAGGCCTCTCTATAAATATCAAAAATTTCTTCTAGTTTTTATTTAAAACAAAATTTTAACTAAATATGACTTGGTTAAAAGGGTTTTCACAAATACCAATAGATGTGTTTTATGTGAAGAATAAGAAAACTCTAATGTTTTGATAAGTGGGAGGACCTTAATGCCCTAACTATTTTAATTATTCATTTGGTTAATGAAATATGTAATAATTAATCCTTTTCCTTTAGTCCTTATAAATTTTCACTCTTTCATATTATTTGTATTCCTTTGTTTATAATTGTCTTGAATCACAACAATTTTTATTTATACCCTATTTGGAGAGGTTTTTAAAGTGGACTATTTTTGTCTCTCCCCTAATTCTTAAATCATCTTATTATAACAATGGTTATGCTCTAACTATTCTCATTAATGGGTTTATATTTTGTGTTACACCTATTATTGGCATGTTATTATCATTGATGTCAAAAAGGTGCATCATGTAAAATCATAATGGTCATTGATGTCAAAGGTCTATTTGGTCAAGTGTTTGATCATGGTAGTGGCATAAATAGATTGTTGATCAGTGAGTGATTATTGTGGATATGAATATCTTGTTGAGAGTGTGTTCTCAGTTGGAAACATGATGTTGTCAAAGGTAATTAGTGGTCAAGGTTGATGTCAAAGGATGTCAAAGGTGTATCATGTCAAGATTAAAGTTTGATATTAAGAAGCAAGTTGTGAAGATTGATATCAAAGGTAACTAAGAATAGATGGAATTATGTGATATGTCAATATACATGAGAGAGAAGAGTGTCAACATAATAATAGAAGAGTGTGGTCATAAGAGTTGTCATGAGTAAGGTCTTTCATGAAAAAGAGAGTGTTGCATGAAAGAGAGATGTAAGAGAGAGTGTTGCATGGATGAGAATTGTCATAAATGTTGTGAATATGGAAGGTACAAGTCATGCAAGAGTATTTTAAGATAACTAATATCTACATAATAAGCATAGTGTATGAAAATGTCTATACAAGTCATTGATATCATGATATGAATAAGTGTATGAAGAGGAATGTATGTGCATAGTATGGCATGGTCATGACATGAAGAGTTTAAGGGTGACCCATGTGACAATATGTATTTGAAGGAAATATATAATTTGAAGGCAAGAGATAATTTGAAGGCAAATAATGTCTTATGGCTACATGAAGGTCCAGGTCAAGGTGTTAAGTGCATTGGAAGCTTGAGCCTAGTAATGGCATGATGAAGGTATGAGTTGGTGGCATGATGAGGTGAGTAAAATAAAGCATGTGATATTTTTTAAAGGTTTTTTTAGAATGATAATAAGGTGTGGATACATTTATAAATTTTTGAAATTGATTTTTTGAATGTAGGTCCTTCAGTCTTGGTTTGCACCTAGACCATTCTTTAGCCCTAACTAGTCTAATGAGGCATGAGGATCATATTTGAAGGTTAATGTGTGAAGGAGGGAATGTATATAGGTAATTAAATTTGTTTCATGATTAATCATGAAGTATGAGGTTATGGTTTGTAGGAAAATGCATAAAAAATGGTTTTGAGGTCTCTCAAGTGCACAAAATGAAGGTATGCAAACCTAAGAAGGACTTTTAGGTATTCATTGGAACATGTAACCTATGAATGGAAAATTGATATGTTAAGGAGAGATGATAAATGGTCCTAGATAATATATAAAGGTATTGTATTTGGATTTAAGGGGTAGTCCATAATGAACAATTGTTAATACCAGAACCTATGTTAAACCTCCCTAAAACCCTAATAAGGACCCGATGTGAAATATTTCAATCAAATAAATCAAAATGGATTGAAATAATTAAAAAACCTACTGGAGTTTATATTGGACACTCTCAGTCACCTCCAAGTGTTATTGATTTTTTAGGTGAGTGAGAAGACCCTACAAAAAAGTTCTTATTTGTGAAGAATTTGATGTAGCAATAAAAATTTGAATTGGCCAAAATAGCTAAATTGATGGAGGAATACATTAGAGACTCATATTTCATGTATATGATGGTTTATATATAGGTTATATGATTTAGGTATTCAAATTTGGTGATTCTAGTAGGCTAATCACTAACAAGCCTCATGAAGTAAATAGTGCAAAACTAAGGCAGAGATGATAAGCTAAATTTGAGTGTGTTTTCATGATAGAATGATGAAACCAAGTGCATGGAGATGTTTTTAAGTAATTTGATGTCATGTTAATTCTTTCAATACTATTTGGAGGTTAAGAAAATAGATGAAAATGTTGAAGCCAAAATGGCTTGTCTAGTTTAGTTTGGTTTGTGAGATAAAAGGTCATGAGATTGGTCTGAAAGATTGATATTTTGATATTAGACCATATGATTTTTATGTTTGAGGATGTTGTGAAGATGTAAAATAATATTTTGAATTCATTAGGAGTCTTTGAAAGTGTTCATATAGGTATTGGAGGTCAAATGTTTCAAAATTATGTTTTGAGTATTTTGGTAGTTTTGAGTGAGTGTTTTGATGAATTGATCTTGAATCTTTAAGCTCTGAGTGAAAGTGTATAATGTATATTTTTTATATGTATATTTTTTATCATTTTTGAGTGGATTAAGTGTGTTTGAGATTGAGTATTGAAAGGTATAATTGTTGGTGTACACAAGCCTAATAGGACTGAGTACTATTGGCTAAAATTGTCCTAGATATGAAACTTTTGCATAGATGGATCAGGAAACTCTCTTGGACCTTTCAGTAACCTTCTACCCCCATGACTAGTCCCTTTGTGGTCTTGAATTGATGATTTAGTGTAGTATTTTGGGAAGTCCTAGTGTGGTGTGAGAAGCTGAGCATAGTTTTGGTTAATTGAGTGATCGAATGGTGGAAGAATGAGAAAAACCTCATGAACCTACCACATGTCACTTGCAAACTTTTGAAACATTTTAAGCAAGTTTTAAGGTGATTTTGGTGATTTTGAGGAAATGGCATAGAAATAGGTCTAGAATTATAAGTGAAGGATCTAATAGGTTTCCATAGTGTTCAATCATCCAAGGGCATGAATGAGGTTTTCAAAAAGTATTATAATTTATAATAAGACAAAAATGAGGGTTAGATAAGCTATTATGCTCAAAATAACCCCAAAAGTGCATTAGATGACTTAAGTGTCCTTAAAATAAAAATTTCAAGTGAAAAAGTGACTTTTTAAGGAATTCAATTGGTTTTGACTTCTTCCCAACTTCATATGGTGAGTTTTACCCTATTAGACATTTTCAAGTTCATTTGAGATCATTTGGAGTGGAGGGAAGGAGTTTGAGAGTAAAAGGATGCAGTTTGGAGCCTTTTAGAGCTATGGTAAAATGGGATTTTGGAGGGTTTAATTTATGAAAGGTCTTAAATATCATATTAAATCATCCATGGTGTCTATAATATCCCCTCATAGGCCCCTAAAATCATATTCTAATATAAGAACCAACAGAGGTAAGGAAAACTTATTAGCTACAAACTAGGCATGAAATAAGTTTTCTACCATTAATATAGGTCAAAGTATTTTAGAAAGGTTTATATAAGGAAGGAAAGGTAATTTATATCCTAAAAAATATTTCTCGAGTTTTTTATTTCATAGACATACTTTTGGTTCTTCAAACTAAGGAAAAACCATTTTGGGTAGTTTGGTACAGCTCTTGGAGAGCCTCAGATTTTCACTCAGTATGATTAGGAGAGAGAGAGAGAGAGAGAGAGAGAGAGAGAGAGAGAGAGAGAGAGAGAGAGAGAGAGAGAGAGAGAGAGAGAGAGAGTTGGGATATAATATTTTGTTAATTAATATGGAACATAATGGAATTCCAATTTTTGTTTTTTTGTCTATTTCATCTCCCCATTTTTATGAACAATCGCTAACAGTTTAGGGGTGTTTAGATGGCCTACTCATCCAAATAGGGCCCAAGTTTTCCCTTGTTTCTTCACTTTAAAATTAAATGAGAAATAATTTTTTTATAAGAGTAATTTTAGGGTCAAATATGACATATTAAAATTGGTTTCATCAGATATTTAATTCCAATAAGGTACTTATGGCATAAAATAGGTTTTCCTTACTATCCTTGTGAAATTGTCATTTGATCAGTTTTAGAGAAGAACATGTGGTAGAGGGATAATGTAACTAGTAATACTTATGAAAAATAAAATTAAACAATTTATATTTCTCAAAAATCCTTAGTATCTCATTTAAGACTTTATAGGCCAAATAGTCAAGTTGCTAGTTGGAGCTCTAATGGAGTTGCAGGTTTATCAACTACAAAAGTTTTGCTTTGCTATAATGGGTTAAAAATAAATATTGTATGATGTTTAAACCTATAATATACAATTTTAATCATGTTTTAATCCAAAATTACCAATAAAGTTGAAAAAAACCATCTTTAAAGTTGAATGACTATGTTAGGGATAATTTCCCTAAAACACAAAAACAAAGGTCCTAGGCACTTTTATTGATGCCATAGAACAATGTTTCAAGGAGATTTGATGCATAAAAATGTTTCCATATTATATACCTATAATAGGGTAATATCCTTGAAAAAGTAACAGGGTGTGTGAATAGATGAGATTATTATTTGAGGGCCTCTAAGTTTCACTTTTGTTCACTATGATCACTTAGTGTATTCTACATAATTTTGAGTATTAAATGACCTTCACACCCTAAAATAGAAATTTAAGGTATATAATTTTTCATGGGATATCATGGTATCTTCCCCAAGGTGAATAAAACTTTTCCCAATATTTCTCAGACATGCAAAGGACAAAAAATCCATTTTTTAGTTTTCTAGGCCTTAAGAGCTAAGAGAGGCCTATAATACCTGAAGAGAAGGGGGTCACAGAAATATTTTCCTTGAGAGTTAGGAAAATATTTATTTAGGATATTTGGGGAATTTATTATACACAAAAACCTCTCTTAGTTTCCCTAGTTGACCCCTAGAACTTTAGAAACATCATCAAAGCAAAAATAGGGCAGCAAGTTGGCACTTTTTTGTTATTTCTTGTTTGAGAGATTGGTGATGTTTTTATGATTTTTTCAAAATCTCCCAAGTAATATCAATTTATACCTATCCAATGAATCCAAAAATAGAGATAGGTGAGTCATATAAGTCATTTTAACCCCCACAATCCAAAACATGGTCTCAGAAAGAGCATGAGAAAAGCCCTAAACTAGGGTTTTAAAGTTTCCAAGAGTTTTAACCATCCAAGTTTGCAATTTTTTTTTAATATAATGTATTTAAAGGTTTTATAAATTATTAAATAGGTTTTGGGTTCATTGGAGGTCATAGGGTGCAATTTATAGACCTAGGGTGTGCTTAAGGCCTAATTAGGCCTAATTGAGGGGAGCTTGATGAAGGAAGTGTTGTCTTGGAGTTGATTCTAACCATAAAAATTGAAACACACCTCAAAGGAGTTATAACATGATGAATATGTGATTTCATATTTAAAATGGTGGTGATTTCATATTTAAAATGGTGCCTATTTTGACCAAACCAAGGAGAAATGACAAAGAAAAGGCCACAAACCTCATAAGGTCATTAAAAGCTTAAAATGTAGAAATGAATGTTGAAGTGTGTTTGGGAACATATAGGATGTTGAAATAAAAGTGAATTAAGGTTGAAAGATTAAATAACATTAGAGAAAATTATAGGTTTAATAAACCATGCTCAAGTTTGAAGAGCTCAATTCGGGGATAATTTCCCTAAAATACAAAAACAAAAGTCCCAGGCCCTTTTGTTGATGCCAAATAAAAATGTTTCATAGGTTTTTGATAAATTTAAATTAATATATATATATATATATTTAATACCTATAATAGGGTAAAATAATTGGAAAAGGAAAGTGGTGTATGACTAGAGGAAAGGAGTAGTTGAGGGCCTTCAATATTGACATATGTTTAATGAAGTCATTCAGTGCGTTCTACAGGATTTCATGTTCCAAGAAAATGCTTAAGGATAATAAGGGGAATTATATAATTATAATAATGATAATTTTTTTCAAACAATTCAATCTACATCCATAAACCTCATATCCATCACCTACATCACTAAGCACATAGACATCCATGGATTTTCCTTGAGGAGCTTAAGCCATACATGGTGGAATGAGGTTGAAGGCAAGGAAATGAAGAGTGGAACAATTAAATAAGAATATAAATGATAATTTAAAATAAAATTAACCTTAATTTATATCAATATAAGTCAAAGGAAATAAAACTCAGTTGTGAGTTTTGACCATGCAGGCACAAGTCACTAGCTTTTGCCAAAATGGGCCTATAGGCCAAAATATGGAGGATCTAATCATAAAATTTAATTTAGAGGATAATTATGACCTATTATACCTATTAAAAATAATTTTTAAGTTTTTTTAAAATTTAAACTATGTTTTGTTTTAGTACAGTCAACCCTATGTCAAATCATAATCAACATTGGGGCATGCCTTGAAGGAATTGGCCATTTTGGGGAATCTACAGGTTGAGTCAAAGCACTAAATTTTTTAAGTATGATATCCATGACCTAAAAAATAATATAATTCCATCATAAATGTCATATAAAGAGTGAAAGTGATCACTATTAGTACATAGTCCACAAGCACTCAAAAAGGCAGCCATTAGAGACCAAATAAAGTTTTGTTAGTATTAGATGCGAAAAAAACTTTAAGCCTCAGAGAGTTATTAAAATGGTATAATATGATTCTTAAAAGGTATATTTTCTTGTGGGAGTGATCTAATTTATGGTTTTAATGCAAAATTTTGAAGAAAGACAATTTTTGGCATGAATGAAACATGTATGTAGCTTAAGGTAACTTTTGGTTAAAAGGGTATACATGATAAATTACACATAAAAATGAATTTAAACTTGGTAATATTTGTTATAATACCTATTATATCCATGAATAATCTAGGTAAGGTAATGTGATTAGTATAAGTGCCTATTATTTGTACACAGTCCACCCTGTGTGTCTTAATGGTCATTATTCATGTAGGCACAGTTTTTGAAATTTTATTGTGTGTTTGAGGTTTAAAAGATTAAGGGACTATTTTAAAATCATGGAAAGATGTTTTTAATCCTATTAAACAAATTTCAACAATGCTAACACTCTAAACATCATGCAAACTCTCAAGGCAAGCTCAAATCCCTGTAGGCAGTCTTAAAGGCATAAAGGGTAAAGTTGAGTTTTGATAATTTACAAAGGTGTTATGAGGTGTTTAATATTTCATAAATATTTTTTAAATAAAATAATATCAATGATAAATTTCAAATTGGTCATTTGGATAAATTCAATATTTTTAGGCCTAAGACACCCAGTTTTAGCTATCTTTAGATGCTCATTTCTTTCATACCATAAATAGTTGGGAAAAGTGATTATATATGTTTTGAGTAACCATATATATTTTAAATTACTTATGGATTTATGTTGGTTAATGTCCTAATTTTCATGAATAATTTTTAAGAGTGTAAGCATCCCCAAAATTCTTCCAAACCCTGTAAGCAATCATGTTTACATGTGTATCTTTTCACACCTTCCACATGGGAACCCAATATTTTTATGTGTTTTTAAGGGGTATATGTAACATATATCTATGTAAATAATTTTTGTAATATGTGTCTTCACTGTATGAACAATCATCTTGACAGTGAACTTGCTTAAGCTTGTAATGGAGCTTTTTGACCAATTTTGTGTTTCTAGACTCATAGGTCCATCCAATGGCCTATAATTTCTTGAAAACCACTTGGAATGTGTAGAGTACTCCCTCCATATCTTTACCTACCTATCTTGTAGAAGAATATGACATGTTTGGGTGCTTAGGAGGCCCAAAATGGCTCAAAATTGCATATTTTTATAGGTCTTCAAAGAATGAAATGGTATAAAACCATGGAAGGGGTCTAATAGGACATAAAAAATAATTATATGTAATATATAGATCTTCACAATAGTTTCCATGGTGTCTTACTAGGCAAAATGGTAAAAAACCTAATTTTTGACATATTTGTACATTGTTGTAAGTTTAATGGTGATTTCCACCATTATTATAGGTATTGAAGCTTTTCCAAATATTCATTTTATTCATCATAAATATGCCATATATGTATATAAGTATAATAAAATTCTATAAGTGGTCTTCTGGGCACCAAATGGCCTTAGGAGCAGTTTTTAGGGTAGCTGGTTGAGGGTAGCTCAAGGTTGTGACCTCCATAAATGGGGTCTATGGGAGTTTCAGGTATCATGGATTTTGTTATAAGTTGGAGGATAAAATTAAAGTTGAAAATAGAAAATAACCTCAAAAGGCAAACATGAAAGATAACCTCAATGGTCAATTAAGCACAAAATGCCAAGTGAGCTAACCTTTTGCCTAACATCTTCTAGAAGAGCAAGTGGAGGGGGGTGTATAAGTATATGGGAAAGAGATTTGTAGGTTGGAGAGTGAAAGTGGAACATTCAATACATTTTAAAATTCTTTGAATACTTTGCCTTCTTAGTGGATCATGACATCATCATCCTAAACAAGTTTATGTCTTCTAGTGTGTTTCTCGACCAATGAGATGGTTTGAAGACTAGTGAAGCTAATGGAGGTTAAATTATTGAAGAATTATTAGTTATAATTAAACCAAATATGGGTGAGAATCCATGGAGTGTGGTTGGATCTCATTTATTGAATTCTATTTGCTTACCTCTTCTCTCTCTCTTTCCCTTTTCTCTTATATCTCCCATTTATCCCCCATTTTTGTAAGATATTATCATTTTAAAAGGAGAAACACTTAAATTTATAATAAATACATTTTAAAGCAATAAAAATCAATTTTTACCTATCTCTTACCTCTAAAATAAGCTTAGTAAGCTTGTGCATGATGGCCTTGTGAAGAAATGTTCTTCCATGTCCATTGTCCTTCTTTCTTGCCTATTTTTAGGTATTTTCAAGTTCATTATTGGTATGAAATTGAGATATTTCCACCTTTAATGGATGATTTGTGTGAATTTTGAAATTCCTCTTTACTTCATGTATTATTTGGTGAGCCTAGTTTATGAAACACTTAATGTAATTTAGCTAGTTTGTGAGGTTGTGTGAGCAAGAATTATCTTATGTTGAATTAGTGTTTATTTAATGATTATGTGAGTGTCAATTAATTTGGTGTAACACAAATTTATCTCTCTTAGTTACCGTTTACCCCCTCTCTACCTCTTTTCCAAGAAGAAACATTAGTTTAGTTGATCTATAAAGAGGAAGTTAGCCTTCTCTGGAGGTTCAACCTCACTACAGGGTACCCACAACCTGAGGTTGCTCCAATATTGTATATGGGAGTGAGAGGGCCTAAAAAAAATCTTGTAAGGGTGAAATTCTATGATACAATAGTTTTTGTCATGCTTGGTGGGACTACATTATTCACTAAGTGAAGAGTTTTGGTGTTTTCTTCATCCAATTAGCCTTTGGAGGCATGTGTGTAAACACCAATGGTGACTCCAAGTATTCATTAACTATTATGATCATACCAAGTGCATAATAATCATTATTTGATATGTATAATCAACCATATTCTGATTAGTATGCTTATTCTTAGCCTCAACATCACACTTATTAAGCTAACAATGTTTATGTGTTCCCCCCAAGTGGCCCTAAAAAAACATATCAACCCTATCATGGACTTTACCCTCCTCCCACCCCTATGTATGAACAAGATCAAACTCATATTCATTAAAATCAATCCTTTAATTCCATTTGTCAAAACTATGTTTATCCTATTACATCCTTGTTAGGATTCAAGAAAGTATTGTTAAATTATATTGAGTTGATAAGATAGATTGGTAGGGGTTTAGAAATTTCTTCATTCATCCCTATTTATGTTCTACAAGAGGCAAGGAGTTATATTTAGTTATTCAAGAATAGGTGTTTAGTTTGTGACAATGAATAATGGGCAATTTATGATAGGGAGAACAAGGTGTGGTTGAGAAGCATGGTCCAAAATTCAAAAAGTGTGTTGATATCTTATGAAGATCAGTAGACTTAGTGAAATCAGTCCTATATGTCCTCTCCCCTACAAGAGCCTTAATATCAACCTCCAAGGGTTTCAAATCAGCCCCCTAGTCAACCTTGTGAAGGTCCATCCTTGTCAATAATCAAATAAGAAATACTAGACCAAGGGAGAATAATCATGAAAATCAATAAGGAGGTTGGACTTGGAAAATAATTCCCCATTCATGCCATGAAGGGGATAAGGACATTCTTTCATAAGCTTTGGAGTGTATGGGCATCCATTGAAGAAGGTGACTATCCACATGTTGAGAAGCAAGAGATGAAATAATGGGTACTCTCAATAGAGGAGATGTAAACTCATTGGGAGGATGATAATGTCAAACCCAAACTAATTAGTTTATCCTCTCCTACCCCTACTCCCATTCTAACTCAATATTTTGAAACTATCCCACCATAGATCTCCTCCCACACCTTCAACCCTAATTATGGCCCTCTCTTGTGAAACCACCCTCTCCTATACCCATTAAAAAGGAAGAAAATTTGGATGTTACCTACATATTTCCATCATGGAAATTAGTTCAGAAAGGCATAGAGAATAAGGAAGAGGTGTCAATTGTAGTGGTTCAAGAATAAGTTCAAAAGGAGTTAGTGGTTGAAGAAAATAACAAAGATGTGTTAACTCAACTCAATGAGTTTTCCCTACAAGAATTCCAATACTCTTTCTCCATCCCTTAAGAGCCACCAAAGAGACCACTCAAGGTTGTTAGTTGGAAGGATACTCTCTTAAGCTTCAAGAAAGGGAAAATTTTTCACCTTCACACCATCTCCCTCTTAGAGAAAGAACATGTTTTACGAAGGATAAAGGAAGATCTTGTAGTCTGAATTGAGTCTTGAGAAAATGAGGTATGTATGAGGAAGAAATCTTGATATGTAGCTATATTCATGCAAAATGAAAAATTATAAAATTGTAGTATGGTTAAGACACCTAATCCATAGGTCCTCTTATTGGCTCACACAACCCTTCTAGGCTACTTCTTTCACTGATTCCCAATCATCCAAATATTTTTGGACTTAGCCCTTTCAGACCTAGGCAGCCCTTTTAGGCCCAAATCCATCCCCAGAGGTCTCATCCCCTTAGGATAATAGTGCCCAACTTGGACATGAGTGCTAAAACTCAAGGTGTCCTAATTTTTACACTATTGTCCAAGTTCCTTTTTGGTCTTAACAATCAAATTCTTCCAATTCCTTATCTCTTCCCTTACTATCCTAACACACATTCATTTAACCCATGATCATCTATTTCCATATACAAGGCCATTATAAGTCCATTTAGAAGGGTTGACACTCATTTACAAGAGAGATGTAAGAATACAAGAAAGTACACTCGAGCACTCTTCCCTATTCTTTGCACACAACCTTCCAACATTGTTTCAATCCTACTAAGGTCATTGCACTAGTCCCTAGCTAGTTGAATGACATCCAATTTTTCATTCTGGTTTCATTGGTCATACACAAATTGCACCAAGAACTTCAATTGGAGAACTACATTATATTGATCCCTCTTTGGAGTATTGGTATGTAGGTAGCATGCCCACACACAAGGTGTGAAGTGCATCCAATGTATCCTTTACACACTAACCCCTTATCTCTTTCCCAAGTTTACATTTAAATTCAAGAACTAGGAGATCTTAAGGGTTTTGAAAATTAAAATTGGCACACAATGAGCTCTATGAGGTCCCAAACCCTAAAATTCCATTGACAGGGTAATATAGGCATTTTGAATAGAAGCCAAAAAGCTTTCAACCTTAGGGCATCATCAACATAGGACTATAGTACTAAAAAAAAGGGTGTCTGCCTTTTATCACTCTTGTCTAATTAGGAAAAAATGACTAGAGATCTATTTTTTAATGTTTCTCAGCCCTTCTCCAGTATCAAACCTTGTCTCAGTCCAGATCAACTAGAATAAGCTAAGTTCTAATCTTTCTCACTTCATACTATATTTAAAAAAGGTAAAAATACAATCTATTTACATAAATCAGTAATTAATTCTTGCATATTTTTTTAATTGATTTACATTTCTCAGCCCCTTTATTATTTAGGAATATAACTCTAATATTCCAAAAAGAATAAAACATTTGGTGAACCCTTAGAAACTCTAGAAACCCTAGGGATAATTACTTATGATTTTTCACAACATTTTTCTAAATTTTTCTAATTTAAAAATTAAAAAACTACAAATTAATTGAAATATTTTCAATAAATTCACCCAAACCCTAGTTTTTACATACTAGGTCATATTTGCATACAAACACTTTCAAACCACTAGGAAAAATATATTGCCAATTTTAAAAATATTTTTAGATTTTTCCTAAATTCTTCAATCTAAATTCTATAAATTCATAACAAAAATTTTCACATTATTATACCAATTTTTATTTTTTTCCTTTCAAACCCTAGTTACATTAACTAGTTTCCAATTATTTTTTCAAGTTTTTTCTAATCATTTTCTACATTTTAGTTGAAAATATAACTCATAAAATTAATTTCAATTTCAAAAGTTCATAGTATTTTGTAAATAATATTTTTGAAAAATCCCTAGTTACATATAATAGCTCCTTTTTGCTTGTTTAGGTATCACCTTAAATGTTTCAAAGTCTTATATCCTTTTCATGCATATTCTAGTTCCTTGCTTAGATTATATCATTTTAATTTTTTCTACTATCATCCAAGTTGTTTTCCTTATGCCACCTAAGTTCCTTGCATCTCTTCTTTCAAGATGAAGTGTAAGAGTGGCAATCCTCCTGAGTTCACCTAGATTCCTTTAATTTTCTCATATACCATGGATAAACAACCAAATCAGATTCATATCATAGATTCGACACATCCAAGTTATACAAATTTCTATGGGGATAATTCTGATCATGAGTATTATGAAAATACCAATGATGATGTACACACCAATGCTCCTGTTCCACCACATGGGACTATTGATCCAATACCACCTATTTTTGATAGTGAAGTAGTCCTCAACAAAGATTAGGTTTTAAAAAAATTTAGAGAAAGAAATAAGGAACAACCTAAAGATCATACACTAATTTTGCTATCTATCATGAAAATCAAAAAGGCTAAACAAGTTGAATCTTCTAGTCATTCAGAGTAGCCAATTACAAATAACACTATAGGGGCAACTATGTCTCAACCACCTCCTATAGCAACCCAACCTTCTTCTATGACACCATATATAACTATTACATCCCTATCTCCTGATGTGGTAACCGTTGTGCAAAAGATCCAATCTCTTTAATCCAAGGTGCAACATCTTGTGCAAGGTACCACTAGACCTATGTAGGCTTTGGATTCTTTTGATCTTTTACATACACCATTCGCATGTCATATTATTTCTACACCCTTAAAACAGGGTTTTGTTCAACCCAAGCTTACTCTTTATGATGGCAAGGGTGATCCAAAGACACATTTGAGATATTTTCATGCAACATGCTTGGATTATGTACCCAATGACTAGCTACTTACCAAGCTATTTCCATAGAGCCTAAAGGATTATGATTTATAGTGGTTTTATAATCTAGCAAATTAGTCAGTCACAACATTAAATCATTTAGCATACATGTTCCTAGCACATTTAGTATCAACATTGGTGACAAGGTTTCATATGCAAAGATAGCACAACAAAAACAAAAGTCAAATGAGCCCTTTCATGGATTCTGTTCTTAGATACAAGAATATTTTGGCTAAACTAACTAGCTCCATGTCTAATCAGGAGCTACATGACATATTCAAATAGAGTTTTTTACTAGTTTTACATGAATTTATTAATTTCAAAAGATTCTCTTCCTTCACCTAATTATGTCATACACTTAAGGGAAGAGAAGTCAAGCTGATTTCAATGGATAAACTTAAGTATTCAAGTATCTCAAGCACAACCAAAAAGAGTAATACCAAAGTCCCATATAAGGTCAAAATTAGTCACAACAAGAATCAAAATCAACAAATAGTCAATGTAGCTTCAAATTCCCCTCAACATGTGATTTTATTAGTACCTCCTCATTATGCATTTACCAATCTACCAATTTTTATAACTAGGGTTTTATAGTAGTTATTGGAATGTAACATCATCACTCTCCCTCCTATTTGGGAAGTAGATCCAATAAATACTCTTCCATGGGGATATGATTAGAATGCATTTTGCAATTTTCATAAGGTACCAAGCCACACTATAAATAGATGCATCAGTTTGTGACATAAGATAGTAGACTTGATAAATGATAATCTAGTTGATCTGTGTACTTCAGTTGAGCCTATAAAAACAAAGCTAACACAAGATAAATCTTTGAAAATATTTTCAAATCCATTTCCACATCATTCAAAACAAGAGAAAGAGGACACATCAGGTGTTCATCATACATACCATATACATCCTCCACCAGCTACATACCAAGCACTTTTAGTTGAGGCACATCTTTTTAGAGGTATAATAGGTGTGTATGAGTCTAGAGTTCAAACTAGGACTTTGATATCATTTTTAAATCAGGAGATCGTGGAGGATAATACAGGCCATAATGAACTTTTTATTAGAACACATATTTATAGTTAGCCTATTCATAGTGTACTCATTGACAATGGTTCCAATCTTAACATGTGTACTTTCACACTACATCATTTGGGTTATTTAGAGTAGGACATCACTTTAAAAACCATAGTTATCAATGGTTTTAGTGGGAATATTTAGAGTTAATTGGGAAAGATAGTACTTCCACTATAGGTTGTTCTTACATATGTGGCCACCCCATTCACTATAGTTCTCACCACATGAGTTTTTAACATATCACTTGGTTGATGATGGATTCAAAAACTCAGGGCAGTACCTTCTATAGTTCATAGATGCATGAAATTAATTCATGCTAATTAGGTTATTATAGTTAGAAAATTTCCTTATGATTCACCACTCCACACTTTAGATCCATCTACTAGCTTACAATCACAAGTTCTAGTTCTTCCACCTATTTTAGTTTCCACTCCAATTTTAGTTTAGCTTCTAGTTTAGAGTAAGACATAGGTTACAACATACATCACCAGTATAGAGTGTTCATACACCCCTGATAGTTTTAATATTCTAAATAGCTTCTAACTATAGTGTTCACATCTAGAATAGTTACATTGTGGTCTCATATAATTATGCAAATAACACTTATTCATAGAGCTTATTTTTCTACTTCTAGATGGGTCATTAAGATCCCTATAGTTACATCTACTTCTTAGAGTCACAAGGGGACCCCACATTCAGTTTCTACTTTAGATATTTTATAATAGTTACAACATACATATATTTTAGTTTCATAATCTTAGACACTCCATCATGCATCATGATCATGCATGATCCCATTATTTAATATAGGACACCAGGACAAGGAGTCTCATATAAGACTCATTGGTTAGTATAATTTATTTTTATAATTTGATTGTAGATATTATCTCCTACTTGATTTTACATAGTTCAAATATTTTCAAAAATATGAAAACAATATAACACTTCAAAATACAAAAACATTCAAAAATTACAAAATTACCAAAAACATTTTTTGATTGTATGCATCATCCATGTTTAAATTACTACTATCATGCTAGGATATACATTTGTTGTTTCATGCTATTGTATGTCAATTTATCTACACTACCATGATTCACTTGATATATTTTGAGTGTGCACATTGACATCCAACTCTTTGATTGTTTCATTATACCCATTAAGGGGGCATTTTAACTTTTACATTTGAGACACACATCGATATACATACCCACTGGGAGCATCTTCTACATGACTACACCATCCAAGTTATGTCATTCCTACACTATACACTTTGAGTTATCATACTGATGCACATTACTTACTAGATTACATAGATTACTACATCAATATTTCACTAGTACCTAACACTTATGTATTTCTTAGCATATACCTAGTTGTGTACTACAAATGTTTTGCATACTTTGAAATTTGATTTGATTAGTTAGATATGTTTTTATCTTCCATTTCTTACTTTGCTTTCATTCCTTACATAACATAACTTGTGTGATTATGCTTTCTAGTTCTTGCTTGTCTTCTATTTATGCCTTAGGACATATGCCAATGTCCTTTGCTTTTATTCATGCATGTGCCTTAGGACATATGCCAATGTACTTTATTTTTACTCTTTTATGTTTTCATGGCCTTTGTGCCAAATTTACATCTTCCACTTATATTGACCCATGCTTCTCAAACCTCATCACCTAAATCGGGATCTCCACGCCAGACTATGGTCCCTTTGCCACCTTTTACCCCCTTATTTGACATCAACATAGTAAATCTGACCACCAAGCCTCAACCGACCTTGACCAATCTGTCAAACATTCTCCCTAATTGCTGGGGGAATTCAATGTTCATCCAAGCCTCGACCAACCTTTCAACCCAGTCTCGACCAAATATCAATCACTCTTTTAATCTTAAACCTTGACTAGGCCTTAACCAAGACTCGACCATGCCTCAACCAAACAAGCATCGACCTGACCTCAACCAAACATTCAACCTATCTTTGACCAAACATTCAACCCAACCATTGACCAAACATCAGCCAAGTCTCAACCGACCTCGACCAAGCCTCGATCAAACATCAACCAACATCAACCGACCTCAACCAAATAACAATGGACTAGACAATGACCAAACAACCAACCAAACAATGACCAAACATCAACTAACTTTATGTCCAACATCAAACAACCAAGCCTCAATCAACCCTCGACCAAACATCAAACAACATATCAACCAACTTCATGTCTAACATCAACCAACACGTGACCAATTTGGAAAGAAGTAAACGAGACAAGTTTGCTCCAAATTGGCTTGGACCTTACATCATGACACACAAGCATGGACCAGGGACTTATCAGAACATGAGCCCTTTAATGCCTTGCATTTGTGACCATTCTACTATTAGTCGAGTACTCATTCACTTGACATTTAACTTGAGCTCATCCCTTGGGCAACCCCATCCTCTTAATCCTATTCCTTTCAACCCTATTCCCCTTAACAAACCCTCTGTAACCCTTTTATACAGTATGGATGCTTTGTCCTAATAAAAGGGAGCACTTCAACTTCTATAGTCTTGTCCATGACTCAAAATTCTGTCAAAAAAATAAATTGATGTCAAAATATCAAAGATCACAAAATCAAAAAGCAAACTGCTCCCTTGAAGGATAGTTGTACTATCATTGCTTTAGCTAATAAACTACTCCCTCAAAGGATAGCTATTCAAAACCCTCGTATATATATAAAGCAAAAATATAGAGCACTCCCTCAAAGGATGGCTATGACTAAATCTTGCTACAAATAGCACTTTCAGAAGCTTCCCACATCGATCAGCTTCACAATTGACCACAAAACAAAATGACATCTCTATGTGGACTTCCTGCATTGATCAGTCTGCCATATCACATCACCTACTCAAGGGACTTCAAGCTCATTTTAATGTTAAAGTGATTTGATCACCTCTCTAACACAACCCATGGTCAATGACATAATGCATGAATGGGGCTCTTGGTTCTAACAATCCCTATCTATGCTATTATTTTGGTCCTTGTCAATGAAAGGGTGAATATGCCTTTCACTTCCTTCATACACTTTGGTCACATTCAACCACATCATTTGTCAAACCAACTCAACCCAAAATTTTTAGACCAACAACATGACATTATGACATCATACATCATCATAGTCCATTTCACACTAGTTTCTATGGACACCAATACACATGGAAACTATCGACCACACAATTTATGTTAAGCATAAACCATTACTTGCTGAAGCATAAATAGACTTGATTCATTTTTAGCATACATCCATCACAAATATGGAAAATTGCTAGGGATGAAAGACCCCTCAACCAATGTTACAAAATACACCATCACACAATATGGAAAAGGCTATAACATCTTCATCTCCTCATCATTTCAAGCACGTAACCTCATACATATGGGAAGTGCTAAACCTTAATCATGACCAAAACCAATCATCAACCACTTTGACTCTTCCCTCTGAACTACATTGGTCTGAGGCCCTAATGACAAGGGCTATGTAGGTAGCACTCAGATGACATGACGCCTTCTGGGGTTAGCTTGACCACCCTCATTTGTTCATCTACCTGATGGATAAACCATATCCTCCTTTTGACCATGACTTAACCTCGACCAAAACAATCCATAACAGTGACCCTCTTCCTCCCTTTTAGGGAGAACTACATTGGCTTAAGGCCCTAACAACAAGGGCTATGTAGGCAGCACTCAGTTGGCATATCATCTTCTGGGGTTAGCTCAGCCACATTTTTTCGTCTGTCCATTCATTCGACCAACTATCTATCTCAGCTTGCCTCGACCAGCGACCTTGGAGATCATGCCTATCTCCCTCAACCACTTCCAAGACAACGTTGCCTTGGTTGTTTTTGCAAGTATGCTACCTTACGAATGGTTAGCAAAATTGTCTGCAACCCACATTTTGAACCTCACAAGTATAGGATCGCAAGCCGGTTGATCCCCACTACTTGTGACATTTTCATGTTTCTAGGAGCACTTCCTGAGCTCGGGATACCTAGAACATGATGACCATTGGAGCTACAGCTTAGATTGAATAACTCAATCAGCTACGACCAAATGTTGGGGCCCGATTACTTCAATTTTGGCACTCCTCGACCCTTGACTTGCGGCAATTTGACCTGACCATCTCGTGAAGTGGTATACACGCAATCACAACTTTTGCAGTGTTCACACTCACTCTTCACCCTCTCCATCCACTCTCTATCAAATCGGCACTTGATTTTAGGTTTCCTTTCCTTGACTCCCGCTTTGAGGGGGAATACCTCATCTGTAATCGGGGCAACCAACTCTCCTATTTTTGTCTTACAGTTCACTTGAACAACCAATAGGATGAAATCAACCTCATCCCACACCTGGGGCAACCAACTCCTATTTTTGTCTTGTAGTTCATCCAAAACAACCAACAAGACAAAAAGGGGCAAATGTAGACACCAAAATTGTGTCTACTCCCTTGGTCATCTCCCTCTTCTCTCCCCTTTGGTCCCTTTCCACTTCTAACCATGCCTAACCTATGTCTTATTAATTTAAAATGATTATCTATTTTAAATTAATAATTCCCTCTCTCTCCCTTGACACCTCACCCCTCCTAGGATACCCTTCCTTGGATTCCATTCCTCAACCCATGCCAAGTCTTAAATGCCTAAACCCCATTCATGACCTATTCCTATCCTCTCATCCATTTTAATCCATCTTCGACCATTTCTTCCCCCGACCCACTGATTTGACAGTTGGGAAAATGGATAAAAGGCTATTTTTAGCCTTTTTCCTACCTTCCAACTACCGTTGTCAGTCAACTGTCGATCAGCATCAATGGTTTTACTGGCGTCAATTTCCTTCATAACTGTGTTCTTGACCCAAATGCAGGATCCATTTTTCCAATCTCTCGAATCTAACTTTTCAATCTTCAATCATCTGTCTTTTCAACCTTCAACAATCTGATCTTTCATTCTTCCAAGTGGTTGACCTTCCAATCATCAAACCTCTCACTCTCTCTCTCTTAGGTACACACAGCAAGCATCAACAATAGGGCCTCTACACCAGCAATAGGTCTTCCACACCAGCAGCATCAGCAACAAGGATAGGCATCAACAACACTCCTTCTTCAGTATGCCACAGGTAAGTATTTCCTCTATGTTTTACATCATGTTTTCTAGTTATTGCTTCTAAGTGTTATGAACTAGACTCAACCATCATCAACCAGATTATCAACCAAACCACAGACCTGACCTAACCTTCTCAGAGAGGCTGAAAGGCCTCTTCTACCCCTTTGTCCCTTTTTGACATTCTGTCTATTGTCCCAAACATCTACACAGACTCTCAGACCATTCAACTAGACCCATAGCCCTTCTCAGACCCGTCCATAGACCATAAACCCATCCAGACTTGACTAGACCTCATCCAAGGCCATTACCCCGACTGACGCCAACCACAGAGACCACTGCCTTCACTGACGTCGGCAGACTAACTGACGTCGGCAAACTTCCAACCAACACCAGTAGACTAACCGACGTTAATGATTGTGACCAGACCGACAATAGCATTTAGGTAAGCATTTGCTTCTATTTTTGTTTTAGTCTTTAATCATTTCAATCTTTTATCATTTTGCTTTTTATCAAAGATTCTTTTAACAATCAGTGGGCTGTCATCCCCCAAGAAGTCTTTGCACTTCTAGGATCAAGCTTTCACTTGGCAGTCCACTTTCTAGCCATCTAACAACTTCTGTGTTTTAGTCTCTTTCTTCTACAAGTGTCATCCTCCACAACCAAAGAGGAGTTCCTGCTATCATCTAAATTTGGTGTGCAAGACTTCATCTAGGTAACATCTAACCCTAGACCATTTCTTTTAGTTTCTCATTTCCTTTTTGAATGTGAAAGTGAAAATCATATAGAAACAAGTGTCTTAAGTTTTTAGTGGAATATTGGAATGGGTTATAACTTAAAATTCATGTCATTGGTTTTTAATTAGGTATTAACCTTTATGAATAATTATTAACACCTGTAGGTGGTCTAAACCCTCATAATAATCTGATCAAGAAGATCTTTATGGTTTATTCTTAGAATGGATTGTGTGACCTAATATGATGATTTAATATTGTAGATAACTCTCTAAGGTACCTATAAGTGGTAATGTTTTGTCTTGACATTAAGCACAAGCTAAAAAAAAGTGTTTGCTTTTAGAAAAGAAGGTTTAACAGTCAGATGGTGCATTAGACCTAGTTACTAAAACTATGGAAGAGAAATATAGATACTTATTCTAAAATTCCATGATGTTATTTAATAAACCTTTAACCTATGTGTAAATTATATAGGTCAATCAAAATGTCCTATCATTAGTTTATAGATAGTGAAAATAGTGACAAATAATTAGGCAGAGTGAAAGGGTGATTAGGAATGATATGCAAATGAATAGGGATGAATCTAATGGATCAAGGTATTTGTTCAAGAACTATTATTAATATTCCCTTGGTTTTTTAGTGTTTATTATTCCCATATAAAATCTAAAATTTTCCTTCAATATTGTTTATCTAAGTAATGAAGATAGTGAAACCCATAGTAGTGAGATTGGTCTACAAGAGAAATATTGACTCTTGAGCTCATAATATAGCCATTGGATGTTTATATAAGGATTAAATAAAAAAATTAAATTAATTATAATTTATTTGTAGTACTTTTTTATGTGTTATATTTCTATGATTTCATGACTGGATGTTTGCAGTAGTTGGCAGCTGTGAGTGAGCTTTTTACAAAGACAAGTTAGTAGTTACAGAGGTTGAGTTTAAGACTCTTGTTGTATTTATAACGACTTTTAGGTAATATTATGACCATAAATATGATTTTTTTTCATTTTTTAATGATTAAAGTATGATTATGTGTTCAATATCCTTGACTAATTTTTTGTATACACTGATAATTCTATGTGACAAAGTTGTAGGAGTTGTCTTGATGTCTATTGGATTGAATGGTAATGACTAATATAATTGAAAAGTTTTTTAATATCATGAATTTGTTATTAATTTTATTTTAATTCATTTTCATTTGATAAACTTTAATTTATTCCTTAGTTTTTCAAGACTGTGTTTTCTTGTATATGAAGACCTAACTATGAACAGTGAAATTGAAGAGGTCCAAGGGGTGAGTGGACCCTCCATGAGATATGGATCCTATGTTATTGTTTATATAGTATATTGTAATGTCCTATAAATTTTTTCACTCGTTGTATATGTCTCATGGTGTTTGATTGTGTCCAAGTAGTAATGTCTATATGGGTATACCTAATTGTATTAGGTCTCCATTAGGCCTATTTGTGTTTTCGGGATAATGAAGCATGGATGACCAAATAAGTGGTATGGTACATGGTTGAAATTTTTTGTAAGTATTTATTTAAGGTTAATAAAATTATTAAAATGGTCATATCCAACCAAAGAGTGTATGAGCAGGTTTCATGTATATAATCAAGACCTAGTGGAGCTTGTGTTCTAGGTGTGTGTATTGCATTGAATATCAAGATAAAGGAGAAAATAAGAATAAAGGGGCTGATAAAATTCCAAATAATATTTTAAATCAAATAAATTATTCATAAATAAGTAATGACTATGTTTTTAGGTGTGTTGATATCAATTTAGTCTTGAGACCTAAGTATGTAAAGAGCTAGATTTTTGTCTGTAGGTTATAAGTGAATGAGAAGACATATTTCATAGATGAAAGAGACCCTGTAGGTAGTCAAATGAGTGTGAGTAATTATATATTAATATTATGAAAAATTTATGTCTAAGAAGATCAAGTATAAGTGCTATATTTTATCTAAGAAGAGACCTAGCGAAGCAAAGGAGAAAGAGATCAGTTTAGAGGCATATTTTAGTGTGTCCACAAAAAATAAGTCCACCATTAGTTGTGTGAATAAAAAAAGATAAAGGTGGATTTTTATTAAGTGTCTATTTATTGTTTTATTGATCAATAAGTGGGTTGGTTCCTCTTAGTAAGTTTGTGCTTTCTAAAGCCAAGTGGGTGCTTGGTGAATTTGAGGATTTAGTGCTCTTTGATATGTTGGTGCTTAGAAAATTTTTGATTGATTGTAATAAGAAAAGCATTTAATTTTTTGTATCAATTGGTTTTATTCCCCATGATGGTTTCCCACATATATCTTTTGTTCATGTGATTTGTGTTCTTGTTTCATGCTTTGTATTGGTGTGCTTTCATGATGTTCTTACTAGATCAAGTTGATGAATATTTGAATGGTGATTGGAATTGAACGTTAAATATGATTATTTGCATCAATAATTCACCCCCTACCTCTCAATTATTTTACCTCCAATAATTTTTATCAAAGTAGGTCCTTTTATGAAGGCTTGGTAGCTTGAAGATGGTCTTAAAAATCACAATATGGCTAATTAGTTGAGGAAAGATAATCAAGAGTTGAAATAAATTATTAAGTATCTTGAGGATTAGATAGGTTCCATGAAGAGATACTTGGCCAAAAATTCCAAAGAGGATTAAGAGAAGATCAATAGTATTTAGGATCAATTCAGGGGTGTAAGTACAAATTAGAAAGCAAGAGAAGATGAGTACACTCAACTGAAGATTGAGTTGGGTCCTTTAAGAGTGAACATGAATAGATAATACATAAGTTAGACAAGCTTTAAAATAATAATGAGAAGCCTAAGAAATTAAAATATAATTCAAACTTAGAGAACAATGCAATAAGGTCAATTTGATAGCCAAATTCTACAAGGTATGCAAGTAAGTTTCATGATCATTGTTATGCATGTTTTCAATATGGTCATAGGGCAAGATATTATATAAGGATGAGATATAAGAATGGATGATCATGGATCTATGTAATAAGGATCAGTTGGTGAAAAATTGATCACAATTCATGACAAACAAAAGGTATGTATAACATGAGTGAGGTGGTTTACTAAAGTTGCAATAAATCTAGTCATATTGCTAGGTTTTAAAAGAATAATGTTACTAAGAATTAGGTAAAGATATGGAGACCAAAGTCAATAAAATATATTCTTAATGATCTCAATGATCTAGATAAACTATTTGATACAATAGAGAATAAATCATTTTTGAAGATTTTACAAGAGAATCAAATATAGTTGCCATTATCTTAGTTAGAGGAGAAGAAAGATGATGATAACATCATGCCTGAGGTGTTAATCAATTTTAATAATATTATAAAGGAAGACTCTCAATTTTTTTATTACAAATTAGTTGAGAACGTTTCAGTTGAAATGGTATGCAAAGATCCTTTGTCATCCTCATGTGTTGGTATTTCATTCATAGAAGAGGAGAAAAATACTAAGGAGGATGGACAAGTCATTTTAGTTAAGCATAAGAAGAAGAAAAATTAGTCTAATAAGTAAAATATGATCAAGGAAGCAAGTAAGGAGGTGTGGACATCTCTTTATTACATATTGTTCTAAGAGCCCATTAGAATAGGTGTCTATATTATGCTTCATAGAGACATTCATTAGTTTGAAGAAGCATGTGTGTTATAGTCATTACTTTCATCTTAAGTTGAAAAGGTATTTTTATCATAGTTATGTTGATGATTTGGAATAATATTACTTATATTATCAATACATATTTTTGTATGCTCCTGTTGGTGTCTAGATGATTGATCTTAAGAGATAGGTCTAAGAGAAAGGTTTTGAGAAGCAAAGTAGTGTGGTACAATCAATGGAAACTTTTAAAAGGATAAAAGACTTTGGTGTGAGTTCCTGTAAGATGATTCAAACTAAGAAGTGATAAATAGAATGTCAAATTTGATATGAGTTTGTGCGGAGTCAATGAGAGAGGTTCTTGTCCAAGACTATACTATGACAGTCAATGAAGTATGAGAATCCTTGTCAAGTTGAAGGTTAACCAAGCAGAGATAAGAATGGTTGATGAATTTTAATAGTTTGGAAAGGTGAGAGTTTATGGGGAAAAGATGTTAAGGAATTATAGATGATTCAAGTCTTTCTATAGGAGGTGCAGAAGGATTTTGAGTGGTCTCAGGTTATACAGGCATGTGTGAGACCTTGTTATAGGGCTTGAAGACAAATTGCCATATATTGAGTTCCAAGCAAATTTCAATGCAAAAAAGTGGTTGTCATACCCTATTATAGGTTATCTAAGTGATTGTGAAGTAATCAATTATTTTGGTCAACTGTACAATATGGTTTGGAAGTAGAAGGGCAAGAAGGTGTATTAGAGGCCTAATTAGGCCTAATTATAGGTTTAGATGTGTTCAGAAGAAAGAGATGGTCCAAATGAACCTAACCTCAAAATTTTCATGGAGAAATAATAGTGTAAAGCATACTCTAAAAGGTGAATTATTTTTTGAGATCATTTGTCTTTTTGTCTATGCATAAGGATATGTGTCAAAATAGGGCTATAAGGAGCCAATAAGCATGTTAAATAAATATGGATGGTTTGAAGGCATAAAGAGTTTCAATTGAAATAAAGGTATGATTTATGTGTTCTTTGGTCAATAGATGTCATTTAAATTTTTTTTTGCATCATGGAGTCTTTGATGAGAATTTGGGTAGTTGGACCTATGTTGAGGTATCTTGGCTCTTAAGGCCTTAAGAAGAAAAAGTTGAGATCTAAGTATGGTATGAGGGGGAGCTTATTTATCTCTAAGACCAAGATTGTTTGAATATAATTGGAATATTGATCTCAAGCTATGTATTTTGTTCCTATTGAGTTTGAATATGGTATTCTTAAGTAGTAGCTCTATAGTTATAAGGAGCCTCAAGGCATGAAAATTGAAGTGTACATTTTGTGTAGCCAAAGAGGGAGACTTTGAGTTATCTTGAGGGAAGAATACATGATGTTAGGGGGAGATGTGTGTTGCCTTGAAACATGATTATATGAGTTAAAAATAGTGTGAACTAAAAATATGATATGATGAATTGATGAAACCATGTCATATTGTTAAATATATATTAAATTTTCATGCATGAACAAAGGAATCTTGTGATATTTGCAAGTAAACAAGTCCAAGGATTAGGTTGCAGTCAAGTGGTTGAATATTTATTGTGTCATAATAACAAATGGATATGATTATATTTATGTATGTCAAAGGGGAAGTTTAATTATTGTTTAACCCACTTTTTCATTTAGGGAAAAGTGGGGGAAGGAAAATGAGGTTACCATCAATTAAAAAGGGGGAGATTGTTGGAAAATATTATTATTTGATGTCAAAGGTAATGACAAAGTTTTGATTGATGAAGGGTGATATCATGAATTAACAAGGAAGCCTAAATAGAGGTCGTTGCTTAGGCATAGTCATGTCTTGTAGAGACAAGATGGAGATAAGATAAGATAAATATGAGATTGAGATTGAGAATGGTACTATTGTATCATGTGTATGAGGTATAGACTTAATGAACTATAGTAGATCGGATTTATTAAGGGTTTGTATCTAGGCTTAGCCTTATGAACCTAGGTGACCTAATGAATTAGGTTGAGTAGGATTGGTGACTTTTGAGATAATGTGAGTCTTGATCATGGTATAAAAAATTGTATCTAATATGTATATATAGTTATAGGTCAAGGAATGAAGGCAAAAATATGTGAACAGTGGTTTTGTGGTCTCAAGTGTATGCAAGCTAGGAAAGGCAAGGCCTAATGTGATGCCATGTACAAGTTTTAAAGCAATAAGGCTTAGGTGATGTTTGAGAAAGGTGAAAAAAGATGTTTTAAATGTTTTCATGATGTTTTAGGTCAGTATGTGGAATAAAATTACATGAAATATCTTTTAAGGCTTCTCAACATCACAAAATGAAGAGATTTGAACCCAAGAGAGACTTTCTTGAGATTTTTGACATTTTCATCCTTTTAGTTATCTAAAGGTGTTAGTGAAAGATGGGGAGGAGTTATAAGTTAAATTTCTTTGCATTGGTTTTACATTTAAGGGATTAAACTTTATGAATAGTTGTTAACACCTATAGGTGGTCTATACCCTCATAAAGACTCGATGGACAAGATATTTATGGTTTATGATTATAAGGGATTGTGTGACCTAATATTATTATAGGATATTTTATGTAACTCTCTTAGGTATCTATAAGTGGTAATTATTTGTGTATATGGTAAGCATAAACTATATAAAAGTGTTTATTTCTAGAAAATAAGGTATAACAATCAAATGGTGCATTAGACCCAATTATTAAACTTATGAAAGATAAATGTAGAGACTTGTTCTAAAATTCCATGATGTTATTTAATAAATCTTATAACTTTATGTAATTATCTAGGTCAATCAAAATGTCATATGGCTAGTCTATAGAGAGTGAAATTAGTGATAAATAACTAGGTAGAGTGAAAGGGTGATTAGGGATGATGTGAAGATGAATAGGGATAAATCTAATGGATTGGGATATTTTTTAAAGACATATTACTCCTATTCCATTTTATTTTTATTTTTTATGATTCCCATACACAAGCTATAAGGTACCTTCAAGATGTCTTGTCTGAGTAATGAAGATAGTGAAACCTAGAGTAGTGAGATTGGTATGCAAGACCAATATTAAAATATTGAGCTCATAATATAACCATTGTATGTTTCTCTAAGGATTAAATATGAAATTTTAAATTCAATATAATTTCTTGGTAGTACTTATTTAGGTGTTATACTTCTATGATTTCATGACTGGATGTTTACAGTGGTTGGTAATTATGAGTGATATTTCTATAAGGAAGGGTTAGTGGTTATAGAGTTTGAGTTGAAGAATATTATTGTATTTATAATGAATATTAGGTCATATATTGTCCATAAATGTGATTTTTTCATGTTTTATTTTCAAATTTATGATTATGTGTTGAATATCCTTGACTAAATTTTTATATGCACTTGCAGTTCTATGTGATGAAGTTGTAGGAGTTGTCTTAAGGTCTATTAGCCTGAATGGTAATGACTAATGGACTTGGAAATATTTTTAAGATCATTAATGTGATATTAATGTTATTTTAATTCATTTTAATGTGAGAAACTTTATTGTATTTCTTAATTTTTTGAAACTAAGTTTTCTTGTATATGAAGACCTAACTATAGACAATGAAATTAAAGAGGTCCAAGGAGTGAGTGGACCCTCCAAGAGATATGAATCCTAGGTGATGGTTGATATAGTATATTGTAATTTCCTATGAATATTTTTACTAATTAGATAAGTCTCATGGTTATCGCTTGTGTCCAAGTAGTAATGTGTGCATGGGTAGACCTAATTGTATTAGGTCTCCATTAGGCCTATTTATGTTTTTGGGATAATGAAGCATAGATGAAAAAATAAGTGGTATTTTACATGGTTTAAATTTTTTTTAAGGATTTATTTAATGTTATTAAAACTTTTCAAAGGTTCATATTTGACCAAAAAGTGTATGAGCAGGTTTCATGTATATAAGCAATACCTAGTGGAACTTATATTCTAGGTGTGTGTATTACGTTGAATATCAAGATAAAGAGAAAATAAGAATAGATGGGTTGAGAGAATTCCAAATAATATTTTAAATATATTAAAGTATTAATAAATATGTCATGACTATGTTTATAGGTGTGTTGAGATCAATTCAGTCTTGAAGAGACCTAAGTATGCAAAGAGCTAGATTTATGTGTGTAAGCTATAAACAAATGAGAAGACATATTACAGAGAGGAAGGAGACACTATAGGTAATTATAATAGTGTGAATAATTATCTATTAATATGCCAAAATATCTCAATGTGAAAATATCAAGTATAAGTGTTATATTCTATCTAAGAAGAGACCTAGTGAAGCGAAGGAGAAAGAGATCAGTTTAGAGGCATATTTTGGTGTGCCCAAGCAAAAGAAGTCCAAAATAAAATATGTAGAGAAAAAAGGAGTATATTGGAGTGTTATTTAGATTTTATTGAGTGGTTTCTTGATCAACAAGTGAGTTGGTGCCTCCTAACAACTTCATGATTGTTAAAACCAAGTCGGTACTTGGTGAATTTGAGGGGTTGGTGAACCTTGTTGTATTAGTTCTCAAAAAAATCTTGATTCATGGTTATAGGAAAAGTAGTCCATGCTATGTATCAGTGGTTTTTATCTACTGTGAGGTTTTCCCACATGGATCTTGTGTTCATATGATGTGTGCTCTTATTTCATGCTTTGTATGGATGTGCTTTCATGATGTTGTTACTAGATAAATTTTATGAATGGTGAATGGAATTGAACGTTAAATTTAATTAGTGACATTATTGATTCACCCCCCCTCTCAATTATTTTACCTCCAACACATCTAAAATGGAAATAATGGGTGTTTCTTCTTCTTTTAAGGCTACAATTATTCATGAATATGTGCAAATATATGATTATGTTGACATGACTCCATCAAAACATGATAATCAATATAATCATAATGAACATAATAAATAATATAATCATGAGGGCTTGGATATAATTTATTCCAATGAACATAATGGTGTATATAATATCCTAATGATGTGGATAGATTATTCAAATTGATCCTATCATATAAGGTTACACACCAAACTAATATTAATGCATCTCAAGCACAATAACAAGAACAATTATTATCAACCCATCACTTCAAGATAGAATGCCCCTTTCAATTTTTTATACCTCTACTATTGGTATTATTCCTACATTAATACCTATAGTGACATATGTAACATCTTCCCAAGGTGTAGGGATGACACAAGGCTTACAAAATATTTGTGTGCCTATTCATACATAGGTAGCCTTCACCTCTCCTATGATATTTATGCATGTTACATAACCAACCTTTCCTATTATGTATTCCAATGAGAAAATTATTAAAACTACATGTTCTAAGGTGGTGTTGTTAGAGTAAGGTTCATTTAGATCTTGTCAAATAATTTATTTGCATGCCTTTCTTCAGAATCCATTATCCCCATATATAGTAACTTATCTTTTACCCACATGTCTTTTACCTCATATGCTTCCACTATATGAAGATAAAGGTGATCCAGAAAAAACACCTCTGATTATTACACATAGTATGCTTGAATTATGATTACAATAAAAAATAATTAACCAATATATTCATAAAAACACTCAAGTAATATGATTTATAGTGGTTTTCTAACCTTCCCCTATAATTATTTAGAGTATTTATGCCTTTTTCATATTAGTATATAGCACATTTTGCTATCAAAATTGATGAAAAACTATCTTATGCACAAATTTTTGAACTCAGAAAAGGGTCCAATGAGATAATGTTTTATTATGTACTTTGATAATTTTGGTAACTAAATGACTAATTTTATGGTTGAAAATGAGCTCAAAGAAATATTCAAGAAAATATTACTTGCAACACTCCATGTGTCAATTATCTTCAAGAGATTTAAATCCTTTGATGAATTATGCCACATATTAATAAACACAGAAGTTAAGCTCATATATTTGAATAAGATCAAGTATACACCTAATCCTAAATATACTCTAAAAACTAAGTTTTAAATAAAACTAGAATACAATATCAAACCAACTAACAAAAAGAATGAGGCAAAGATGACAATTAATGCAAAATCATAACCTATAAATCGACTTCAATTTTTACCAGCTTCAAAGAGGAAAATTTATAGATTACCATCACCTCCTAATATACCATTATATAAATTACTTGATTTCAAAATTATCACTCTTGCTCATCTATAAGAGTTTAATCCAAATATGCCTACACCAAAGAACTGTGATAGTAATGGATATTATGACTATCATCAAATTGTGAGACATTTTGTGAATAAATGATTCAAATTAAGCATTAAGTTACAATATATTATTGATGAAAAATCTATTGAGATGAGCATGCCTATAGAAATATAGACCACATAAAAATGAAAATCATAAGTTCAAAATATGCAATGGTTCATTTCCCAAGTATGAGATGATAGATATTAAGGATAATTTAAAATTACATTATGCATATAATATGCATCCTCAACATGTAACATACTATCACCCAATAGACATAAGTTTTAGTAAACTTATCATCACCTAACCAAATCATCTTAAAATCATATTTGATGATATGTATATTATCAAAGATTATTTATATTTTCATGCACAAGTGAGAATGTGTGCATAGTGACACTTCTTTACTTTAGACACACACAATAGGATATAAAATATACATAAAGAATAGTTAAAGGATTCTATGGATGGAAATTAAACACTCGTGGTACCTCTTCAGGTGGGATTCGCCATATTAACCACTACATTCTTATTTATACATAATAATAAGGTATTTGAAATGTTTTTTAGATGCCCTTGGATGAAAATCTTCATGTAGTACCATATTTAATCTATCCATGTATCAAGTATATACACTGTAACAAGATAATCAAAATTACAAGTGTATAATATGAGTACTAGAATAGTTAAAGGATTCTATAGGTGGAAATAAAATACCTATGCTACCTCTTCACTTGGCCTTTACCATATTAATGATTGCATTCTTATTTATACATAATAACTAGGTATTTGACATGGTTTTGTATGCCCTTGGATGAAAATATATATGGATTACCATATTTAGTGCATCCATATCTCAAGTATATACACTGCAACAAGATAATCAAAATTACAAGTGTATAATATGAGTACCCTCTATTGAGAATTGTATCTACTCCTCCATCCCTACCACCACTGCAATTGGTTGATACACTCATACATGATCAATATATTGATATAATGGTTACATATATATATAATAATTCTATACACCTAGCTCAAAAGAGATAATTTGAGTCTATTCGATAGCCATTTATTTGGAACAATCATATCAGAGAGTTATTTATGTCTCATAGAGGCCGTCATCTCCTATAACATGTAATCAGTTAGTACCATGGATATTTTAGTGTATTATCTATTGAATATAGGTAGTGAGACATTATTATATTATAGATCAGACCCTAGATAATCCTAATCCTTCCAAAATTTCCCATCATACATGGGATTCTATGATTAGTGATCATGTCTATTATTAGACAACACATTATTTCTTATTAGATTCTAATATGTTTACATCTTGTACCTTTTTCTCATAATAGGTGACCCTTACATTATGCAATACAATCACTCTCCATGGTCCTCCCATTGATGGGATCATTGGTTAACACTTTTAAAATTTAAAATATATAAAAAAAAAATAAGGAAATAAAAAAATATTTGAAAAAATTCAAAATTAGGACCTAAGCATGACATTGTTACTAGATTATATTATGTATGTATGGTATTTATCAATGATTGGTATATGAAATATTATTTTCATACACACATTCATTTCAAAATATATGAGTACAATGTAGGACATGCATGTTACACATGGACATATAAATGTTGGACTTTCCTCTACCTAGTGGCCATGCCAATACTAGGGGCATATTATTCCATAAGTTTCACTATCACAAGTTATATATTTATACAACCACTTTACCATGTTGAGTAATTTATATTGTATAAAAATTTCTTATTTTTTACTCATATCTTACACAATGTTACATGGATATATTATTTTATTAGGATGTGACATTGATACATATGGATGGTGTAGACTTGCCTTTATTGGTTCATGTTTCATTTATGTTGTTACTTTATTTCATGATAGGCTAGTTTTTACTTGTCTATTATGTGTATCCCCTTGGCCTTATTTGTAACATCTTTATGTCTCTTGTTTGTGACATTTTTGTGTTTTTTTGAGACATTTTTATGCCCTCCATGTGTGTCCCTTAGCCATGTTTGTTGTGACATCTTCATGTCTCTTATGTATGTCATGTGGCCTTATTTGTGACAATAAATTTTGATATTATTGAGATTGGTTGGTGATATGGATCCATATCATACACCTTTACTATGTAGTCTTATTCAATTATATTTTCAGTGATGGTTACTACTACATGCTTCATCGATACATCTATCTAGATATGAAACTTATATGCCTTGAATTACATGCATTACATACATGTCTTGATTGACATAGACATTAATAATATGGAATACTCTCCACATGATTATAAATTATGTTATCTTTGTACATGAAATGATATAACTAACTTTTATTTTTAGATGCATAACTTATATAACACATCCATCATCTCAAAAGTAAAATTACAATTGGCTTGTCATAGAGAAACAAATCTCCATGAATAGAAAATCAGATTTTGGGAATCAAAGTACAAATTTTAAAATATTCATAAAGGTTTAAATATAATATGAATTCATTTACATGTTAGATATTGGTATATCAGTACAGATTATGAGGGCATATTACATGCATATGCACTTAATTTATTAATACTTAATTAAAATTTCATACACACTTGGGGGCATATGTACATAGTATATAGGAATTAAAATTACATGTTTTTTACATATACATATATTTGAGATACAAATTTTGAGCATCAACATATAGATTCATAACATTCTATATCACTTGGTAAATTTTCATGGGGCATGATATTAGTTTATGCACATAAAAAGTATGACAATTAAATTTTTCATAAATATAAAAAGGTGTGATATTGATTCATGAAAAATTACAAATTTTTTAATGATAACTATTATAATTAATTATTTTCAAACAGCTTTTCAATCTACACTAAGTAGTAAGCAACATTGAATCTAAAATTTGTTTGTATTAGTTTGATTTTTATTTTTGCAATTAATGTACGTTAAGTTTTAGCAACACTCAATGGCCATGAAAATAATTCTAGTGAACTCATCTTATGGCTTCTATTATTTATCTAATCTAATTACATCACATACTTCTCCCTATATTTGTGAGGGTTAAGGCTTGTTGACTTCCCAACCCAAGGGCTTGAATAGTTACACAAAACTAAGGTTTGATCTCCCTCAATTTATATATGGTTAAAAAATAATAACCACTCTCCAAGTGATTTAATAGAAAACACACTTCTACAATGATTCAATAAGGAAGCATCATCTCCAACAAGTTGCAATATTAACATGGTTTTCACCAACACATAGGTGTACTCCTTGATCTTTAATTTTAAGATACCAATTTTAGATTTACACTTTTAATCTATGGATATTGACTACCATATTTAGTTATAGGTTTTGCTTTGGAGTGACCTGCATAGTTATTACTTACATTAAAATACAAAGTGTGGTGTACACACTTAGGTGGAACTTTATTGAAATAATAAAAATGTAGTGATATGTTGGATCTAGATGTGAAGTTGAATAATAAAGACACATAGAAATAACCACAAAAAATATTTAAATGGAAAACCTTGTAGATGTAAAAAAAACCCATTGTAATTATTCATTCATTTAAGAAATTGATATAACTCGATATAAATAATCTTCCCTTTCCTCACTTCTTCTCATCATATCTTCACATAATAACTTTGTTTGAATAAACATGTGTATTGTAAATGTATCGGGTTATGTTGTGTATTGATTTCACCACATAAAATAAATTATATCTCAGATGAATTGTTGTAACCAACGGGTTTAACCTCCCACAAGATTCATAATGCTAATAAATATAAAAATTTATTTTATTATTTATTAGTGTAGGTTTAACCCATGTAATCTAAAGAATTAAATATTTTTTTTATTATTTACCAAGTCCATTATTATATTAATAGCATTTACCAATAACATTAATTATTTTAACACTCCCCATTAAAGTTAATTAGGGTTAAATGCCATATACCCCTTTATGAAAAAATAATCATACTTTCTTAACCATCTAGGATGAGTATAGGGTGCATGTAACTTTTGAAGGATTTAAAAACTTTTGTCATGCCAATATTACTTTTTGAAACAAAATAAATTATAATCTTTAAAATTCTTAGATTAATTTTAGGTTAGCATGATTGTGAGACTACATCTCATAGTTTCTCATGAATAATGAACCAAATATTTTAGAGCCTTTTATAACATAAGAACCTCCATTATAAGATATTATTTTAAATATTGGGTAGATTATAGATTCACATATGGTGAAGTTTACTAAAAATCACATAAAGTGCCTTATTAAAATGCTTTTATAATTTAAGAATAAGTATAGAGAAGAAGAAAGCAACACATGGCCATTAGAAAGTGACATTGTCATGTGCATAGCCCCTCAATGATAACTTTGAGAGGCCAAACATTATATGAAAATTGTAAAACTTAGTGGAACCAAGGGGTTTTATGAATATATATATCACTTGTTCATTCACAAGACAAAATTAGAGATCAATATAACCATTGAGGAATTTCTCTTGGATAAAATACACTGAACGTGAATATGCTTAGTTCTTTGGTGTTGCACTAGATTTTTCATTAGATCTATAAAACTTTGATTATCACAAAGAAGGGTGATAATATGAGAAACTTGAGAAACTTCCAAATGAAATTCTTAACAACCTTCATAACCACATGACTTATTTAGTAACTTTAATAGCACTTCTATATTATGATTTTGTTTAATAGATAGAAACAATAGGTTATTTTTTGTTGCTCTAAGTGATAGCACCTGCACCAAACTTAAACACAAATTTAGAAGTATATTTTTGATCCATAATATGACCAAGATGGTCAAAATTATAATAACCATATAAATTAACATTAAAAATCAAAGAATAATATAAACCAAAATTTATAGTTATTTTGATATACCAAAGTATCTATTATGCTAGTTTTCAATGGTCCAAGTAGGGATCCTACATGAATCTGGAAGAAACACTTACAATAAATGAAATATATGGCATAGTAATAATTAGATAAATTAAACTACCATCTATATTTCTATATATAATGGGGTTGGATTTGTCATAAGAAGGTTTTCAATCAATCTTAACATCAATTTTAATAGGGGTATATGTAGGTTTATAGTAAATCATATTAAATTTGACTAAAAAGTTAAGTGCATACTAAGATTGAGATACAACAATTGAATTTTTATCATGAAATATAGTCAATCCTATAAAATGATGAAGAATGCCTAGATCAATCATTTTAAAAGATTGACTTAATTTATCTTTATATTTAAGAATTTAACTAATGTGATCACTAATAATAAGAATATCATCAAATTTTAATATAATTAAGATAAAATGATTTTTTCCAACTTTTACAAAGATAATTTTTAGAATAAAAGTTAGATAAACCTATTTATTTAAAATAAATAGTGATACTAAGCTTGAGGAGAATTTTTTAAACCATAAAGAGATATATTTAACTTAAAGACAATGTTCTTTTTTATGTTCATTAAAACATTTAGGCTAAGTCATATAGACTTATTCATCTAGATCACTATTTAGGAAGGCATTTTTGGCATTCATTTAGTGTATAATCCAACCATTTTGAGATGCAAGGGTATATGCAATCTAACATTACTCATTTTTTTTATAGGAGCAAAGGTTTTAATATAGTCAATTCCATATTTTCAAATTAAAACACAAGAAAATAATATAGCTTTGAATTTGTCAATTTTACAAATTGAATTATATTTTATTTTGTAAATCCACCTAGAACCAACAAAATGTCTTTTAGGTGGAGGCATGACAAGATCCTAAGTTTGATTTTTAACTAGGGTTTTATAATTAACTTGCATATCAACTTTGCATCTATCATCTTGAATAACTTCCTCAAAATATTTAAGTTCACATTCATACATAGTCATTAAATAATGATAAGTACGTTAACTCCTAGTTAGTTTATTAAAATTATCAAGATTAGATTATTGAATTAGGGATTCAACCCATACATGTATTTTAATTTAAACATGAAGTGGAGAAGGATCCCTTTTAGAATCTAAATTATTCAAAATTGGATCAAATTCCTTTAGGGCATGCATTTCTTCATACGGAGTAATAAAATATTTAGTTTCATCAATAGAAACAGTTTGAGGGGGTTCCACAAAAGGCTCACAAAAAGATTTTTCAAGGATTTTAACATTCTTATTCCCAATAATTTATATTTTATAGGGATCATAATTTTTCAATCCTTTATTTTTTTCTCCATAACCTATGAAAATTCAGGAATAGGAGGTAGGATCAAATTTCTTTCTTTTTTATTTAGGAATAAATAAGGAAGCAGGACTACCAAAAATCCTAAGATGAGAAACACTCAGTTTCATATTAAACCATATTTCTAAGGGTGTAGAAAGATTCAAATATTTATTATATACTCTATGTATAATGTGCACAATAGTATTGATGGCTTCAACCCAAAATAAGTTAGGAACATTTTCAAAATACAACATTGTTCTAGTCGTTTCAAGGATAGTTTGATTTTTCCTTTCAATAATTCCATTTTGTTTTGGGGAATAGGGAGTTGTAAACTCTCTTTGTATACCACAATTAATTTGAAAAGAATTAAATTATTTAGTAATGTATTCACCATAATTATTAGTTTTTAATCTGTTAATAGGAAAATTAGAATAATTTTCAATTAAAGCTTTAAATTATTTGAATTTAGATAACATGCCATATTTATTTTTAATACAATAAGACTAGATCATCCTAGTGTAATTATCAATAAAAGTAAAAACATATAAATAACCATTAATGTAATAAAATTCTATAGGTCCTCTAACATCACTATGAATTAGCTCTAAGGGATGAGAGGAGTTAGCATCATCATTTTTGTGAAAGGGTTTAATGTGGTGCTTACTATATAGGAAACCCTAACAAGTTTCATGATGAGAAGAAGTAACAAGAAGACCAACCACAAGATGATGGTGATACATATCATATAAAATTTTATAATTAACATGTCATAATATTTCATGCATTAAGTTTCATTTCTACTTTGTGAGGAAAAACATGTAGAAGAAGAAAAAACCATGTATAAACCATTTTGTTGAATTCATTCAGCAATCAGAGAACTAAATTAATTATTAATAAATTATTTATCCTTAGTCAGAGTTACTATGGAATTATCATTTATAATCTAAGAACAAGATAATATATTTTTATTAAGTTTAAGAATAGAGAAAATATCATTTATGATTATATTTACAAATTTAGTTTTTCCTTATTTAATAACTTCTAAAAATAAATAATTACAAAAAATATATATTTAGTGGTAGATAAAATATTTGATAAAAATTCATGTGATGTAATGCACCATATCTAAAATCTAGTCCTTTTCATTAGAAGTAAATAAGGTAGCACACAATGTAATAATGCTAGAATTTTATTCTTGATTGTTGTTTTGATTCTAGTTTTAATTTTTTTGTTGATTCTAATTAGAATGTTTCTTCCATTTACTATTTTTAGAGGTTTCGTTATTAAATTTATTCTTGTTTTTGTAATTGTATTCCCTTTAATGTCCAAAATTATCACACAAATTATATTTCTATTAAATTTCACATTATGATTCTTATTATCAGACTTCTTAATTCCATTTTTGCCATTGGTAGGTTTAGGTTTAGTTTTATGGTTTCTAGTATTTTTAAAAAAACTATTAAACACAAAAAAATTTAGTGGCATTATATTTAGAATCAAATTTTGGTTCTTGTTGAAAATGAAGAGCTAGAAGGGTAGTGAGGTCAGGAATGTCTTGTTTTGTTTGCTATTTATAATTAAAAAAGTAAAAAAATTATTTAAAAAATTATGAATATTTAATTGAATAATTAAATATAAAATTTGATCTTAAATAAAATTATAATTACAACCATATAACTAAGATTTAATGTTTTAATTTTTTGTAATAAAATTAACTACTTTTTTGTCACCTTTCATGGGACTAGTAAGCATTTCAAGTATCAGTTTAATGATTTTTAGAGACAAGTACCCTCGTGCATATATTTAAGGAATTTATATACATAATTGAGTGATTATTGATTACTGATATGGAGTATGGATTCATCCTTTACACTCCTTAAAATTATCGACATGACTTATTGTAATTTTTATTGAAATGCAATGGTAAGTTCAGTCATGATATGTCTCCCTGATAGGGTTTTTCAATCCTGATAAAAATGTTTCAAAGTTTTCAAATCATAAATTTCACTTTAATAAAAAAATTATAAATTTTATAATTTGACCCATATAACATTTATGCACAAAATTATGAGAAGCCATAACTTCCCTTCAAAGTTTGACACTTACTAGTTTGATTTTTATACTAAAACTATACTTTAAAATATTAAACAAATGAACTTTTTAATATCATTTTATAATTTATTTTTCAAAAAAATAAATATTCTATAAAATAAAATAATAATAGTTTAATATTATTTTAAATAATTGAGAAAATATCAAAATATTTCACTATAGTATGAGTCACAAGTATTGTAAAATAAATAATATAAAAACTATTTTCAATATAATTGTTGTAAAATATATAAAGAAGTTCTAAATCATAAAATGTACCATTTGAATGTGCCCATAACATGTAAAAATGTAAATATAGACTGGTCATGCAACTACCTTCATACAAAACAGTGACTAAATAAAAGTCACAAGAAGTGTTGCTAGTGTTGAAAGTGGAATTTTACAAGGATAAAAAATAAAAAATATAATTCCTAATGAGTTATAATGTTTAAAAATAAGTTTAATAACTAATAATTTTGATCAAAAATTATTTATGGTAGCATGTTTTGAACCTTAAACTTGTCTTTTACAACTTTTCTTAAAAATTACACTAACCAACTCACCTATAATGCTTTGTGAATCTTTACATGTAAGATATTTTATTTGAAGCTTATTTAATCATTTTTTTTTAAAGAATTATGTACATTTTTAAAAAAAAATGTTTTTTATATTTTGGTTAAAAATAATTTATAAAGTGGGACCCTCCACTTTTATTTATATTTAATATTTTATTTAGTAAATAAAGTATTTAAAAAATAAAATTTCAAACTATATACTTACCATTTGTAAAGAGCAACAACAATAGTGGCATAGGGGAGGAAATAGGGAATAATAGGGAGAGACTAAGAAACCAACATAGGGATTGAAAACTTATCTATAATTTTCAAACAAATTTTTGAAGCCTTCAAACATAACCAAATTGAATTTTTATGGTGTTTGAAGCCCACACAAGCTATACATGCATGCCACATGTGGAAAATGTTTTCTTAAAAAATGTTTAAAAGATGACATAAGGTTTGTAAGATCTCTTACTAGGTTATATAATGAATATAAAACCACTTAAAGATGTGAAACAACCTATAGATGAATTGATATGAATTTTTAATATGTTTTCCATCCATTTGGCCATATCAGGCCATACTATGATGCCATAAGTTGAATTTATTTGCATGTTTGTGCTTGTTGAGTGTTGTTTAATGCTTGGATTGAATAATATGAAGATTTAGACATGATATATATATATATATATATATA